>OX578151.1:60363794-60963794 GCA_951213105.1 Amaurobius ferox
GTGTATGCCTAGATAAGAAACAATTGAAAACAGTTTCTTGAGGAAATGCTAAAACTTTTAGTTTTAAAAGTTTGTCAGATATCTCTTTTAAATCACTGTTTAGTAACACAAAGTTTAAATCGATTGAATGCGAACTAACATGAAAGAAACTACCAAAGTTTTCTTTTTTTCAAACATAGTTTTGAACAATCTTATCAAAAAATTAAAAAGAAAAGAAAATTTCAGAAATTTTAAAACAAAGAGAAAGAATTGAGGACATATCAAGACAAAGAAAAAAAAATCAGGAATTTCAGGATAACTACTATCCCTGATTTAAGGATTATTATTAAATGTGTTTAAGAGATGTGTGTGTGTGAAAAATAATAGGCTAATTTCTGTAGAGAAATTATGAAAAATGTCTATATTAAAAAATAAATAAATAAATGAAATCCACCCAGTTTGGATTAAAAAACAAACAGGATTTGACTAACCCTCTTATGTAACATGTTGCAATGTTAATGCACCTACAAATATAGTTTCTACAGTATACTCCAAAAACAAAGTAATGCACACTAATAATTAAGATGTGTCTCTGATTTTCATAAAGCAAAATGCTTATTAACAACGTTGAATTTATTTGGTAAAGTTAGTTCGTTTTATGTTGTGACTGACTCACAGAAAAAACAGTGTTGTAGCCTTACTAATAAAATAATTACTGAAATTAAAAAATAGGAACAACCAATAAGATCATGCCAATTTCTTCTTTATATAGAGATATACAACAACAAATGTTAACTCATAACCTACACATAATTCTAATTCGAAAAATTCCCATTACAGAATGTAATAATCTGAGAAAATTATGTTTAAAAACAATATCAGAGGATTCAACATACCCAGAAGGATATTTATTTTTTTCACACAATGATGCCAGTTCTGTCATAATCAATTTATAAAAGCTTATCAGATGATTTTTCCAGCTCTGCCAGTCATATGCTCTTGCACTATTTTGTTCCTTGTGTGTGCCTTTGGGGTGATGTAATGCCAGCTGAAATCTCATAAATTCAAGCATCAATTCCTATTTTAAAAAAAAGGAAAAAAAAATTAAATATTTTTTTCTTTAGCTTAAATGGATTATAAGACATAATTAGCTCGAGTTTGACTCAACTCAACTTTCTCATACCAGAAACCATTTTTAAGCAGCTTGTGATTTTTCTTTTAAATTTTGCAAAAAATTTCTTGAAAAATCTGTATTGTTGATCCAAATAATCACAATTATAGCATGTTACCCTTCATTTTAAAGAGCTTAAAAAATATTTCAATTAATACCAAGTCTGATAATGTACTTCCTCATTTTAAATGTTTCATTATTAAACAATCATATTATAATACTGTAGATTAATACTTTTGCTGTGCTTAGTTTCAGAGATTTTTGTTTTCTAAATTATTAAGGTTCAAAATTCATGATTTTCCCCTTCCCTTCAAAATTCTAAATTAGTGTATTGTTATTGTGTATTTCAGCGATTTAACTCTTATTAACGTTCATATATTATCCCTTTCTAACATTCCAATATTCTAAATTATGCATAAAATGTATCTGCAAACAATAAATATAGCCCTAAAATCCTTTGCTAATTAACCAGTGTCCCCTGTATGTTCCCTTTGCGGCCTCACTCTTTTTCTAAACTTCATTCAAGAGATCGCGAAAAAAGTGAACATTTTAAGTGCAAAGTGGACCTTTCTCGGCTTATCATTCCACCATCTGGAAGTAGTGTGCCAGGCATTCCATAGGGTAGTCATAACGTAGTAGCTAAATTTGGTGGCAATTTCGCACCTCGCATTTTTTAACGACTCATTCTTATTTTATTCACGTAGTTTGCATGGGCGTTCTGTGTGATGCGCAAGTTTTCACTTGCCAAGATTAGCGGCTCTTGGGAACCGAAGATCTCGTTGGCGAGCATTCTACCCCTGGCTGTTGAAGTAGACGGACAAAAAGCTTTCAGTGACGAGGCCCGGGGCTCACGCAGAGCACCAGGGGTCGACGGAAAAATGCTTAATTTGGTGTATAAATGTTTTAATTGGGTGTACGATGCCTGGGAGCTAAGTTATTGAGCCCTCTGTGTCAGTGAGCTTCATGTGTTACATTCCTTCAATCTGGACATTGCTGCCAGCCTAATACATGCTCTGATTCTTTAGTTGAAAGTGGTGATGAAGGGCCACTCCCGGAAAAATGTTTGTGTTTTCGGATTGCCGGTGTTGTGCTTCATGCCTCCAGTGTGCAGCCCAGCCAACGATCTGATCGTGCCTCTCCATCACCGGCTTCAAATGTGAGTGCAAAAACAAGATTAGGATTTTAACTTTTTTTTACTTTGTGCCAACTATTAATTGCTTCTTGCCTTCAGTGAGTGAAGTGTAAATGTTTTCAATATCCGGCCATTCCCAAAACACTAGCGATGACATGTTTCAGGCTCTGGACAGCCCTATTTATTCAAGTCTTCACGTCACCGGGGGTCAAGTGTCTGACCAGCAGAGTGTGTGTGCGACATCAGCGAGTATAGTGCTTCAACCCTTTTTCGGGGAGAGATTTCACAGTAAGTGCATGAGTTATGCTGTGGTGATCTTGCTATGCTGAGGCTCTAAGTTAGTGAGCTCTCTGTATCACCAAATTTTGCTGTGGTGATGATAAATTATGCCAGTGCATCTGATGTGGTGATCTCTATAGATTTTTCGGTTTTCACGGGACTTGCTCGTAATGAGTGGTGCTGCCTATTTATAATTTACTCAAATGTTTTTGCAAATGTGTTCCTTTTATTGTCCTTAAACTATATAATGTTTGTATTTTAATAATTTGGAATTTTTTTGTTATTTTTATTTCAAATATTATGTTTTTGTGGACAGCCTTCCAGGCAGACCAAACTCTGGTCTTTAGGCCAGAGTGGAATCTGAACCTGGATTGTAAATTGAGTTAGGGGGTTTAAATTGAGTTCTGGGTGTTTTAAATTGCGTTCTGGGGTTTTAATTGTTCTTTTCTTTTTATGCAATGTACTATCCACTATACAATTTTTAAGTATTAATGATTTGGAAGATGCTTTGAAGCTTTAAGTTTAAATGTTTGTGTAAAAATAGGCAACTATTTCTGAAGTTCTTAAGTTTTAAAAGTTTGTTAATAATAAAAGTTTAATTTAGCAGAAATTTGGTTGTGACTCTTTTGTATCTTGGCTGTGCAATTTTTAATGTGGGTACTTAAAGGTAAGTGAAATTCTGAAATTTAATAAGTTGCTTGTGTCTATTTTAAATGATAAACATTGAAGTAATGAGCACAAGCCAAACAAGTGGGAACAGAAAAAAACAATAATAATACTATAAAAGTAACTTTATTAAATAAAATTATACGATCAGGCAATTTAAAAATAATAATAACTTTAGTAGAATAGAAACTAACATTAAATAAAACTATACAATTAATTATTTAAATGAATTTTCAGTAAATAAAATAATAATAAAAATAAATTTGAATACAAAACAAACTTTTCGCTACAACATTTTATATACACACTGACTTTCCCATCTGAAAGTAAAATATTTTTTTAAAAGAAATTGTATACATTTCATGAAGCAAAGTGGATTAGACTAACTAATTTTCAAGACACACCAAGTGTTAAAACACATAGTTCAAACAACAAACCAGTTAAAAATGGATTAACATAGTTGTATACAAAAAGATGAAACTCACTTGAATTTTCTCTGAAGGTCTTGTCTTCCATAACTGCATTATAGGTAAAAGAACAAGTTCTCCCACATTGCATAAGTAAAGGGGATAGTCACTTTTTAAATTTTGACAAACCAATAAGAGACACTGAAGGAGATTCTCATGATGTTTACTAGCCTTTTCAGACCTATATTTTTTTAAACAGTCAATAAAATAGACATGAAAAAATTCTTATATTGCACTTTATAAACATAAAACTAATAAATTTTGAAAATATATAGTAAGGAAACAGCTTTACACTTATTTTTCTTTTTGTTAGATAGTATTTTTCTCCTTTTACAAAGAAAATGTTTACATTCATAATTTCAGACAGCAATCTACAACTTAGCATAAATAAAAAAATAACCAGTTTTAAAATAAGAAGTCAGGTTTCCTTCCAAAGGTAAAAAAAAATTGTGCAAAGGATAAAAAAAATCTTAATTAAAGTTTAAATTTTCCTTTAAGTTTTCTTCATCACAACAAGAGACAAGGCAATTACTCTAATCAGAAACAAGCTGACTGTTAGGTTTCTTTTTTCTTTTGTTTAAAACAGGGTTTCTAAATCATTAGCTGTAAAGAAATGCTTCTTCTCACACTTAAAGATTGAAATGATGCTATGATTCCTCGACTTACAACCTCCAATGTCTCAAGCTAAAAATCTGAATAATTAGAGGCATGTTTCTCATACATCATAAATAACAACTAAGAATGCATATTTCTGTGATCAAGTCCGAAGAGGGTAAGAAGGATGGTGGTATGACACTCTCTGACTCATCACCACTTTTCCAGCACAAGAAACTGGAAATTTTACAAGGATGTTCTTCATTGCTCATAGGTCTTCACACGGTGCAGGTTTAACCACATAAGAAAGAATATTTCTGTGACCCATTCCTAAACTTGTGAAAAGAGGTGGTATTACCATACAACATAGTCAACCCAGCAAATATAAAATATAAATAAGCTTCTTTTCAGAGTATACTATCCCTTGGTATATCCATAGCTAAGATTTCTGGCTTGGAAGAATTTGAGGTTTACAAACTAAAAATCAGCTGATTCTATTCAAAGAAACAGGTACTTAGCCTGTTTATTTATTTATTTTTATCATGTACAAAAGCTTTTACTGAAGTGGAATTTTATTTCCAACGTCTTTTGAAAATATATTTATTGCATTTACGTTTAGGGGACAAAAAGGATGGCAACATGAAGATATTGCAAGGCCAAAAATCTAAAATACTGAGCTAACTACTGATGAAGAAATTGAAAAAAGTTTTGAGAAGCTGAGATAAGGGCAAAAATTTGTAACAAATTATGTGTCATGGGGGTATTCCATTAAAGATATTATCTACTTTATATAATTTCATTTCATGTTAACTAACACATTTGAGAACAGATGAAACTTTATTTAGGAGCAAATTGATAAAGTGTGATAGCAGCTCATAAGAAAATTTTAAATAAACAACATTTGGTTTTCAACTTTGTATTCAATAATTTTTATCAAATATAGAATACTATACAAATTAAAAATCAAAAGTATGCATTCAACAACATTTTTTAACAAAATATACAAATAAAACTTCCAGTTTACTGAATAGAAACTTCTAACACTTAATATAATTACAGTTTGCTATTATTTTGAAGTGCATATAAAACTAATTTCTATTTTACTCAATATAACTATCAAAAGTTTAAATACTGATTGTGAAAAATAGTATGTACAATTTTTTTTTATCATTAACTACAAAATTTCTCACCAATGACTGATAATTATAAAACCTAAACTTTCAGGTATTGGAGTATGATGAAAGCAAATTCTGCAAAAATCCATATTTCGAAGCAGTTTGGAACAATGGAAGCAGAATTACTTCATTGAATGCCTAATTTTTCTATTTAAAACACATTACATCATATGAGTCAATACAAAATCAAGATTTATATAAATTTTAAAACATAAATTTAATGAGTAATAAAAAAATTTAACTTCACTCACTTTACAGCATCAAACATGTGAATAAAGAAGTCCAGCAACTTCAAGCAATCCCATGCTCCAAAATTTGATCGCGTAGTAACTAAATGAAGCAAAATTTGAGTCATAAGGCTTCTATTCCAATCAGATGGAGGGTTTTTGATGAACTTATGATAAAACCAAATGGCATCTAAGAATGAAAAATCATAGTAAAATATGCATTAAAAATGTTATTCTAATGACAATCAGCCTCTTAGTATATAATTTGATACAGAAGTAACAAAATATTTCAAACTTTATAAAAAAATTGAATATTTCTATCAGCTTTTATTTCCTAGTGATTTTAAACATTTTTGTAAAAAATTATTTTTTCAAGTTGGCAACAGGTTTGTCAAATGCAAGAATTGGATATATTTGGTTGATCTGGGATAATATGTACCATTTTAATACTGTTTACATCCACTGCATAGTTAAAACGATTTCTCAAACTTTCCTGTATAGACTTACTATCATTGTTCCTGGAATTATCATTAGTTTCCCATAGAAAACTCCACAGAAAATGCTTTGAAAGTCTTAATTCTGAATACATCATATTCTAATCATGTGAATAACAAAAAAATTTTAGCTAGGTGTAGTTCATTACATATTGTATCAGAACAAAAAAAAAATTCATAACAGTAAGTGTATTTGTTGTAATATCCACACTTCACAGACATATTCGAGCAGACATCTTTCTGACAGTATTCAAAATGTGTCCATAAAAGCTTAAAACTCACTTCTCCATCAAAATTTTTAAGAAACAACACTTTTCTATAAAATAGTACGTGAAAATGAGAATAGAATCCAACTTAGGTAAAAAGCCAGATATGGATGTCTTGCATACAACCTAAATAAGCTGCATACAATCTTGCACACATCTAAACAATATTCCATTCTAGGAATCTTTTATTGGCAATTTCTAAGGCAAGAAGGGAGGAAATTAAGTAGACAAGGTCTAGATATGATAATGCTGACGAAAGAATGATCCTTTTTATAGAGAACATTTTAAAGAAAATTCCACAGTATTTAGAGTCGATGCATTATTATAGACATACTTAAATGTATATGGCCCATCTTATTTTAATCACCCTGTGTGTGTGTGGGTTCCCTTACTCGGGGTGGAAAATTATGGCCCATCCTTAATGGGAATTCCCTTATTCGGGGGTTGCTTGTTGTTGATTTTCAATGGGTATTCGGCTAGTATATATATATATATATATATATATATATATAAATTGAAAGATTTTAATCGAAAACTATGCATAAACTACTGTATATACAAAAAAACCCATCTCTAGCATATCTGTTACAAATGAGTAATTATAGACCAAGACAAAGGATAAAGATAGAAGGTAACATATCACTACAATGGAAAGGGGGATGAGAACAATATTAGGATACAAAATTCGCAATTAAAAGTATATAAATATAAATAAAAATAAAAATAAAACACGGCAAAAATGAGAAAAGGCAATAATAATTAGCTCAAGATAAAAGATTAAGACATAGAGAACAATCAATTGAAACTACACAAAAAATGGCAGTTAGTTCGAAATTACATTCTCATCAGGACAGCCATACAATTCGAATTAATACCGATAGAATAGCCAGTTTCTGACAATGGCGATAGTATTTAACTATAGACACCATTGGAACTGTCTACTGGCTAGTGGAAGGAGAAAAATAAATCAATTGAATTACAAATCAGAAAAATAATACCTCCTCGAACAGAAATATGAACTCACAAGCATTGTTACCACGTGTAAGTTGAACAAGCGACTGAGCATTTCACCTCACTTCATCAATGCGAGTGGGCACCGGAATGAATACATTTGAACGATACATAATATGCATGGAGACTTTCAAAAATATATATATACATAAATTAAAATAATAAAAATGAAAGTGCAGGAGTGCAAATCAGTAAACACAGTATCAAACTGCGGGCAATATAATTATGTGTATTTAATAACAGAAAGTAAAAAGTAACGAGGTAGGGCTGGAAAAGTAGATCACGGAAAGACCAGGACAAGGAAAATAAATCAATGAATAGTATAGCTGCCAGAAACGTCTTCAGGGGCACATTCTAGACAGATATACTAAAATCCATTGTTTCTATGATTGCATAAAAACACGTGGTTAAAATTTTATGCAATCTATGCCCAACAACGGAAAAAATGAGATTAACAGAAAAAAGATCAAAGCGGACAAAATTCAACTTAAAAACATAAAATACCACATAATCATGAAAAATATAGCGCACAAATGTACAAACATACAAAAAAAGGGCAACTTACAAGTCTGGAGGCTGCCAGCGTGAATAATCTTCATGGGAGTCCACCACGTGATCCAGCTTGAATGTTTATCACGTGAAATACCGCGATGGAATGGACCAGACCAGAGAGAGTAGAAGTAGTTATACATATTTTCGGTGAGACAAACCCAAGAGTTCAGAAACTAACTGAGAAGTGACCACTACGATCGAAAACATTTAAAGTATGGATAACACTGTTTTTTGGAGCCGTAGCCTGTTTTTGTTTTATTTGCTTTTTAGATAACTGCCTTAATGGTTTTATTAGTGTTTTAAACTTTTTCTTTACCCACCAAGACAGTTTTTTTTTAATTTTGCAAGTCTTTTTGTATGACCGAAATTACTGTTTTTGTAATATTTGCACATTTTTATTTTTGCCTGCCGGGGTGGTGTTTATTTTATGGTGTTTCCACTACTATTGAGTACCATACTTATACTGTGATTTACAAATAAGGTGCAGAAATTGTACATATAGCATAGACTTTTGAGATGATTAATATGTGATAATGTACACTTATTACTATCCAGGCGTTTGATGCGGAGCAAATAGCTAATGATTAGATTTTTAAAAATTTGGTTACTAAGGCAAGAAGAAGAATGAGGGAAGAATTTTACATTAAATTTAAATTGATGTCTCTTATCATAAAAAGTAGTATTGAATGAGTTACTTTGTATATCAATGGTGATATCAAGATAATTTACAGATTTGGAAGGGTAGGATTCATTAGATATTAACTCAAGATTGGATAGATAAATATTAAGTGTGGGTAAAGAATCATGTGCAGTATGAAAACAAAGAAAAACATCATCAATGTAACGAAAAATAGAAATGTTATGAGTGAACAGAGTGGATAGTCTTTTTCGTAAAAGTAAAGATACATATTGGCGAGCATAGAGCTACGTGAAAAAGAACAAAATGCAATAAATTATTAAAGGCAGACGAGTCATATTTAGTAAGAGTATTTAATTTGAATTGATCGAAGAGTTGTTTAATGACAGAAAATAAATCTTTGATGATGATGTTATTAAAAAGAACTTTAAAATCTAAAGTTTGGACGGTAGTAAAGGATTTCAGTTTTTGAATAAGTTCATAGCTGTGTGTGTATATATATATATATATATATATATATATATATATATATATATATAATGAAATTGAAGTCTGACTCTTTGCCACATCTTCATGTGAATATGGTTTCATCTACATCCATGTATTAGGTATAAATTTAATTTGATCACAATAAATGAAACTGCTGTTTATAAGAAAATAACCTACAATATTTCCTTGAAGAAAGCAGGCATATGTCAGTTAAATGACAACAACTGTTTCAAGGGTACTATAAGCCCCCTTCTTCAGACCAAAAGAACAGTATGCATCATTAACAACTAAGAACAATTTGTGACACAGCAGGCAAAAGAAATTCAAACAGAGCTAAAATGCTTAAATATACTTAAAGTGAAAATTTGCTAGCAGGTTGCATCATCCATTGAACAAAACAACCATAAACATATCAACATAGGCCAATAAAGGGTCCCTCCTCTACCAGCCCTTACACACGGAGACAACGGAAGTTGGTTCAGAAATTTGAAGAATGAATTAAGCATTGATATGAGATTTAAAATAAAATGAGTAAAAAAAAATACGAGCCCTTAAATTATTGGTAAAAAAATGAATTTAAAGGGGGGGGGGGGGAATAAAGAAAGCCTAAAAAAGTAACAGAAGAAAGTGGCAAGTTTCGATAGTTAATTTCATCAATCAACTACTATAAAATTAACAGTGGTTGAAACTAGGTCAAAAACGAATATAACACAAAGAAGAAAAAATCAGTTTCAACAGCAATATGAGCTAACTTCATCAACTAAAAAAGTATCAATTGATTAATCTAATAAAACAATATCAGGGAATGAGACTGGAACTTTGTGTACCATGCATGGTTATGTGTACCACAGCTAATTTGAGTTGGGGAGAATGGTTTGAACAAAAATATGGATGTATAGAACCTGAGAAAAGCTTCCATAGAACAGAAGTACTACAAGAAGAATTCTTTCTAGGAACAAGAACATCTAAAATGGAAAGTTGATTATTTATGAGAATAAGTGTTTCTTCAATGAACAATCACTAAATCATGGCTAAATTATGTATTGAACAAATTTATTTTTCTTTCAATGGAAAGTATTTTTTACAATCTAAAGGATTTTGAGATAGGGAATTCTTTGTCACCATTTCTTCGTAATTTATACAGGCATTAGAAAATGTCTCCAGTATTTCCCGTGATTTAAGTCCCAAAGCTTTGATTAAAATTATAATGGAACTCACAGTGAATTTTCAAAAACCAAAGAACATTTCAGCAATATGCCTGTTTATAACAACAAACACAGCTTGAACATAAAAAAAAATTGATTTTGCGTTTTCTCATGGGAGCCAGAAAACCTCTGTGAGTTCCTTTGATGTTCCACTATGTGACAGACAGACATACATTATCGCAGTTCATTCTTAGCAGTTGTTATGGGCGTCAACGTTATGGATGTTAAGAGATTGGTCTTTTAGTCTGAAGAAGGGGACTTATAATTCCCTCTAAACAATTGTAGTTACTTAACTGACATTTGTTTGTTTTCTTCAAGGAAGTATAGTATATCACTCTATTTTAAATTGTTCAAAGAATGTGGTATTTGATGTTCATTTTCAATTTTCTTAATTGCTTTGTTGAGAGAGGAGATTTTATTCTTTGTTATTCCTATGGCAAAGTCAAAATAACTTATTGTTGCAGCATTTCATAAAAACTTACATCTTGTGCTTTAATAAAGGTTATTATTGATATATATATTCTAAATTAATCATATTGCCAATGAAATACTTTGCTCACATACAATATTTATACACTGAAATGAGATTTATCTCATAAATGAATGCATGGAAAACATGCTACTTTTAACATATAAAATTCTCAAAAATAACATAAAATTTAGAATCACACAATACCGCATATGGCTCTTTTGAATTCAAGGAATTCAAAAGAGCGATATTTGTTGGTAACAACCAGAACACATAATGGGCAGAAGAAAATCTTGATTAATATAGAAAATATGAACCCGCATATTGAACTTTTTAAGTTACAAACATAGCTTGAAGTCTAGTTCAGGAAATTGTTAATAGTATTTACTAGGAAATTTAAAAATGAATATTTAATTATTTTAACCACTAACACTACCCTTTAATTTTGGTAATTTCGAAGATGAAATTATGTTTTTGCATTCATTTACATTATATTACTGTATGCAAATTAAAACAAAATTCAATTCTATAATTACTGAGTGAAGCTGAGTATTTCAGTCCAGTTCCCAAATTTTACACTTTGATTCAATATTAACAGGATTTCACTTCCCCAAATTATTAGCATGAAATTCTTAATACAAAAATATATAAAAGTGAAAAAGAATGCATAATTACCATCAAATATCGTTAGAGGAACATTTAGACACATAAATGGATCATATAAAATATATTTCAAGAAGATATTAGAGTAATCTATCCCAAGTGCAATCTGGGTGAAAGGTTGATTAAGTACAGCCAATATGTGAAGCACAACAGGTTTTGCCATTTCATATTGCTTATCTAATAAAGAAAATACATAAAAATTGCAATTCCTCCAAAACATTTCTGTATAACAATATTAAATTATTATGACTAGAAATAAAATAACAAAATTTGATAATATAATCGAATAAAATTGAAGTATTCATAAGTACATTATAATATTCTAATCTCTATATAAAATTATGATTCTGAGAAAATGATTCTAGTGATATTGGTTCATTACTTCAAAAATTGTTTAATTGACATGGTTTTAAAAATGGTTTTTGCATGGATTGCCACACGGAAAAACTTAGCAGTTTTTGGATTTCAAACAGCCAGTATATACTGACTGAAGTTCACCTCAGAACATATGCTTATGAGTAGCCTGTAGGTAAAGAAATATATAATTTCAATGAGAGGAATAAACTAATATTAACTCGAACTAAGATATTTAAGTTGAACATAGCCAAATCAATTAATAAGAAGATAACCATGGAATATAGACACAAACCACCATTTGGTATACATTTGGTACAATCTGTTACACCAGTAATTAAAAAAAACCCACTAAAGCCAACTTTTGGAAAGCATTCTCCAAAAGGCTAAAGCAGAACAAAAATATTCTGTTGTTCAACTTTAACAAAACAAAATGTTACCTCAACTGTTCTCACTTTTCAGCATAAAATTGTATTAATGCCTAATTATCAGAACAAAATAGATGTATTGATAATTTACAATAAACTGCTCCCCACATTTTATAACCTATACTGTTTAGGCTTATTTAAATCACAATAAGATCCAAACAATCAGGAATAGGATTGTAAAACATTCACACAAATGTGTATGAAAAGTGTGATTACAACTGCAAGGAATTTTTTAACAAACTTAATTTATTATTTTTAAATATCAACTAGCTCTATCAAATTGATTATTGTCCAAAATTCTAAAATGCTTAGCATGCACAGCATCATCTCTTGTAAATTAGAACTACGTTAACAAGGCATGTGTGTGCATACATACCTATGTCAAAGTCAGGGAAATAAATTTTGCAGTAACTAATGGTGAGTAGATTTTTTTTTATTTTTCGGAAAGTAAAAACATCTGCATATTATTGGCTTTTTCTATGTTTTTCTTCCCTAAAAAAATACTACATTTGTGAAAATTTTCAATGACTTGCCTTCTCTGTTTTCAAACACCTTCTAATGCGATTTATCATTCAGCTCAACATAATGTAATAGAAGTACAGGACATTCTATTGATAACAATTTAACTATATCATAAAGCTTCATCGCATTCATTTAATGTGGTTGCTATTAATACAAACTGACAACATGGTAACCAGCCATGGCTGCTGCAGTGGCTACAGGAAGGGTGCATGAACAATATCTTAATTGTTCCTGTTATGTGAATTTTTATGTTAATTTTTTTTACATAATGTTTACACAATTGCTTATAAATTTTACTGCAATTTTTTTTTCGAGAAAAAATGATGTAAACATTATGCAATGTTATTATACTTATTATTCAGCTCTGGTGAGTTAGCAGATGACCTTGGATGAGTCCACTTCGCTATAGGGGAAGAGGATGGCAAACAGACGATCTGTGCACTATAGGGAAAGGGTTGCCAAATGCAGAAACCTGTTTGGCGACTACATTTGATGCAAGTATTTCACTAATTGTTCGGAATTTATGATCGTTGGTATGTTTTACTGGCCATTTCCAACTTCTAAAATCTGTTTATTTAGTTTATTAGAATTTGATATTTGTGAACTGTGCTTTTGTGGACAAAAAGCCTTTAAAAGGGAAAGTAATCCATTCCAAGAAATGAAATGTGGTCCACAAAGCTCTCAATTTAAGACTGAAGCAACTTCAGAAAAGTTGTGCATTCCTATCCAACAGACCCAAAAGAGAACAGCCATTTCAACTGGTGTATCAATAAGAACAATTGTACACTTCAAGAAAGAAGCAAATAATTCACCAATCCTAGTGTTACCACATAAACAAAAGAGACCAGAGAAATATCGGAACGCAGTTTCAAGTGTGGATGATTTTGATTTGTGTGTAATTCGAGAAACGGTGAATGAATTTTATGCTAGCAATAAAATACCTTCACTCACCACTTTGTTACCTGCAATACAGGCGAAAATTAATGGAGATGGATCATTAATTCCAGGGTTTTTCCTAAAGAAAATTTCATATTATACATGCGAGCAACCTATAAATTGCAGAGGGGGAGGAGGGGGGGGGGGGGGGGTAAACTGCAAATTCAGTGTAATTTCAAATAATTATTCATGTTACTTTGTGCATACAGACTCAATTATAGAATTATAAAAGAAATGAAGAGAAAATGAATCTGAGTCCATATAGAAAGTCATGTGCTGCCCACATCAGATATTTCCTTTTTGGAGATGAATTATTAATTCATACGCACAAAACACATTTCTCACTAAATAAAAGAGTTTAAGTTACAAGAAAAGTATTACAACCAGAACTCTTCAATTTTAATAAAACATTTATGACTATTGGAATAAATAATTTTAATCATTATGAAGAAAATATTTCCACCAGATTCCAACAGCAACACTGAATGTATACATACTCTTTATCGTTTTGTACAAATCATTTTCATACTACACAAATTGTGCATTAAAAAGAAAGAAAAAACTAGGCTTTGGGGAATACTTAGATTTAGATCCCCGCCTGACTATGACACAGGTTATTTTTCCATTTATTAGCTCAATTGAGATGTTAATTAACAAACCAAATAGAACCAAATTAAAATCGACTTGATTGAATTGAATGCTAAAATGAACAGCATGCTACAGGTCGAAATTAGCACTAAAAGTGCCAATTGTGGAAGCCTGTTCTTCCTAGTACATTTCTACCTGTCATTGAATTTAATCAATGGACTTGTCCAAAATCACATGACTCAAATGCCTTTTCGCTGGAGCCAAACAGTAGATTTTACTGGCAAGTAAACTCTGGGCTGAAATTTCTTACCCTGTTAAAATTATACATTTAAGGGACATCTAGGTGGGTAAAAAAAGTAAATATTTTCCTTATATTTCTTACGAGTATGATGTCTTAAAAATATTTTGTTCAAATTTCATTAAGAAATATCTAGAAATGGCTAAGACTATACTAACACAAGTATAAGTGTTCTGGAATCAATTATCAAAACTTTAAATGTGTTTTTCTTGAAATCAATTTATGAAAATTGTTTTTTACGATATATTGGACAATTTCATACTGATTTATTTGAAATTTAGCATGATTATTCTAGACAGTAACACAAAGTTAGCTGTATAGCTGATTTCTTATTAGGGTTTTCCTTAGAAAATTTTCAATGATTTTCCTTAGAAATTTTTCAATGATTTTCTTTAAAAATTTTTCAAAAAATAATGATTTTTGGAGCAAAAAATCATTAATTTTCATTTCCATGTCAACCATATTTTTTCACATTGAATATAAAAACACCTTATCATGTTAACTGAATACAGTCTTAAGCTTTAAGATTTACTTTGAAATTTTTATTTTGATTGAAACCTGTAGAATATGGCCTGTAAATCGCAAAGTAAACAGATCTGACAAAAACTGCTGCTCTTTGCAGAATTCAATAATTTTTCAAAACAAAAAAAAATTCATAATTAATTTTTTTTATATGCATATTTTTCTTTAAAATAATTTTTCTTTAAAAATTTTTCAAAAAATAATGATTTTTGGAGCAAAAAATCATTAATTTTCATTTCCATGTCAACCATATTTTTTCACATTGAATATAAAAACACCTTATCATGTTAACTGAATACAGTCTTAAGCTTTAAGATTTACTTTGAAATTTTTATTTTGATTGAAACCTGTAGAATATGGCCTGTAAATCGCAAAGTAAACAGATCTGACAAAAACTGCTGCTCTTTGCAGAATTCAATAATTTTTCAAAACAAAAAAAAATTCATAATTAATTTTTTTTATATGCATATTTAAATAAAAACAAGCATTTAAAAATCATTTATCAATTTTCTGCAATCTAAATTAAAAAATCCTCTCATCAGACATCCCAGGCTTTGGTTGAGCTAGATGACTACTGAGCTGAACCTAGGTGGCTATCTAGAATTATGTTTCTCAACCTGGGGTGTACATGCCCCTGGGGATATGATAAGGGATAGTTGGGGGTACACGGAAATAATTCTGCAATGGCAGACTTGAGCAAATGAATGTTTCTAAAACATTTTTTTTTGTTTTTTTACTCGGGACCAAGAATAAATTTAAAATTCTACTAAAATGATACCAAATTCATATTCTAAATATAAAACCAAATGCAAATGATTCTATCTTTGGTCACCTATTTTGATTTTAAGTGTTCCAGCTTTTGATATTTTTCCGAATCTTGAAAAATGCGTTCTATGGATGCTTTTTAAGTTGATCTTCTGTGAAAGCAATTATTAGTCACTATGTTCAACATTTAATATTATGCTTCAGAATCTGAGTATTAATTTTAGTCTTTTCTGAGACATGTTATGCCGAGTTTTTATGATGCTACTTTAATTAATAGTTCAAAATTTATTTAATAGTTTAAAATTCTTGATTTTCCCCTTTTCCTTCAAAATTCTACATTAATTTGTTGTTATTGAATATTTCGCAATGTATCCCCTTTTAGTGTTAATTTGTTTTCCTTTTCATGTTTTTCATTATTCAAAATTACGCGTGATGTGTCTTCAAACGCTAAATATCTTTTGCTAATTCTCCGGTGTTCGCTTTCGGCCTATTTTAACTTGACTTCACTTCATTCACGAGTTTGCGAAAAAAAGATGCATTTTAAGTGTGAAGTGGACCATCTCAGCCCAAATGGGAACTTTTTCAAAATGATAAAAGCAATCACAGACATTTTGAATGTTAATAATTAATATGAATTTTAATTAACACTCTTACTTACATACATAATTTATACACTCTTATTTATATACCTAAAGGTTATTATATTTGAATTTTTACATTGTGTTTTTTTTTTTGTGGACAGCTCTCCAGCAGACCAAACTCTAGTCTTCAGACCAGAGTGGATTCTGAACCTGGGTTTTTTAAAAGTTGAATTCTGGGTACTTTAATTTGTTGTGTTGTTGTTGTTGCCGTGTGACCAGTGCAATAACGGGGGAGAGTAAAGCTAAATGGGTCCAAAAGCGTGGAGCACTGCGCAGGCCACATCTACAGCTTTGTCCGTATAAAGGGTCTCCCTGGAACAGTTCAAGTCGATCTTGAAGAGAGCTGCAATGATGGAAGGACAGTTAAAGAGGTGCTCGGGATCAAGCTGCATACCCGGACAGTGCCTGCATTCAGGGTATGATCTTGACCCATCTGTCAAAATCTTCATGCCTCTGAGGTGCATCGTCCTCAGTCTGGCAATTGTTGTTGTTACTTCTCTGTCGTAGTTAAGCTCGGGAAGGGATGATTTTTGTCGGGTGTTAGAGCAAAGCTTTTGTTTTGCAATGGCATTGGCGTCGGAAGATGTTGCAATCAGGGGGGCTGGTTCGATGGTTCTCGCCTCCTTGGCCAGAGTCGGTCTCTTCATTCCCCTTGATGTCGACGTGTGCCGGGATCCATTGAAGGGTGCATAGCTGCTTTTTTGCCTCTATTAAGGACAGGAGGGTATTGATCTTTTGGGCGAGGTTTGTTTTTCCTTTTTGAAGGGCCTGGAGAGCAGATTTGCAATCAGTGAAGATTACTATGCCGTCAAAGGGGTTGAGTGTTGTTCAAGTGAGGTAAATGCTCAGAGTCTCCCTGATTGCGACGAGTTCGCTTGTGAAGTTGGAAGCGATTTTTCCTGCTGGGAATTTGTGTTTTGAAATTGAGCCATCAGGGTAAGTTATAAAGACTCCGGATCCTCCTCTATCGCAGTCAGAGTTCGAAGAGCCATCGGTGTAGGCGGTGACCAAGTGTGGTTTTAGAATCTTGGCGATTGTTTCCAATCCTTTCCTCTTGATTGTTTCCTGTGGTTCTTTTTTGGTGCAGGGACATTGTTTCAAGAAAGTTGCTTCGGAACTTTAATTTGTTGACTGGGTATTTAAAAGTGTTAACTGGGTTTGTTTTAAAGTAATATGGGTTTATTTTAATTAAAGTTATTTTTAATTATCTTTTTTCTTTCGTAATGTACGTAAATTGTTCCACTATACATTTAATTGAAGTTCTAATGAATTGAATGATGTTTTGAGATTATGAATTGTTGCAAATAAAGGTTAGTTTAATTTCACAATAATTGAGTCGTGTTCCCTTTGTGGCTGTGCAATAAATTAATTAGGTAAAGACTGCAATTTCTATGTAGGTATCAAAGGTAGGTGAAATTATTTTGGAATTGGTTTGTTGTATGTATATTCTAAGGGATGTTATGCACAGGCCAAACAGTAGGAATGGCAATTAGTAAAAGAAACAAAGAGATAATGTTAATAATTATAATGGTAAATTTATTGAATTCTATAAGATCAATTTAAAAGGTGTAATAACTTTAGAAGAATAGGAATCAAATAAAGAAACAATTTTAATATTTTTAAAGTAACTTTATTCTATACAATCAGGCCAAATGTAAAAATAATAACTTTAATCTGAAAATTAAATAAAGATATTGATAATCTTAATCAATAATAAAATAAAACAGAAATAAATAATCTTCAAGTAAGAAGGAAGTCAGTTCCAGCACGACACATTAGTGCCAGCCAGTCTGGTACAACAGACAGTTTGCAATGATGTATTTTTCTTTTTAGACATTTCTGTGAGTTCTTTGTATACATATATGTACTTTATTAATATTTTTATAGTTTCAAATTTTTAGCATATGCTTTATGAAATTTCAAAGTAAAAATCTAAAGTATAATACAATTTTATTTCATAAAACTTATAAAATCCTGGTGTTATTTTTAGATTTTGTAAAATGTATTTTTGTTTATAAGAATTACAATATTTATTAAATTGAAAAACCTGAGAGAGGGGATTCAATTGATAGATATTGAATCAATGGGTACAATTGAAATATATGGTCAAGTTAATGCAGGGGTACAATTGAAAGAAATTGACAGTCAGAGGGTACTCGGGTGAAAAAATGTTGAGAACCACTAATCTAGAGCCTTAAGTTGGTTATCTAGGGCCTATGCTTAAAGTCGGTCTGGTAGCAAATTTTTGTTAGTTGAAAGAGTTTAATATAGGAAGTAATCTTTAAATGCATGATCTTTAAAACAAATAAATTGAAATATTATTGTGTAAAATATTGCTTTTTGAAAATTAATAAAAATAAAATTCCTACTTATGTGTAATTCTAGGACTGAATATTTCTTACTCACAAAATCTTGGCATTGAAAAACTAATTACACAAGACTTCAGTACCTAACTATATTAATTGCAACATAATAAATAATTTTACAACACTTAGCAAATACATGTATAGATAAAATTGCTTACTTAGTTTCATTGCCTTGACGAAAGTACGAAATAAGTCAGAACAACTTCGCTTTTCTTTAGCTATATTATTACGAACAATGGCTGATAAATTGTCATTGTTGGCTTCTCGTTCCCTATATTTATTACACTCCTAAAATCAGATAAAATTTGGAAATTTCAGCAAAGATACAACTACAATAAATAGTTTGAAACTATATTGCATACAGTTTCAAATATATTCAGTCTTTTTAAACAAAACTAATATTTGTGAAAAAGTTGTATAACAGGATAATATAACTTGTTAATGATAGTATATCACTTTTCCCAGCCAATGCCAGTGGATACTTTGGAATCTGCAAAGATGCCATGTTAGCTTCTAGTCACCTTTAGTAGATGTTTAATATTTTTTTATTTGTAAAAGATAGTATTTTTAAATTTATTCGGTTTAAAATATTTTTAGTCTAGACATCTTAATTTGAATGCATGCTCAATTTACGATATTCTGGACTTTCTGTAACCTGCTATTCATTGGATATATACAGGGCCTGATTTATGGAATATAGGGTCTAGGGTCTACTTGACTTTTTTAAATATCTATGTAACATTAACAGTAAATTAGGGTTGCACCGAATACCATTTTTTGCCGAATAACGAATACCGAATATTCGGTTAAAATTCTAACCGAATATTCGGCCGAATACCGAATATTCGGTTAAATTTTTTAAAGGTAATATTTCTATTTTATGCCAATTTAAAATAGAAAATGTTTCTATTTTGTGCCTTTTGTAAATGCATTTACATTTAACATCTTTAATTTATTTGCATTTACATTAAGTATAATTATTAATTTAAAATAAATAAAAAATAAAATAAATCATTCCAAAAGCAAATTAATATAGTACAATAGTAAATGGCTACCTAATTTGGTTTATGTTTATCTGCATAAATTGATAATTGATAGTTAATTTCTAATAGGTGATAATCATATGGCTTCATATTATGTTATAGAGAATCTTGCATTTACCTTACATACAAACCCAAGTTGCTTGAAATATCATTACAAATTAGAATTACAATTTATTCAAGTGAATTTTTGCTTAGTCTCTTCTGTACTGTAACTGATAAATAATTTTATCAAAATTGAAACTGAGCAGTCATATTCAAACATTGCCAAATCATTTTTCTTTTTAAAGTGCAAAGGATACTTTGCCAGAATGTCCAGCCATTCTTTTTTAAGTTGTTGTCACACCTGGTCTTGCGAACTACAACAGAGTAGATACTGATAGATAACTAAACAGTTACAGACAGGTGTACCCACCCTGTGACAAAAGACTCAACAAAGTAATCTTCTCTTCAGAAATCATGAAAGAAATTAGAAGGTTTGACTACAATGGGGCCACACACAGAGAAATTCTTTGGTTATCTTATTTGACACATTTTAATGGATACAAAGGAACACCTATGGCACCCTCAGTATCTTATCTATATCGAAATTAAAATACTGCAAAATTGAATATTCATCCAAGTGTTTGTTTTATATATTAATCACCTTCACCTTTTTTTAATATTGGTGAAATGATAATTGATTTTTTTTTTAGCTGCATATTTTATAAAAAATTAACCATTATATTTTTGAACACGTAATATTAAGAGTTTTATTTTCTGGTTACTGTTTCATATTTAAATGAGTTAGTAAGGTTAAGGTGTGATAAGATTTAAGAAAAATTGAAAAAAAAAATTTAATATCAGAGTGTTTTCTTTTACATTAAAATTGATTTAAATGTGAAAATATATTGGTAAGTAAAAATTTGAATTAATTTTGTACTATGATACTATAACTTTCATTCATTGTTTAAAAAATGTGCTTTACCAATTGTCGAATATTTTAATTTTGTTTTACTATTCGGTTAGGCCGAATATTAAAGTATTCGGCCGAACCGAATATTCGGTTTGACTGCCGAATAGGCAGTATACCGAATACCAACCGAATATTCGGTGCAACACTACAGTAAATAAATATTCAAGTAAATAGAAAATGTTATGAAGCAACACTCTGGATATGGATAATCACAGCAATATAAATTTAACTTAGAATTACAGTAAAATATTTTAACCAAAAAAATAATTTAGGTGAAATTGTCATCCATATTGCTGATATTCTTAAATGTTTTAGTAACTTTTTAAAATTTTTTATTTAATAATCAAATTTGGGCACACAGGGTCTCAACTCCAATGATCCATGTAACAGTCAGGCCCTGGATATATTGACGATTTTAAACACATTTATATATCATAAAATAATTTATATGGGTTTAAGAGATATGACAGAACATTCTTAATATTGATTCAGTTGCCTGTATTAAGTCATTATAGTCCTATTTCAATTTAGCCCTATTTTCACTCCCCCTTCACCATAGCCCTATTTTCAATTTATGTGATGAATAATTAGCATTGGATGTAATTAAACAATAATAATTTTTGTATTTCAGCTGTCTGCCATTATTTAATATCATTATGTCTTTTCTCTGCATGCTCAAATATACATAAAATTACTGAATTGTTCATTTTACCATATTCTAATTAACAGGGGGGTCTGCAGAATGCAACAATTTTCAAAGATGATACAACCTTTAAGGTTCATTTTACACACTTCAAAAAATCACACCCCAAATTGTTGATACCAACAAATCTTATGTGTATATTTGAACTAATTGTTGGTGTCAACCAAAAAGTAAAGTTGGAATAAATCCTGGCTCACCATAAAAAGTTGGCACAAACATTGAAGCATTTAAATAGAAATCATACTAACCTCAAGTGATATCTGAGTATTAGTTATTTAGCACTGGGAGATTCCACAAAAATATAAACAAAAGTTTTTGAATTGCTATTCATGCTCATAGCTCAGCTCAATGCTTTCAGTTTATTCTCAAATTAAGGATTTTGATTGCAATTTCTAACACCCTTTATAAAAATGTCAAAGAATAGGTATAGTTTTCTATTGAAATTTATGGAACTGTATACATTATTTCCTTGTCTATAGGAAGTGAAGACCACACATTATATAGATGGAAAAGTAAAATCTCAAGATTAAGAGATATTAATTGAAAAAATGAAGGAAAGAGATGCTGATGCAACCAGAAATACCAAAGTGAAGAAAATTAATTTGGGTGAAGATAAAATTCATGTTTCTCAACTTTTTTTAACTTCAGTTTTTTCTTTACAAAACCAACAGCAGTAGTTGACAGCAATTCATCACCAGAACTCACTGAAATTCATGAAGACCCAACAGGGATCAAATCAAAAAGTCAACTGAAATCTTGAACATGTAAACAGTACTTGGAGTTAAAATAATTTACTCCCACTTGTTGGAACATCTAAATCCCTTGTAAGAGGTTGGGAGCCACTGATCTATATTAACCAAGATATTGCGCAAGAGTCATACTGTTGATGAAATTTTTTACAATTTATGATAAAAAAATTCCTTTTGATAATTACTGATAAAATTTGATGATTCAAAAATGCAAATGCATTAATGACTCAAGCGTTTTTGAGGTGAATTTGAATTAAAAAGAAGAAAATAACACCCTTTGTCAAATAAAAAGCTATCCTTCATTTTGCTTAAAAATATTAAAAAATTTAAAGAAGCGTCATCAAAAATGTTTACAAAATGGATTGCCAAATTAAAATGTTTCTTTTTCTTCCCAATCTATCTGTTTTATTGATTGCTATGTAGTAATGTTTTAAAAATAAGCACTATACAACAGAATTAGAGAGTAAATCTCTGTTTTAGCAGTAGGCATCATTGCGATTTGTTTAATAAAAAGTGCAGAAAGCAGCATACAATCAGCTTGGAGTCTTAGGAGTAGTACAATTTGCTCAATTTTCACACAGAGCAATTTAATATTATATTTGTCTACTGAATTAAAAAAGAAACAGTCAAAAATTGAAGAATTTAATGGAGAAATAGTTTTTTAAAAATGCCTTTTTCATATAAAGGTAACAAGAAACTAAATTAATCTCCATTCAAGTCTTGCATATAAATGCCCCTGTTTCTCTCACTGTACTTATTGTGTCTTTGAGTTTGAGTTTAATAGTTTTCTAGTACTTATGAGAAGGATCCAGCATATTTTCAAAACAGTTATTTGCTTCTTTTAATTTATGCTTGATTGACATTGTGTATTTTCTCTTATCCTTTGCACAAAGTGCTTTTACTCCTTACAATCTTTTATTTAACTTGATCTTCTGTTTGTCAGTGTGATTCAAATCTCTGAGGCTCTAACTAATCAGGTTTTATTCATCATAATAACAAGAAATTTGGTATGTTGTTTTATGTGGTACACTTTATTTCCTTTGATTTTGAACCTTATTGGGAGAGTCAGTCCATAGCCCACCATAGGAATGTACTCATTTTTAAAAGGGCTCTCAACTCAAGATAACTCAAGAACTCAAGCAGCTAATGTCCAAATTTGGCATGTCATTATCTTTTGCAGTATATTTTGATTCTTTGGATTTTGAATTTTATCAGGCTAGCCATCTTGGGCTCGGTAGCAGAATGTATTCATGTTTCAGGAATAATTCAATAATCATAGCAGCTAGAAAGTCCAAATTTAGTATGCCTTCCAAAAATAACAGCTATATATGTTAATCTAGCCAACTATAGCTCATCAAAGGACCAATTTCTTAATTCACATTTCAAATTGCAAAGGAAAATTTATACTTCTGATCGAAGTTCAAAAAGATGATTTCATATCATGCCTCTCGATAACTATCGTAATTCAGTATGCAATTTTAGTAGTCACTTCCTATTTCTTGATATAAAGTTGTAAACATTCTTAAATTTAGTGCACAAGCCCTTATAAAATTGACAATTTTAACTGCTTGGTCTAAAACAGTTTTTAGTTCTTCAGGGGATTACTGTTGCTACCAAGACTTCACGGTGAATACTATAATGAGTACACACAGCTTCAGGAGAGCCATTCTTAATTGTAGTAACAACACCGCTATGCTTTCCTGTTAAAGCTCGAGCTCCAACAATGTATACTCCCATGCATTTCTTCCAAAGAATATGGTGCTCCATCATAAAATCGTCAATTTTTTTCAAACATTTCATTTACTGCTGCTCTACCAGCAAGAAGTTCACAAAAAAAAAAATCTTCATATTGTAACTTCTGATGTAAGTCGAATGTATACCAGTACTTGAGCAAACTTTATTACATCTGTACTTTCATCTAATTGAAGGACAAAGTATTTACTTTCTTTTACCTTCCAAACAAGCAAATATTTTACCAATTCTGTCACTTCATGAAGGTGTCTGTGGACTGTGTCATTTGATAATGGAATATAATCAAATTTGGCAGCTGATTAATAGTAATAAAACAATATCTTGAGTAACTGGCATTATTAGAATATTTCTTCAATAGTGTGAGGATTACCAGTTTTAGTGATTCTTAAGCTAACAAGATAAGAAACTTCAAATGGCAACAAAAGATTTATAGAACTTTTTATTGGTTTTTAGCCCAGCTAATTTGATTTCAAAATAATCAATGTATTTATTCAGTAAATATTAATGCTTTGATTTAAGATGTTTTTCAAGAAGAGAAGGTAATAATAATTCGAAACAAATTAGACACTGGGATTTAGGTTTGAATTACCTCCATTCCAAGTAAATCCAACTTTTGGGAAGTCTACCATGACATCTTCCCTTGTCTGGGAGTGCTATAATGCACTCTATGAAATTGCTAGCAATAATGAAGTCATTCTTTACTGGGTGCCTGGACATTCGGGTATTCCAGGTAATGAGTTGGCTGATAAATTGGCTAGAAAAGGCTCAAGTACTCCTTTTGTTGGCCCTGAGCCAGCCTTGGGTATTCCCAATGATCTTACCAGAAGAACTGTTTATGACATCTTCAGGAAGCTTCAATGTAAGAACTGGCGTAATATTAAGGGTCAAAGGCAAGCGAAAATTCTCAACTACAATTGCCCTAGTACATGTCAAAAGGAACTTTTCAAGCTCAGCAGAACTGGCATCAGAAGGGCTGTCGGGCTCCTTACTGGGCACTGCACCCTCAAGAGACATCTTAACATTATGAGCGTCACTAAAGATAACTAAAGATAACTCACTTTGCAGGGGCTGCAAATACAGCGAAGAAACTGCTGCTCACATTCTCTGTGAATGTGAGGTTAACTCTGCTCACAGATTCGAACACATTGGTCGTCATGTGATTGAACCCTGGGAGCTGAATGACATCCCTGTCAAGTGCCTGCTCATCTTTGCATCGGTTACTGGTCTCTTTTCATAGAAATTTGTTCTGTCTGGGGTAGTACAATAGACCTCTGGTCGATGTGCTGGGCTCTTTTTGAGCCACCCGTCTCTCATATCATTTCATTTCATTTCAAGTAAATTCAAATTCTAAATTAGAGTTATTATATTTTTTAGTAAGAAAATTTTTCTTTGCGGAAGTTTTACTACTTGCTACTACTAAATGTATTACTACTAGTTTGCGAAATGTGAATTAAAAAAGATTTTAAATACCTGCTAGAAATTTCATCATCCTCTTGGTGCCAAATTAAGAAACAAAAAAGAAAGTTGTAACTTTTATCTTTAAAATTTAAAACGCGAATCACATTTCATATTAAAATTGTTAGAATTTAGAACAATATAAAAATAATATTCAATAAATGGGAAGCAAGGGAAATCTTGTCACAACAGTATCACCAGTGAACTTTGCATACCCTTAGTGATCATCACATACCACTGGTTGAGAACCACTGAAATACGGTATTTTAGAAATCTGTTTTTTTTTTATTTTACTTGTTTATATTGAATAAACTATATTATTATTTATTTCTTAAATTTAAATATAAAAGTTATATACTATACCTGCTCGATATAATCCTTTATTTTATTAAATACTTTATTCCAGGAAATAGAAATAGTTCCACGTTCAGCCACGTTGTTACTTTTGACAGAACTTCTATTCATGTGCTGAAGATACACTGGGTGGTTTAAATATGCTTTCAAATTATCGAGTTGTTTCTAAATTTCAAATAAAATCAGTTAAGTGATTTGTTCTTAAAATATTTACAAAATAGATTCTAATATGAAAAGAAACTAGATACAATTTTAAAATCTAGTAAATGTTTTATCAATTATTTCAACGAATTTGATAATTATTTTCAACGAAAGTATTTTATATAGATTCTCATAAAATTTCGCTACTAGAGCTATTATAATGTTATGTAACTAATTATTTATGTAATTTTCATTAGAAAGTGGATACAAATTACACGCTAGCATGAAAAGTTCTCAAGATATTGTATTTTATTAAATTAAATTTATCAAAAAACAAAAAATCACATAAAATAATAAAAAGTATTAATTATTGTGAAATATATTCACTTTTCACATATAATGTTATGCAATAAATTTGTTAACATCGTTCTCGTGAATCTAGTTTATTCTATTCACAAAAGAAGATACTTTGCATTTGCATAATAGTTTTGTATTTTGACGTCTTACAATTCACCAATCAAGAGAAAAATGGGTGGGCGGGACACTAGACATATGCCCATTGGGCTGCTATAATTTGGGCCGATATCTGGGAATTATATTGATTAAAAATGTTTTAAAGTGACTTAAGTCAAAAATCACATAACCTATATTAGGTAATATCATGACTTAAAATATTGTATTGCAGAACCTTTTTCCAATAGAATTAGTAAAAAAGTTTGAATTAGTAGTTTATGAGAATGATTTTAAATCATTTATAAATGTACATCATTTTCATAGTAAAAAGTTTTACACAATTGAAAACGGTTAAATAAATATTGAAGTCATAGATGTTACTGGATACTAAATATTAGATAGACTTCCCGAGAAAGATCTTAGTCAAAGTAAATAGGAACCATGTCCTAGGACTGTGTTTTTAAAACTTTTTTGGTCACGGAACCCTTTGAAAATTCAATTTGATGGCAGAACTCCAAAATGATAGAAAGTCCATTGTGGTCCTAATAAGACATTCAAATTTTATGCTTTTTTTTACTTTCCTTATATACATAGTATACTGTATAAGGAAAGAATTGTGACAGGGTCGAAAATTCGAATTTGAGTTTTCGACGAGTTTTCGATCTTGAATAAACTCCATGCCAATTGACTAAGATAGAGAGGTTTATAAAATATCGGCTTTATAGAACATTTTCTGGCTCCTGGTGACAACAGAGTTACCTGATGACGGTACAGCCAGTGGATATCAAAGATATCCTTGATATATGAATATCAGATTTCCCGGTTTAGTAAAATTCAAACATCTATACATTTAATTGCCAAGATACATTAAATTAAAAACAAGTAAACAAAAAAAAAAAGCTTCTGAAGGCAATCTTCCATTGAAAAATGCAACAAAAAAATTGTTCTCACATTTTTATCTCATACAATAAAAGTGGTTAGCTGGAAATTAAATAAAACAAATATTTAATTGAATATAGATATACTTTTAAGTCTAAAATAACATAACTCTATGTAATCATTGATTTCATACATTAGTGATAATCTATATAAATAAAATTCAAAATCTGTCTGTGTGTGAGTGTTTGTCTCATCATCAAAGAAGATGCACAGATTTTCATGAAATTTTGTGATAACCTTGAAATAGCCCCACCTGAAATGTAATTCATGTTTTGAATTTCTAGGACCAGGGGATGTCAGTGTATTCAGAAAAAACGAACCTTCCATAGAGATAGATAGCATTATGAGGATTATATATTCTCCGCAAATTTATTGGAAGAAAATGATATGTTGCTCAGCAACACAATTAAACCAAATGTGTTTATACGGCAGAGGATTTTTATTAGATGTAAATAACAAAGACATAAAATAAATTTATAAATGAACGATATTGCAGTTTTGATTGGGTTATATTAATTATGATCTTTGGATTTAAAGATTACGGGAATGATTGATGTTTTCAATTTCTTACATCATCTGCTCTATTTTGGAAAATATTTTTCAAACTCAGATGTGGTAAGGAAGACACTCATCTATTGTGTTTCCGTATGTTGTGTTCAGCCAGAACTCATATATTGTGTTTAGCTAATTGTTGATGCATAATATAAATAGTATGGGCTTATTTTCTAATACGAGTTTTCCTTTTTTAAATACATTGATAAAATTTTAACTTTTTTTGTAAATTTATTTACAAAGGGGACCAGGATATTCTATTCTTCAGATCTATCTGTGAAAATAACTTTGTGCAATGAGAACATAGATTCTAATATTTCCATTTAGGAGATTTAAATATATTAATAGAATGTTTTGAATAACATTGCCATTTTGAAAACTATAGGAATTTACACATAATTGTGAAATAAGTTTTTTTTATATTATATATTTCGTATGAAGAACGGATATCCTACCAATGATTCCATACATTTATTCAATTATTACATCCATTGAATGATGATATTTTGGGGTATACCGAGTTAAGGATAGATTAGTTTTATAAAATTTCAAGGCACCCACTTTTATTGTACGAAATAAAAATGTGAGAACATTTATTTATATTCTTTGTGTAATTCATAAAGGTGTAGATTCTGAAACTAGTTTGTTTTTCCTACTTCATAGTATACTAGTACTAGTATAGTTCAAAATTCAAAAACAAAAATACACCAGGAAAGGCGATGATGAGCCGAATTTGGGTATTTTTACTATCCCGGTTCTCGTGTTACTCACAAAAGAAAACCTTGTATCTCCTTATGGCGGGCTGTACTGGCACTGTTTAAAATCCAAAGAATTAAAATATAATATGAAATGCAACAAAATGCCAAATTGGAACTTTTTAGCTGCTCTGGTTCTTGAGTTATTCCTCTAAAATTTGTATGTTTCTATGGTGGGTTTGGAACGGGCTAAACCGGTAAGGTTCAATCCTAACAACTATAAATCCAACAAAAATATATTACAAAAGGCAACGATATGTTAAATTCGAACTTTCTAACTTGTAAGGTTTTCGAGTTATAACATATATTACTGGTCCATGACAGGTTTAAGTTAAAAAGTTAAAATTTGTGCTTTTGAGTCGCATGATCAAAACAGTCGTAGTCTGAAATTTGAAGCATTTCTGTTGGAACTACAGGCTTGCGACCACTGTTTCTTGCAGGAAATTTTGGACGAGGGGGGGGGGGGGGGATAACATTTTAGAGGGGTGCAAGTTTTCTATTTGTCCTATATAAATATATCTAAATGCTGTGCAATATAAATAGTAACTAGGTTTCATAAAATGTCTTCACCCCCCCCCCCCCAGACGTATGCCTGTGACCCATTGTTCAAGGTGTATTGAATCATGTAATCTTTTTGAAACACCCTGTACACTCTGATAGAAGTCAAATAAAAGTGTGTAAAAAAACAATTAAAGTTTTCAATATTAAATATTGACCTAAACACATTTTTCTGGCATAAGCAACAGTAAATTCTGCTTTGACTTCCACAACTAGTTCATTTTTCATTCCAATGCAACTGACCATTCAAATATTTTCCCTAAAGTGGTTCTCCTAGACAAGATGTCTTCAACTTTCGGGATTGTGTTTCCAAGAATAGGTGTGCCTGAAGGGCCCAATTAGTCTGTTCTGGAGGGTATCCCCTCAGCACTCAGTCCCGTGAAACTGCTAAGAACATCCCTTTGCATTACTTCAAAGGGTGGGAAATTTGTCAATCATAGTTCTACGCAGGGGAAAGCACATTTTTGGCAATGCCTATTCCCCCCTCCCTCTACGAGTGCTGACAACCAAAATTATTTTTTGATTCGAGAAAACAATCCTCTTAAGTGCCCCCATAACTTTGTAAGAAAATGTTCATGAGTGTATATGTTAGAGCTATCTATAAGAAAGTAACCATGATAAATTGAATAAATGTGAATTCAGTATTATATTTAGCCCTTTATATTAAAATGAATTTAAAATGTTAGGATAACAAACTCGGTAACAAAGTGAGATAGATGAAAAAAGTCAATCACAAAGTTGTTGATCATTGTGTAATTAGTAAAAATTGACAATAAAATTGTTACAGAAGGCATTTATTTCACATAAAAAGGTTATATTGTGTAAAATAAATAACCATATTGCTGTCATATTTAGGCATGCTAAAATAAAAAACCCACATACACAATCTAATGTATAGTCTGTTCAAAATGCCCTCCATCAGCAATAATGCACATTTGGAATTTAAGAAAAAATATTACTGTGCAATTTGACAAGCATTGCAGGTGCCACTGTGCAATTTTTTACTATCTCATTGTTTTATTATTTTCACAGTTTTTCTACTAACAATATTCAATTTTTCTTCTATCTCACTTTGTTGCCTTTTTAAATACTCCATAAGGGGCACTGCAATCACTTTTATTCAACTGGGCAAGGTCACTTTAGTATAGATCAGAGATGGGGAACCTGGGGCCCTCAGACTGTAAGTGACTTTCTGGGCATCAAGTATGGCCTTCTTAAAGAACCTTCCTTCTTTTTAAGTAGAATAAGAGCCAGTAATTAAGTTTTTAGAATGTAGCAATACCAAAATTAGCAGCTTCCAGTGCAGATAATTTTTTAAAATTTGAACATTCACATGAACATTCACTGATGAAGAATGAGAATTGCAATAAAAAAAAAATTATGGCATTGTTTTAAAGTTAATAAAGTAGTAATAAAACATGTACTTAAGTCAAAGGGATTTTTGATCTATGATTTCTTATGACTTTTGACAAGGGTTGACGCAGCAACAGTGTCGATTGAATGAATTCAACTTTTGGTGAAGAAGCACCATCCAAAGAAACAATTTACAACTGGTTTAAAGAATTCCATCTGGGATGTAGGCGTTTCAGTGATGAATTTCAAAGGTCTGACAAGAACTGCTGTGACGTCAGAAAACATTGATGCTATGCAACAAATGATCACTTTAGATCATAGGTTCTCAACGTGGGCGATAACGCCCCCTTGTGGGCGTTTGAGACTTTCAGGGGGGCAGTAGAAGACCCAGAGAAAATTAGAGGGCGTTGAGATGGTACGGAGGGGCGGTGGGCAGATTAAAAAAATATAGTTTAAAAAAGACAAAAAAAAAAACCACGCTAATCACGTACTAACTAAAGTAAACTTTAATATTGGTTAATTTTTGTTATTGTATGTATTTTAATCATTTTTATCACATGTGCGAAAATTCACATATTTCGGTAGTTCGGGAAGTGGATGAAAATTGAACTTAAAGATTCCATTACATTCAGATCTACATTAAATTGGATTATATAAATATTTTTAATTTTAGATTTGAATTAAAAATTTTCAAATCTTCCAATTTCACGTGAAATATCTCATATATAAATACAGGTAAAATTAACAAAAGCCTGTTAATAAAAAATAGCAAAAAATATGCTTCTAGCAATTCAGTTATAACAAGTTTTTGTTAAATAACGTGATTTTTGCAATTCTGCAAGAATTGACAGTATTATCTGTGTTTGTTCTAACCTGCACTCTGCTTCCACATCACCCTTGCCCCCGCGCTTTACTTCGGTGCCGGGTGTTATAAACGAGTCACTGCATGTTTATCTTATTCCTGTCGATGCGTGTTATATGTCTCCAACCTATATAAAGGCAGTGATTGTTCATTTTATTTTCATTGGCATTATTGTGCGCAATTGATGACAGGGTTTTAAAAGTACACTAATACTACTCACGTATCTGTAAAGTAAAAACCATGTCGGAAGCAAAAAAAGAAGAGCCGGCAGTATAGTGTGGATTATATTAAGTACGGATTTATCGAAAATCCCACAAATCCATCATCGCCAATGTGCCTTATTTGTCAAAAAACATTCTCAAATGAAGCGATGAAGCCTTCTAGGCTTTAAGATCATTTTAAAAAAATACATCCGGATAAGATGTGACCTATTTTCAAGACATGAAAAAGAAGTACGAAATTCAGCCAACTGTATCAAAACTTTTTTCATCAGCTTCTAAGCAAGACGATGACGGACTTCGAGCTTCGTACAATATCTCATTGTTGATTGCTAAAACATGCAAACCACATACTATTGGGGAAGATTTAATTTTACCAGCAGTAAATGAAGTAATAACCACTGTGCTCCATAAACCAGCAGCAGATATTATCCGAAAAATTCCTTTGAGCAATAGTTCTGTGCAAAGACGAATTGATGAGATGGTTGAAAACATTGTAGAATCATTGTGCAATCATCTGCAGACTTGTCAATTTTCAATTCAGCTGGATGAGTCCACTTTACCAACCAATGAAGCATTGTTATTGTCATACGTGAGGTTTATCAAAGATGAGAAAATATGTCAAGAACTATTGTTTGCTACGAATTTGGAAACAGATACAAAAGGAGAAATCATATTTAATACACTGGAAAAGTTTTGTGACAAAAAGGAAATTCCTTTTAATAATATTTTGTCAGTTGCTACGGATGGCGCACCGGCTATGACAGGGCGTCACAAAGGCTTCATAGCGTGCTTAAAAAATAAAGTTCCTGACGGGCTTGCTGTGTATTGCGTAATTCATCGCCAGCATTTGGTTGCAAAAAATTTGAGTGAACGCCTCCATACATCACTGCAATATGTTATCAGAGCAGTTAATAAAATCAGAAGTAACTCATTGAATGACAGATTATTTAGTCAGCTTTGCATTGCCAATGATGAAGATTTCAACCGATTACTGCTTCACACAGAGGTGCTCTGGCTGTCAAAAGTTACTTGTTTGACTCGATTTTACAATCTGTTTGGGTCTGTGATAGAGTTCCTAGGAAACAAAGACACGGAATTGCGCGACAACCTTATCTCATCAAAGAACGATATTGCGTACTTGACAGACCTGTATAAATTGTTTAATGATGTCAATCTCCAACTTCAAGGCGACGACTTAAACTTGATTAAGACAAAAAATAGTGTTGCTGCTTTCATGTCCAAACTGCTATTATACAAAAGAAATATCGGCAGACGCGAATTCAATAACTTCCCAAATTTATCAGCAGTATCAGTCAAGCACGATGACTTGCTTGTTTACTGTCAATACTTGGAAAACCTCCACAGTGATTTCAAGGAACGATTCCAGGACATTTTAAACATGGACATACCAGACTGGGTTTTGGATCCTTTTTCAAATGTCAACACAGCAGGATCATCCCAGTTAGAAGAAGAACTAATAGAACTGACGACAAATGAGGAATTAAAAATTAAATTCAAGAATGGCTACCAAGAATTTTGGCTGCAGAAGCCGATTTTGCAACTGTACCCAGGATTATGGTCGATTGTTCAACGATTTCTGATAGCATTCCCATCTTCCTATTTAGCTGAACGTGGATTTAGTGCTGTAGCAACGTTGGTAACTAAAAAAAGAAATCGGCTCCATGTTACTGAACGCGGTGATTTACGGTTGTTTTTAAGTAAAATCGAGCCTGATATTAACAAACTCCTTAAAATGCATCAAATTCAACCTTCTCATTAGATAAGTTATAGATTCAATGTCTTTTGAATGTTAATAAAAATACTTTTCAATATAATTAAGTATGCGTTTTAATTGTTCTCATTAAAACAGTTTTCTTTAAACTCAGAAATAGGATAGGGCCATATCCTATCTTACGACTATAGTATATAATATTACACATTTAAATATAATCGTGGCAATAGCTGTTTCAGATTCGCAAGTAAATAAAATTGGGGGGGCATTAGGAAAAAAAATATTCTCAAAGTGGGCGGTGGGCAAAAAAAGGTTGAGAACCTATGTTTTAGATTGTTATGTCACATATGATGAAATTGAGGCATCTTTGAACATTTCAAAGACCCAAGTTCATTCAATTTTACATGATCATTTAAAAGTCAAAAAGATATGTATGCATCGCATTCCACACAATTTAACTCAAGCTCAAAAGGGTGCTCATGTCAAGTGGTGCAAGGAAAATCTACAAATTGTAAGATCTTGTCAATTCTGGTACCTCAAAACATGTCTTTGACATTGTAACAAGGGCCGAAACATGGATTTATTCCTATGAATCTGAAACAAAGCAACAATTTACTGATTGGATGTTTCAAAATAAACCAAATCCTACAAGTTATTCATGCACGAATTGTTTCAAAGAAAAAGATTGCTTTGTTTTTTGGTAAATCCGGCCATGTTGTAACCATTGCTTTGGAGGATCGTAGAACAGTAAATGCCGAATAGTATATGGCAATTCAGTTGCCAGAAATTCTTGCTCAAATCAGAAAAAAATAATATGAAACATAGCATTATTCTTCATCATCACAATGCAAGTTCACACACTGCATTTCAAACTATCAATTATTTGAAGTATGAAAAAATTGATTTGTTGAGTCATTGTCCTTATTTATTTGATTTAGCACCCAATGATTTTTTCTAGTTCCCAACAATCAAATATAAAATGTCTGTTCAACAATTTTACAACCCAAATGAAGCAGTTGAAACTTACAAATCACATGTTTCTGCTATACCAACTTCTGAATGGTATAAATGTTTTGAAAATTGGTTTATTCGAATGAAAAAATGGATTGATGCTAAATGCAAATATTTTGAAAAGCAATAAAACAATCAAATATAAAATGTCTGTTCAACAATTTTACAACCCAAATGAAGCAGTTGAAACTTATAAATCGCATGTTTCTGCTATACCAACTTCTGAATGGTATAAATGTTTTGAAAATTGGTTTATTCGAATGAAAAAATGGATTGATGCTAAATGCAAATATTTTGAAAAGCAATAAAACAGTTTACTTCAATATGGTCTTCAAACTTAAGAAGGTTCTCCACCCCTGATATAGATAAACCTAACATATATATACCGGGTGGTCAGAATTAAAACACCCCTACTTTGAGCTCTCTATACATCGAACTACTCAGTGTAAAGGCTCCAAAATTGTTGAACCTACTATTCAAGACATGGGGAAAGGGATTACGCGAAAAAAAAAATTAGTTCCAGAAACACCAATAGGTGGCGCTACACAACAGAAAATATGCTGAAAAGACACAAAATACACATTTGTAACACATTTTATTCGAACGTACCAAACATTCATATCACAAGGACCTTATCGATGCAGGGAATGCTGCTCAATATGGTTCCCTTCTTCAAGATGTAAAATCTGCAGTCTGTGGACAGCTTGTTCAACTGCGGATCGTAATTGGTCGATTGAGATGCTTCTCACATGCAGAGTGATACTGTCTTTCAAATCTGCCAAGATGACCAGACGTCCTCGATAAACAAGACTTTTTAAGTATCCCCATAGCCAAAAATCACAGGGATTAAGATCTGGAGAACGAGATGGCCAGGTTGTCGGAAACACACGACTAATTACTCTACTATTAGTAAAATGTTGCCGAAGAAACTGCTGTACACAGAGTCCAATATGTGGAGGCGCTCCATCTTGCATAAAGGTAATTGAATCAAGACATTGGTGCTGTTGCAGTTGGGGTACAACAAAATTTTCAAGCATGTTTTTGTATCTCCCGGCCGTCACGGTGCATGTCACAGGGCCATTGGGAGTAGCCTCTTCGAAAAAGAAAGGTCCAAGAATGAATGTGTCTGTGAATCCACACCAGACTGTAACTTTCGGTGAGTGAAGTGCAATCTCTTGGAAGGTACGAGGGTTTTCCGTGTCCCAAATGCAACAGTTATGGGTGTTGACTGTTCCACTTAGAAGGAAATGCGCTTCATCGCTCTATAGAATCTGCCATGGCCACGATGCATCCACTTCAACTCTAGCCAGAAATGTCAATACAAAGGTCAGTTACTTCTCCCTGTCGATGGTCAGCAAGTGGTGATTGTGACTAATTTTGTACGGAAAAAAATGCACTATGTTTCTCAGTATGTTCCGCACTGTGCTGTAGGGAACGCCCAAGTATCGTGACACTCCACGTGCACTACTACAGCCTATAACGTTATCCATTGATTGTTCAGCAAAAGCAGTGGCAACATCGTCAACGACATCTGAACGAGCCGATTTGCGTCCTCGACCCGGCTGAACTCCAAGATGTCCAGTTTTTTCGAATCGAGCGATCATTCTTCTGAGAGCTTGTGGAAGTAATGGTCCTTTGCGCAAATTCTTAAGTCGACGAAACTCTCGAAGTGCAGCTGCAGCATGTCCTTTGTTTTCATAAAACAGCTTCACAAGCAAAGCGCATTCTGGCAGTGTGACAGCCATCGTTGATAAGAATGAAAATTTCCCAGTTTTATCCCCTTTTATGCCAGAATATAGTAGCTGCAAACCAAGGGTTTATGCAAATTTTTGTGCTTACAGTCCGAAATTGCAGTTACAATGACAGTTTAAGTTTCTTCACTTTATTATCTTCTTTTTTTTCATATCAGCAAAAGAAATTAAAAAGGAAAAATTCCATATCGCATGTGTTTGTTTTTTTGTGATTATTTTCTGTCTTTTCAGCATATTTTCTGTTGTACAGCACCACCTATCGGTGTTTCTGGAACTAATATTTTTTTTCGCATAATCCCTTTCCCCATCTCTTGAATAGTAGGTTCAACAATTTTGGAGCCTTTACACTGAGTAGTTTGATGTATAGAGAGCTCAGAGTAGGGGTGTTTTAATTCTGATTACCCGGTATATATATACACACACACACACTGATGGACTTTTTTATACAAAGTTATTAGGATACTTAGACTTTTCAAGATACCCTATATAAAAACAAATAAATAATGTTAGATTGATGAATTGAGAGAGGAAAATAATATATGTAAATTTAGCAATATTTTTACAAACACACGAAGTATGGTTATTCAGTACTCAAATACTGAAAAATTTATGTTTCTTCTTCCAGATTTTATTCTTGTTAGCATTTGAATCTTACTAGTGATATCAGTATCACTATGAGTGATAATTCTTGCCGAGATCACAGCATTTTTTTTTTTAAACATTAAGTAGGAAATCAAGGAAATTTTCATAAAAATTTAGAATTTAATTTTTCTTATAACTGTTACTAGTTCTATTTAATTACCCCTTTTTCTTATATAAAAGCAGAACTGATTCTTTTAACAAAATATTATAGATCAACATGTGTGTTGCTTTTATATTTAATAATTCACTAATTTTTTTATAAAATAATTGTTAAAATAGCTATTACAAGATTTAAGCACCTCTAAGTTTAAACAATTTTTGACTGCAAATCTAACATAAAAGTGTAAATTTCCTACTTCTATATACAAAAGAAAACAAGAAATGAAAAACCTTCCACAATAAAGCTTTAATTATTGAATATTGACAACACCTTCATTATGTTTCACTGTCTTAGACAATTAATGATCTGAATACAAGTTTATTTAAGCTACGTGCTTCCTTTAAGCATTGAAAAAATTGATAGCCCATGAGATATAACTTAGACTAAAATGTACGCACCAGGATACTGTCAGAACTAACATTTTTTCAGTCTTCAGGATGTTTTGTACATTTCTTAAACTACAATCTTGTTTATGATATATTTAATCAAAACAACCCACAGATGGAGAAAGCTATTTGGTTCATCCATTGAGAAATATTAATTGTGCTGTGGCTGGCACTTTACTTCACTTTTGTTAAGAGAAAATAGCTAATTTTAAAAATGCTTTTAGAGTTTGAAATATTCTGTAACATCGACTGCTTTTGGAATAAATCTGGTTTAATAAACAAGATTTTAAGATAATAAAAAATTGTAGGTACAATATTAGGAATTTAAGAACAGCTTTAAAGAATAAGGAAATTTAGGAATTTTATATAGAATTCATTGTGTAGAGTGAAAGCATTTTATAATCATTTTAATGACAACTAGTTAGCATTCATCAAATAATAGAAGTAAAAATTCATAGATAAGTAGGTATACATAGTATAAGGTTTACCTTTCTCTCAGATACTTTGCCATCTGTCAACTGAACAAGGCAATCTCGCAGTTTTCTTCCAATTTCATAGTCACTCATTGTTTTGATAAATCGTGATTTCTACCAAATGAAAATAGATATTCAGAAGATAATATTTAGAGATGGCTTTTATAAATAGCAAAATCATAACAGTCAATATTACTCATAAAATAAAATTAATAAAAAAATACAAAATTATGTTGGCCTTTAACAATAAAAAACATAATCATTTTTTTTATTAAATAAGCTGTGAGAGGCTCAAATTGTTGTACAGATAAATGACAAGATAACTCTAAATATGAGACTAAGAACTATCCAAATACAAATAGATAATACAATATTTAGAAAAGGTTATACAGTAAAATCATAACAAAGGTAATATTACTTATAAAATAAAATTAAATGAAAAATACAAAGCTTTATTGGCCTTCAACAATAAATTAAAAAAAAAACACTTTCTTTACTAAATCAGCTGTGAAGCACAAATTGTTATACAGATAAATGACCTAAAGTAACTCTTTAAATATATAACTAATTTTTTATGTAGTTTATAAATGCAACATATTTTAATATTTAAAATGTAAAAGGACACAGTGACTAAGATATTTTATTTTGGGGGTGAGATTGAATCACTATGATCAGTCTACTATGTAAATTTACTCTGGGTAGATGTTTGACACTATAGAAATTTTATTTCAAAAATTGCAAAAGAAAAATGAACCAGTAATTGTTGTAGCATTTCTATAACAAATCTACAAATTCCAACATATTTTGTAAGAAAATTTTAAATTGCAGAATTCTTTTTTGAATTCCACATAAAGTACTTTTTAATTACATTGAAATATCCCTCACTTCGTTTGGAGTCATACAAATACCTAGTTTACATAATAACAGATATTACATAAATTTTTGCTAAAAAATAATTAACATTAGTAATATAGAGAAAAGCAATACTGTTTTTTCAAATAATTAATAATTGAACCACATATAACAAATTGCCAAGCCAGAAGTGGATACACTTTACAATTTTGTAACTTTAATAAATGATAAAAAAAGAACTTCTCATAAAATATTTTAAAATTTTTTTATTATTTATACATTTAATGATTCATTAACTATTAACTTTATTTTATGTTAACTATTAACTTTTTTTCATGACAACAAAATTGAAAAAAAAAACAATATTAGAAATAATGGTACTTCTTTATTATAGCGGCCCCCAAGGATGACTCACGAAGTCACTGAGATGTATCACTAAAGTAGGTTGTAAAATCTCGCTAAACGTTTGCAGTCCTAAAGAAATAGCACATGTTTATATTATCATCATATTGCTTTTTTGTTAATGTTTCCAATTTCGCATTGTTTTTTTAAAAACCTTGGCGTAATCATAATCGTGGGGGGCCCAATAATAAGGAAGTACTGAAATAATTCAGCAGCAGACATCAAAATTTTAGTTGTAACATCTATATTTTAGCAGTAACAACTTACTATTTGGAAAAATATAAAAATAACTTTATATTTTAAATGAAGACATTCTCTTGATTAGTTTAATGTTTACAGAGTTTCCACTTCCTTTTCACCATACATTTTAATTAATTTTTAAGGTCTTAAAAAAGGTTTTTGAGCACTTTTGATCTATTGGTAAATACACAGGGCTGCCAACAGAGGAGACAAAAGGATGCATTGCATAGGAGACTGAACTTCATCCAATGTTTATGAAAAAGTCAATAACATGTAAAATAGATAGTAGTGGGGACGTCTGCATGTTTGCAGCATAGAAGTTTGAAATTTTTTGTTGGTAGCATTGCCAATACATAGCCACTTTTCACTGTGTATGTGATCTTAAAGAAGAAGTAACATTTTTAAACTGTTGAAAGGGGTAAAAAATACACAAATGATGTACCATTGAGCTGTGCTGTGGTAATTATAAAGTAAAAACTTTGTTAAATATACAACATATAACTAATCAATAATGTTTTTTATATATTTTTAAAAAGGTTATAGAGATATTTTTGCAGTAGTTTCTGGGATTTAATTCAAATTACAATATAATTGCATTCTTTTAATAAATAGATAGTCAAAATTATAGGTACTTACGTATTATCGCAACCATGACAGAACGTAATTGATGTATTGTCCAATAAAGGTCCCGATCGATTCCAAGGACAACATGCAACAAAGCGATCTGTATGAGGACCCACGTTCGAGCGGGCTCGAACTGGTTGGGGGACGTACGCACCGCTGGGACTGTGTCGTCAGACAGGCCGGCTTCGCCGGACCAAGTCACAGAGCATACTAGACTCGCTTCTGGGTTTTTCTCAACCAGTTCGAGCCCGCTCGAACGTGGGTCCTCATACAGATCACTTGGCTGCATGTTGTCCTTGGAATCGATCGGGACCTTTATTGGACGATACATCAATTACGTTTTGTCATGGTTGCGATAATACATAAGTACCAAATTATATTATCAACAAGCAAGAAAAAATAGATTTAGTCATTGAAGAACTAAGGGCTTAATTAAATAATTGAATACCTTTAAGGACTCTTAAAACAAAACAAAGAAAATTTTGAGGATTATGGGAACAAAGTGGTTAGGCTACTTGCAAGTGCGGTTGCGGAAACGATGTAATTTGGCTGCCTTCAAGTGCGGACGTGCATTGAGCTACCTGTCAGTGGGCTACCGTCAAATTAACCGGATGGTTGTTGTCTTACGGCGGAAGGTAGCAAATTATATTTCCTTTACTAACGTTAGACGACAGTGTTATTTAAATTGTAGTTCTTCAAATATATTTAAAAATAAATTACCGATAAAAGAGGCGAATTTTATGGTTTCTAGCTCCTACAAATGTATATATAACATTAAAATAGACCTTGAAGAATGGAGCAATTCTTCATTTCCACTTCTATTCTTCTGAAAATAAAATATAATAATCTTTCCAAACTATTTAAGGAACTTGACAAGAAGTATTTGATCATAAAATTTTTTAATTAATGGACCCTTTAAGGACTCTTGAACCCTTCTTGGACTAATGGACCCTTTAAGGACTCCCCCCCCCCCCCCCCGGTATGCTGGAGAACTCGGCCCGGACAGGAAAAATTAGGTACACATAATGAGGGGACAGGGGCCCAGAGAGGCCCCCTTCCCCCCTCACTTTCTACGGACCTGCATGTGTGTGCTTTATTTTGAAGAAAAAGAATAAGAGAAAGGTACAAGTAACACTTCACAACTTTACCAGCGTTTTTCTTGAGAAGGAGTAAAGAAAAAATATAAAATATTTACGCAAGTACTTCTAGTGAAGAGAATATGATTTAATAGCATTAAATTTATGCTTAACTTATCCCTCAGAAAATTGTCTCTTCCATTTCATAATATTAAACCATTCAATTATAAGTAGCTATTTTTTTTTAATAATTTTTAATATTATATAATATATTCTTAAAAAAGATTTAATTATAAACCGGTTTTTCATCTTTTTAATTATTTAATAATGCATTTTATATGTACATAATAAACTGAGTAAATTATTTTTTTTTTTTGTTATTAATTTTATTTTTTCATAAGTGGCAAAAGGTTTCCCATCTGTAAGTATTTAAAACGAATTCTAATATAATATTTAATATATTTTTCAAAAGCATTTTTAAATTTGTTCTTATAATTTAATAATTTACTCTTGTTTATTATATTTAATAATTTACGTTTTAAGAATTTTAAATTATTTTTTCCTGCTATTCCTTTTATGCAATGTTTTGAACTTATCATTAAAAAAAATCCTGTTATAGATAAAGAAAAGATAAAATAATTATGTTTTATCAAGAAAATATTTAAAAATAAACTACTTTAAAAAATTAAAAACATACTATTTTTAGATCTCACAAATGCATATATAACATTAAAATAGATCTTGAAAAAGGAATTTTTTCCTCCTATATACATATAAGAGGAGGGAATTGGGAGCTTTGATTTTATTGAAATTATTTTCATTATTACATGTTAGCTGGAATAATATGTCCAAAGACTTTTTAAAGTATTTATTCTTATATTACAGCTATAGCCAAACATATATTACACAACATAGCTATAATAAAGGGTTTGAATTTAAAAAAATATAAAAATTTCTTATACTTGTATATTGCAGTCAGCATAATATCGACCTAAACACAATATAACGCTACTTTCCACCGGAAGACAACCGTCCGACTAATTTGACGGAAGCCCACTTGCAGGTTTCCTACTACAACTCTATCCGCGACCGCACATGCAGGCAGCCTAGCCACAGCCTTATGGGAACTCTTTTTTTTTAATTATGAATATTTACATTTGATTCATACCAATTGTACTAGATGTTGAGTATATCCAATGCTGAACAAAAAAATTAGATTTTTTCTAAACTTCAGAAAAACTTTCATATGTGCAATTTATGTAGTAGACATTTTAAGAAAAATATTGAAGTCCGATTTATACCAATTGTACTAGATGTTGAGCACATCCAATGCTGAAAAAAAAGTTTGATATTTTAAAACTTCAGAAAACCTTTCATGTGCGATTTTTTCCTATTTTGTATATTACAACACTGCAGCACTCAGAACAGTTGATGTACATAAGACGTGAAAGTAACACAAGATTTTCGTTTTCTATAGACATATGTCTCTTCACAGGATGGCTATACCTGTACCTTATTTAATAGGAATCTTTTTTAAATTTTTCTTAATAAAAATAAAAAAAAATTAAATAAGGTGATAGTTTCACCACAATTCGAATTGCTTATTAATTTTTACTAAAATATCTAGTGCAAAAGTAGAGTCCACCCAATTATTAAATCAGAATATTAAAATAATTTTAATTGCATAAATTCAGAAAAAAAAAGAGACAAAAAGAGGAAAAAAGAAAAGCTATTTTGTTAAACAACAGTGTTCATTACTAAAATGACAGTTTTATAAATGACACATAGGGGTGTCAACATAATTTGTGTAAAATCGTAAAAAGTAAGTTTATTATCTACTTAATAGCACTGAGAAGTATAAAATATATGCATATCATCTTGAAATTAAAATATAGTTTAATAATGAAACAACAAATATGTTGTCTTTGTCTCTGAATAACAGAAACAATACTTCAATTTTGAAGTGATACTGTGTCTTAAATTATAACATCATATTTCCCTAATCACCTCCTGATAATATTCACAAATTGCTGGCCAATTTAAACTATTTCAGTTGAATCAACTCAAACATAAATTTAGTAAATAAAATTTTGATAACACGTTTCATTTTTCGTAACATTAGATAATGAAATCAGAGATGAATATGGGTATTAGAAAAGTTGTAATATACCGAGGAAAGCGTTTATTTTATGTTGAACTCTAATTTGATCCCTAAAATGTTCCATGTTTCTTTACTTAACAAATAAACTAGCATCTGAATTGTAATGACATTGTGTATTGAGTGCACAGAGTATTTTGGTGCAGTTACTTTGAAATTCAAAAACACTTAAGCACTAAAGTTTACACATGATTACATTTAATTTACTCATAAACTTACATGTCCAAACAAAGGACTCGCTAAGAAAAATATTTAAGGACAAACATAAAAATAATATTACGAATTGTCAAAACTTTACCGCGAAACACATGTTTTTCAATCTCACGAATGATGATGCCATATGCAAACAAACAAAATATTAGTTTCGTTTTCTGGGGAAAAAAATATTAACTTATTAAACGAAACAAAAATATAGTATGAAGGAAGAGATAGATGCATTTAGTATTAAATAAAAATATATTTATTTATTTAATTGACTCATATAAATTGAATTAAATATAACATTATACTTATGTAGTAGACATTTTAACTGTTAGATGGCGCTGTATTAATTTTTTTCCCTTTAAATCAGTGTCAGTTATGTACGTAGCGCGATACATAGGAAATTGAATTTTTATTTTTTCCATTTATTAAATTATTACGAAATATTGTCATGGCTTCCATATTAAAAGCTGTGCGAGTGGGATCCTCGGGATTATTTGGTCGCTTAAAGCACAAAAGTAAGTCGTTATAAGTTTTATTTCGATCGAAGTTACTATGATTGAAATTTAAATGTGAAGCGGTTAATTTCTTGCCTATTGTACAGATTTAAACTAGCTGTTTCAAACTGCTCTATAAATTGTAATTAATACATTTTTGTAGTTAAAATTGTTACAGGCATAAGATTTTGGTTTACCATAAAATTTCATTTTAATGGAATATTTTATTTGAATATTAAAGACATTCCATTTACAATAAATGCTTAACCTTGACATAAATACGTGTTTTTTTCATATTCATAGCTATTTATATATATAAAAGTAATTTGATATTCAGGTATAATGAAAGTTGGGTTTAAATTTTTTAATATTTATAGAATTACCAGAAGAATGGGATGATTCTATTAAAGAGCCAGTCTTAGATGGAATTACTTTTTATGTCAAATATTTGGGAAGCACCTTGGTAGATGAACCTAATGACCAGCAGGCTACAGCTGATGCAATTAAAGCAATTATTATGATGGTAAGTTTCTGCCTTTAAAATGAGTATTTTTATATCAATAACCTTCTATGTTTATTTTGTAAACTATAATTTAGGCTTTTTTTTATTATCTTTTTTAATGAATTCAGATCTAAAATCTCATTTAATTTGCCTAGAGCTTAAGATTACAAATGGTTCTAGAAAAGAAAAAAAAAATGATATTTGTAATCAATTTTAACCTTGATATATACTAACTTCTTTTGAAAAGTCCTCCATGAAAAGCATCCCCTTTGAAAGTATTTTTATATCTAATCTGCATAACAAAATCTTTCTTCTCCTTACCTTCCTTAATATTACAATGTAGGAAAGCAATCATAAGTATGATACATTTCAACATTTTAGGTTAGAGAAACATCTTAATTTACATTTTTAAGCAGAATGTAATTTAAGCATTATTTTAGGAATATTTACAAAATTAAAAACTTATAATAAAGGGATAAACTGATAAAATGAAAATGAATGAATAATATGATTTAGGAAAAAGGGAATGAAAATCTGAAAGCTCCCATAAGAAAACATGTTTTAAATTTGATTATTAAATGCAGTTAATTAAAAAAAATATTTTTTTTATATAGATTTGACTTTGACACGCGTGCAACCTAATATTGGGTCAGCTACTAAATATGAAGATGCTGAAATTTCACAAGTGTATAAAGCAAATTTAATACAGCTATTATATTTAAACTGAAATTTTACCTTTAAATGAGAGTAAAATTACTAGAGATAGAAAGCAATTTCTTTCAAGTAGATACCTTAGCAGGGTTTAAACTGGCTAAAAATGTGCTTTATTAAAAAAACTAAAATGGAAAAAGTGTTATCAAAATGCTAAAATAAATAAGCTAATTGTAAGCATAAATTGTTACCCTTGCCCATGAAGGTAGAGTATAGAACAGGGGTTTTCAACTGGCAGCCCGCGAAGCCTTTGGGGAAAATAATTTGCAGCATCAAATTAGATGCTCTTATTTAAGGAAAAAAGTTTTCGTGAAAATCCATATTGGTTTAAAATGCTGTTCATTTGCAAATAAATTTGATTTTCCTCGGTTTCCATGAAAATTAGTGTGTCCACTTGTGTTCTATTTCACCCTCCCCCATCGCTTTTCACGTCCATTGACTCGTTTAATCAGTTTTCTTTCACCTCTGCTGACCCAAATGGATTCTACTGTACTGGTAGCTGACCTTTCTTTTCATTCAACTTAATATTGTCAAGGCAGGTGTCTGTCTTTCTTTTGTGACCAAGAGTTTACGAGCATTATTTTTAGTACGAGATAGGGTTTTCTTGAAACACTTTACTGTGTGTCTGTTCTCTGATTATTAATTTTATACTAAATATCAGTATGAGTGGAATTTCAAATAAACGCAAGATTGAAAGTGGATACAGAGCTTACAAGGATCGTTGGGAAAGTGATTATTTAATTATGAACAATAATAGGAAGTTGCAGTGTTTGGTTTGCATGCAAATGGTATCGGTGCCTAAGGAATATAACATGAAAAGACATTATTCAACACTGCATGAAGAAAAGTATCAAAGATATGGAGGAGAATTTCGAAATATCTTGATTTCAAAGTTAAAGAAGAAACTAAAACAGCAGACAGGCATTTTTACCAAAATATTGCACCATTAATTATCTGCTTTGTATGCTGCTTATGTCGTTTCTCTTGAGCTTGCTAAAGCAAAGAAACACTTTACTGATGGCAATTTAGTAAAAAATGTGCTATTGAAATGGCAAAGGCTTTTGGAGACTCTCAATTAGCCGAGAAATTTGATTCAGTGCTGCTTTCTAACCAAACTTTACAGAGGAGAGTTATTGATATGGGAGAGCAGGTAGAAAAATCATTTATTGGTTTAGTTGAAAAAAGTACCGATTTCTTGCTTTGCCTTGATGAAAGCACTGACCAAGCAGATGTGAGTCAGTTGTTAATATTTATACATGTTACCCAAAAAGATTTTTCTGCCAAGGAAGAATTATTGGAAATATGTCCAATGACTGGAACCATTAAAGAAAAGGATATCTACGAAGCTGTGAAAAAAGCAGTTAACAAAATCGGAGGTTTTAATAAATGTTCAGCAATTGTGACGGACGGTGCACCAGTGATGGTAGGGGGGAAATCTGGACTGACTGGATTACTTAAAGAAAATGGAGTAACTTGTCTGACAATTCATTGTATTATTTATCAGGGAGCTTTGTGTGGAAAGTCGGTAAAACAAAATCAAGTTTTCAAACTTGTAATAAAAGTTCTCAATATGATAAGAGGTGGAAATTGTACACTTTTGCATAGGCAGCTGAAGCAGTTTTTGGAGGAAATGGAAGCAGAATATAGGGACTTGCTGCTCTACAATCATGTAAGATGGCTGAGTGCTGGAAAGTGTCTCGAGAGATTCTTTGGGATAAGAAAAGAAATCCCTGCATTCCTGAAGAAGTTCTTTTCAACAGACACTACGCAACTGGAAAAAGGGCTCCAAAGTGTTGATTTCTTTAAAGAATTGGCTTTCCTCACCGGCATCACCACTCATCTTAATGAACTGAATCTAAATCTCCAGGGAAGAAACCAGCTGATGTCGGATTTAATGGGAAACATAGATGGGTTTTGAAATAAATTAAGAGTTTTCAAACTTTCTTTGAACAAAAATGATTTGGCCCATTTTTCAAGCTGTCGGAAGTTAGCTGAAGAAATTGAAGATAATGAGACTCTTGATTTTTCTGAATTTGGTGCAAATATCCAAGAAATCGTAGAGGAGTTTGACACTAGATTTAAAGATTTTGAATCATTAAAAAGTAGCATGCTGCTGTTTAGTAATTCTCTTCGAGCTAACATTGAAGATGAACCAATTCATCTTCAACTTGAACTATGTGACCTACAAGCAGATACATTTTTGCAAACGAGAGAAGAAAAGGGAGCAGATTTCTTTAAATTATTACCAAAAGAAATATTTCCAAACCTGCGAGATTTTGGCCGGAAAATTACATCAATGTTTGGGAGTACATACTTGTGCGAAAGTGTATTTTCTTCATTGAAATTTATTAAGAACCACAATTGAAGCCGCCTCACAGATTCTTCTCTTCTTCATCTCCTGAGACTCTCAACAATAGAGCTTGAAGTGGACATTCGTTCTTTGGTGGTTGCAGCAGACCGACCTCAATTTTCTCACTAAACATTTTGTGTGCTTTTACGTAACTTTTTTTTTGTCTTTTTGTAATTTTCAAGGTTTTATGTAAATTTTAAATACCTGTATACTTGATATCAAAGTAAAATTATTTTAGTCTGGAAATTTTTTAATATGCAATTAAAGGTGTTAAACTGCCCAACTTATTTGATTCGCAATTCAATACTTGTTTTTGTTTTGTATAACTTTATGAAAGTTGGCCAATTATGACCAAGGTCGTAGCTGGAAGGGAGGGAGGATTGGAGGTTCATCCCCTGGAATTAAAAAAAATTTCATAGTACATGCCATATACATGTATTTATATTCATTACGATGCCTCCATCCCTCCACCAGAAAAATTTCATATTGAACCCCCATAATGCCCTGGGTATGGCCCTGATTACGTTGCGGCCCGCCACTAGACAGCTGGTTTCGATTGCGGCTCTCGGGCACTTGTAAGTTGGAAACCCTTGGTATAGAAGGAGACACCAATGAGCAAATTTGGGGAAAAACATCTTCAATTTCCTCATTAGAAGAAAAAGGTTGCTGGTAGCACTGTCATCTAGTGGCAAATTTATTTATCTCAGGCGACGCCTTTTTCTTTAACAAAAGGGAATAAATTGTAATTAAAAGGTCTGCATATTGTGCATTTTATGTTTATTCCATATTTATTTATTTAGGAAAAATTTTAAAATATGGTTCGAAGCAAGCTATGTAGTTGGATACACAACAAGTGATTTAACACATGAACTAATTTAGATGAATATTGATAAGTAATATTCCAATTCTTAAGTATTAATGGTTTTTTTTTTCAAATTTATCCTTTTTTTATTTTGTGCTAAATATTTTAATTTTTCAGTATAATATTGCTTTAGACATTTCAGTTAAGAAATATCACTCAGTTTATATTTCAATCAAGATTTTTGTTAATGTATTCATATTTGAAAATTTCATGCGAAAATGTCATTTTTCAAAAGCATGAATATACAATTATTGCACTTCATCATAAGACAGTTGTTTCTAATTTATTATTGTGTGATGTATTGTACACATATATTAATAAATATAATGTGAAAAAAACATTGGTAAATCTGGAGACCAGCCCACCCGACGTATTTTTTTCTAAGTACAAATCGCGCCAAGTTGGTGCATTCTCCCGTGTTTTGAAATTGGCCCCGCCCATCCTAAGTGACGTAATTTTCCATGTTTAGAAATAGGCTCCTCCCACCAAAATGACGTTTGCTACTGTGTTCTGAACAGGATTTTTTAATGTAAATGATACTGTAATTTAATTTGAACAACAGTGAACTGTACTCATAAAAAAAGTTACAAAATAAGATTTCTGTGAATTTTAAAATTTTTGTAATACAATTTTATTTGTGCATGTCGCACATAGTAAAATAGCTTTCTCCATGCAACCGAGGATCCGTACATGGGCAGGGATTCGACCTAAAGGTTGAAATCAGTGGAACGAATGTACCAGTGGTTTGTATAGGGGCAGGAGTTCGACCTAAAGGTCAATCAGTGGAATGAATGTACTAGTGGTCCATACAGGGACAGGGGTTCGACCTAAAGGTCAAAATCAGTGGAATGAATGTACCAGTGGTCTGTATGTACCAGTGGTCCATGTAGGGACAGGGGTTCGACCTAAAGGTTGAAATCAGTGGAATGAATGTCCCAGTGGCCCGTATGTACCAGTGAGGCAGGAATTCAACCTAAAGGTCGTTCTACACTGGGACAGGGCCCCCTAGTGATCTCCAGTTTATTAGGAATGGTTGCCTGTGACGCTCAGACACAGAATATGCTACAATTTTATCTGTGCATGTCACACGTAGCAATATTACTTCTCCATGCAACCAAAGATCCATACAGGGTCAGGGGTTCGACCTAAAAGTCGAAATCTGGAAAACTAATGTACCAGTTGACCGTGTTAGGAAAAAGTTTGTACCCTAACAAAATTTCAAAAAATTGATACTTATTAACCCTTTCCGGACAGCGGCATTCCAGAACTGCTATGGCCCAAAGGACGGAGTACTTCGCTTCCGAACTGTTCCCAAAAGATGGCTAACTTTTTGCTCTAAGCCTAACTCTCGAAAAAAATTTACTAAAAATCACCTATTCAACACAGAAATCTACTTTTTTCAGGAATAAAAGAAATATTTATTTTCTATTTGATGTATATTTTTCATACAAATCTCAAGACAAAATACTCATTAGTTGCTTCCATTCTTTCATCCAAAATAAACGAATAATTTCATTGCCACACATTCCTCTAAAACCCAAACTTAAAAAAAATACTCACTTATATTCCTATGATTCACCAACGAAATCATTAAGCTAAAATCAAAACGAGAACTGGAACTCAATTATAAAATAGCTGATGCTATGAGAAGTGCTCTATTTGTTTATATTACAAAACCATGTTCCACCACTCCAAATGGAGAAATGATTAATTGGATCTTCCTTTGCCAAGGTCAAGTATCTGCAAAATACATTGGAGTTGTTCGCATGGACATTTAACGCCATCTAGTAGACATAGTAGACAAATAAAGACGTTCCATATGAAAATTCGCATCCGCGACCGTTGTCTTTTAGGGTAAAGTTTTCTCCGACGCGAATGCGTGACGACCGTCCTTGAATGCAAGTTCGCAGTCGACGCTCGGGCGTGTTAACCGTCCGCAAAGGGTTAAAAGAGGAAGCAATTTTCTAAACACAGAAAAATATAAACCATATTTCAAAACACGTGATAAAATAAACAAAACACACAAACCTTCAGGACTCATCTTCCGATTCAGAATCAGAACAGTCCTGAAACTTTTCCTCTGTCTTTTGCTTCAACAGATTGTCATCATTTTTATGGGGAAAGAAGATGGTAATAATAGCTTTAATAAATTTATTCCATGCTTCCCCCCAACTGAATGGCCTAGGCATTTTTTAAACATGTATTCATATAAATAAGAATCAAGCTGATCTTTAACTTTGCGTGATTTGCTTTTTTTTTAATCGCCGACCACTTTCCCTCAATCGAATTGGTATGCGCTCCTGTCTCAGGATCCTTAAATTTGTCACTGTGATTCACTTGAAGGTGCATGAAGCCTTTATGTTTAAGACAATCATACGGCTTTCAACAGTCCGAAATGATTAAAGTCCCCTTCTCGATATGCCTTTCAATCACTTTCAACAAATATTCACTCAACCTATTAGGCACCTTAGCAAAAAAATATTTATTCGTCCCTTTTTCAATTCCTCCAAACACCCACTGTCCAACCACAGGCTTTCTTCTTCCATAATTATTCTTACTAAACTTATCTCATCTATTTCAGCAATCACACCATTACCACCAATCTTAATCATTTTATTCATAAAAACACTCACACAAATGTCTCTGCAAAACTGTTTCAAATCAGTTACAGTTTTGTCAGAAATATTTAACTGATTCATAATAAACTTGCACTCACAACCATTAAACCAAAATAACGTCATAATTAAAATTTCAATCACACTCAACATATTATTCTCAAACCATGTACCCCTCCTGATGCTCCTACAGACATCATGCTGATTCACTCCGCCTTTCGACACCGCCATTCAAACCCATCAATCACTCGGTCTCTCTCACACAACTTCATTTCATCTCCACACTAGGACAAACATACGTATCACTCATAATACATTTCATAACACCAATTAATCACTTCTTTCAAACCTTTACTTTCCAAATTATAGTAAAATTTTATACAAGATTCATTCAAACCAGCATCCATTCTACCTCGTTTTACAACACTACATTCACCAACCATTTGCTCGTGTTTACCTGAAGACATGAGGAAAATATGATCGACAACAAAAACAAATCCGCAAAACTAAAATTTAAAAAAAATATTACAGATCAATTGAAGAAAAAAATCAAATTCTTAAAGCATGTGCAACAGCGGCCAAAAATATTGAAAGAACAGAGCATTAAATCACAAAACTGTAGCAACCACAGAAACTGTGTTCTTATTGGATGTTACATAATTACCACCGAAAAACATCTATACAAGAGGTTACCAGATGACAACATAAAGTGCTCACAATCGGAACGCTTTGCGGTGACTTGGCGAGTAAGCTGAAAGTGTGGTGGGCTGGTCTCTGGATTAGCCAAAAAATTTTTTGAGGATGGGTAAAAAATCTCAATAGTCGTCCTTGTAGATGGGCTAGATTTTACCGATTTCCCGAAGCCTGTTTGATCCCATCTTTTATAATTCCTTATCTGCACTGGGCCATCTGCATAATTTTTGTAATAATAATTACAGTATACTGACATAATTGCAGCTCCATTTAGTATTTCTGAGCCAGGGGTATCCCTTGAGAACGTCCATGGTTACAGAAATACTCTTTTTAGGTTTTTTACTTTTAAGTGTGTTTCTGTCTTAAGTTTCCACTTTTTATTTGATTAATGATAACCACTAATCACTCATTCTACTAGTTGTTATTCTATTATTGCATTCTATTGTCAAATCACATTGTGCGTTTTGCCAGGTGTCTGGGCTTTGCATATGTATTTTGTTGATTAAACACATTTTATTTTATACATCAAGTATATATACAATTGATTTTTTTCAGGCAAAATCAAGTGCTAAAAAGTTACGTAGAGTGGCCTTGACTGTAAATCCCAAAGGAATAGTTACTAGGGATTTGAACACAAAAGAAAAACATCTTGACTTCTCAATATATAGGTATGTGACACTTATTATTATTTTAGCAAAATCGGTATACCCAAGTTATCAATATTTAGGGGAAACAAACCATTCACTGGTACCTAGTCAGTCACTTCAATGGCATGTTCACCTTATATAGAACAATTTAAATCTAAATAAGTATATATTTTTTAAAAAGTCTGCTTTTTTAATGCATGTTTTTTTTTCTTTTTACAGGATTTCTTTTTGTTCAGCTGATGCAAATTATGACCGTGTTGTAGCATTTATAGGTACAAATGTAAATGATACTTTGGAGTGCCATGCATTTCTTTGCTCAAAGCGTAAGGTTGCTCAAGCAACAGCCTTGACAATATCTCAAGCATTTAATATTGCCTTTGAACTATGGGAAAGAGCTAAAGAAGAAAAGTCTAGTCAAAATGGAGAGGTAATTTACTTTTTGTTTATAAAATTGTTTTAATGATGTAATTCTTGGTATAAATGTTGTTTGGTGAATTAGTTTCTAAATTTGTTTTAAATCTAATATGAAGTAATTAAACTCTTAAAAATCTGCTCAGGGTTTCTTGGCACAGTCCAGTTTTGGGGGAAAAATAATTTATTTTATAAAAAATTTAATTGTTAATAAATTTGTAGATTACCTGTTAATTTTTGTGAATAATGTTTTGAATTCTTCAGGTTTAAATTTGAATATTCATTTTTAACAAAAACTGATCATAATTTGACTCTTCAGATTCTTGCAAATTGGTATTTAATATTTTATCTTCAAATTGTGAAAATGAGGTAGGTGATAAGCATGAGCTTTCGTGGGTAGAAGTAACTTCTCTAAAATTGATAATAGTAGATATGGAGTTGGTAGGAAAATTTACATGTTGGATTAGGTTTTACAAAAGGTGTAGGAACATATTCTTTCTCTTCACTGGACATTTTCTCTACAGTTAAAAATTTTGATTACTTGTCTTAAAAATATATCGTAAATGAAGTAGAATTTCTGAATTAACTAGATCTAATGAAGATGTAATGTTAAATCTAATGCCCTTTGAAATGAACATGGATCTGGAATATTCAAACTTTTATGAAAAAAAATTGATATCAACAAGTATTTCATTAAAAAGCTCACACTAGCAACACCTATATGAATGGTCGAAATAAAAAGGCAAATATCTTTTGGAAATCAATGGAATATAATCAAATGATCTTTGGAAAACAATTTATATGGTAAGTGTACCTAAAATATATGTCAAGGGAACCTATTCTTACTAAAAACAATTAACATTTAAATATTTAAAATTAAAACTAATAGAATAAGGTTTTGAAATATATCACCCTGATGTAGAAAACTGTCATGGAGTACACTGGACACATAAACTGATTCCAGTGGATGAAACCAAGGTGAAAAAGCATAAGTCCAGGCATAAAATACAAGGAAAATCATTCACTCTGGACCATCACACTAGACCACTCATTCAACAACACATACCACAATTTTGGCAAAGAAACATCTTGGACAGCACAAAACACCAATGTGAAATCTTCATCCCCAAAGAATGATGATTCAGTCTTCAACCAAATTCCGAGAAACAAACATATGTAATTCTGTCAGTTGATTCGGAAAAATGATGCAACTCAGTTAGTCATTCAAAAGAATAAACATTACACTGCAAAAAGCTAAAAACATTCATACAAATAGCATTGAAAAGAAAATTGTATGTAGTAATCAGTAAAGACTGTCCTAGCATCCTAGTCAATACTTTGCAGTAGAGGGAACAGCCCAGGGAGGGAATCAGTAAAGATTCCCGTCCCACCCAGAGGTATACAGGATACAACACAATCCATCGTCACTACAGCAGCCGAGCACCCGGCCTGGCGACCTGCAGCCAAAGTCACCCCGCTGGGACAGAACTCACACCTCCAAGCCAAAACCACCCAAAAAAGCATCAAACCAAACACACCAAACAAAACCCGGTGCAGCCACCTCTCAGCCATCTGTTAAGTGTCATCCTCTGCTGGAACCAACAGCACAAGAAGGATACAACATTGCATACAATTCTCAACCAAAAAGATAACAACAATTGGTTATCAAAACAAGGTTAACAAAACCCAGTTAGCAAACAATAAAAACGTGTTTTCCAAATAAATCAGCTAATAACGTGGTGTAGATTTTTTTTTTTTTATCCTACGCCCGTCTGCGGCATCTCTGCCATCAATCGAAGAGCAGCCCAATAAAATGAAATGTAGAAATAAAGACAAAACAAACAAAGAACCTTTAATCTTTACATACTTAACATGCAGTTTTTAGCACTTTACAAAATATTCTAAAGGAAGAACACTTTTTACACCCAACAACAATTTATTCACCACTTGTTGAATAAAACTTTACATGCCATATTCCAATACAGTAATGAAATATAACAATATTAAACAACACTCAACTCTAAAAAGATACTTCATACATGAAACTTTAATCCTATATGTACAAATGTACAACACATCTGATTTTTCTTACAACAGTTATAATAAACATAAAACTACACAGAATTTCTATACTCCTCTCTACACACCAATCCCAATATTTATCATTCACTTTTAAAGCAATTTAAGTATAGCATGCCTAATACAAAGTTACATGCCAAATTCCTATACAATACTATAATAATGTTGAAACAAATACTCCACTTTAAAAGTACTATCATAAAAACAAACTTTTATCCAATATTTACAAATGTACAATCCAATTTTTATACATACAACAGTTTTAATAATCATAAAACCAAACATAGTTTCAATATACATAATACAATCCATGTACAAAATCCTTATAAGTACAAAATACTCATATTTCCTGACTTTTCATTCACAATACATTTTTAAAACAAAATACAATCTATATACAAACAAGTATTATTTTCCAATACAAACTACCCAGCTCTCAAGGGTAAAAATATCTTCAAGTCATGTAAAATATTTACAATTCAACTTTCCTCTTTTAACATTCCAATTCTTTATTAAGTGATTATACAAGTTTTTAGTGATTATACAAACACCTTTTTTACTCTTTATTCCTCTACATAGGTTTATAAAAGACACTTGTTTGTAATTCATGGGGAAATATTTTGCTCTTATAATATTCCATAGAGTACACTCGTATATGCTGTGCTCTACAATACCTTCTTTCCCACAGAAGCATAGATTACTTTTGTTGAAAAATCTATGTTGGTATGTTCTAAAAGCTCTGTGCATCGTGAGTATTTGGTTAATGTAGAAGTTGCCATTAACTACTTAGGTATTTATTAAAATAACTGCCTACCTTTTGTAGACTTTATCCATCTCTCTTGCCATTCTATAAGATAATTATCATTTGTTTTATTCTTTAGTTGGATTTTGGATTTACCAAAAATATTCTTCTCTAGTTTAAGGGCTTCCTTAGCAAGTTTATCTGCTTCTTCATTCCCATGTAATCCAACATTCGCCCAATGTATTTCAAGACCACCATCGTATTCTAGAATCATTTGTTTTAAATTGTTGATCCACTTATTTTTAATGTTAAAAGAACTCAAGGCCATAAGAACGGATCTTGAATCTGTATATATATGGGCATCTTGGATTTTATTTTCTGTTATGTACTCTACTGCACTCCAAATTGCATACAATTCAGCATTAAATACTTTATTGTTATCGATTCTTTCTAGCCATACTTTAGATATTATTCCTTTATTATACATAACAAAAAGACGCTTCCAACTTTTCCCATTCATTCTGGATCCATCGGTATATATTTCCAGATCATTTTCCTCTCTTCTTCCCAGATTCCACTTAAAACTTCTTTCCTTCCAAGGTATATTATTATTTACATAGGGCAATTCTACTTCATTAGGTTTGATTTGTTGATCATTAATTTTAATTTCTTGTTTCCAACGAAAAAGTTTATATAACTTAATTTCGTTCCTTATCTTAATATCCAGTGGTATACATTCTGCTAACACTTGGAATGACTCATTCACAACAGTCCTATAACATTTAGTTATTGATAATAATGCCATTCTTTGTATCTGGTTCAATTTGTCATTTATTCTTCTATGGTCCTGATACCAGATTTCAAATCTATACATTATCATTTTTTCGGTAACCTTTATATAAATTTTCTTCACCACTTTGGGGTTTAGTCCCCAAGTTGCCCTCGATAATCTTGATAATTTGTGATGAAAATTATACACCTTATTCCTCACTTCTCTCAAATGGGCTATCCAAGTTAGCTTTTTGTCTATAAGCTTTTCGTTTCGCTATATATTTCGCATTTCGAAATATAAGCTTTTTGTTTCGAAGAATAAAACATCCGTTTGTATATACTAAATGTAAACACTAAAATTGTATTAGAAAATATACCCGTTCTACTCTTTTTCTGTTTCAACAATCAGCTAAATGAATGTATTGGGTAAACACAATATATGAATTTATTAGCTAAACACAATATATAAGCTTGAAAACTCTTTGCCAAAATAAATAAAAGTGAATGCGTAGTCCACAATTAATATAATTAACCCGTTCAGGATCGGCGAAAGGAGAAAGAAGCGCTTCCCCAGGCCCGCGCGCTCAAAGAGACTACGCACGCACGGGACCGGGCATTTTTCCCCATTAAGCCTAATTTCATTTAAAAATTCATAAAAAATCATTACTGCAGTTAAATACGTTGAAATTTGCAGATTATTATCATTGATAGTATCTGAATAAACTGTAGTAAATTTTTCACGATATGTAAAAACACAATTGCGTAATTTAAAGAAAATATTTTCATTTTGCTAAAAAAAAGTTACATAAAATAACAAAAATATAAATAACAAAAAATTATAAACTTACGAGTATTCAAAATATAGATAAAATATTATAAAACTGAATATAAGAAAATATAAGATAAATGTAAGAAAATTACTCAATAATATTTAAAACTTTTGTAACTTATGATACATTTCAAAACACTCTCCAGGACAAAGCCCTACGTTGCAAGTTTTGCATTCATAATAAGTCAACTTGCGTTTTTTTTCTTTTACTGAACTTTTTTTGCATACAATGCATTCTCTTCGTGCCTTTTTACCTTTTGCGTCTACATATATGTTAGGAAAATGTCGCCCAGTCAATCGCAAGGGGTTTGCAACTTTTGCAGTTTGTAGTTTCGAGGGCTTATTTTCTTTATGTCTTTGGACAATTTGCTCAACAACATTTGTTCGGAATTCCAAAGATGAAATTTTTCTGCCTTTTTGCTTGCAGAACAGTATGTTTGCATTTAATAACGCCATGTCAAGAAAACCGAAAAATAATTTCCTATACCATTTTACAGTTTTTCGGAAAGCTGGGTAATGATGCATGATGGAGTCCCCTGTATCTACTCCTCCCATATACTTATTGTAATCAATAACGCAATGTGGCTTTCTTATGTCCTCTCCTGTTTTTCGATGTTTTTTTCCTGTAGGAATTAGTTCCTTACCGTGAAAAGTGGTCAACATGGTGACATCTTTCTTTTTGTCTTTGAACCCTATGACATTCATACCCTGCTTTTGAAACGCAACAATACGATCATTTTGGAAATGAGTCGGTAAATCTTTTGGCATGCCTTTCCTGTTTTTTTGCACAGTGCCACACATATTTGTTTTTTTCTGCAAAAAATGAGTGGCTAGTTCAGGAGAAACAAAAAATCTATCAAGGTATAGATTATAGCCTTTATTTTCTAAATCTGCCAACAGAGTCTTCACAACACGTTCTCCATAAAGTGCACCTGGCTCCGATAGTTCAGTGTCTTTGCCAGTATAGACAAGACAATTCCAAATGTATCCAGAATTGGAATCACATAATTTGTAGATTTTTATGCCATACCGTGATCGTTTGGAAGGAATATACTGACGGAAGCCGAGTCTCCCTTTCCACGGAAAAAGACTTTCATCGATAGAAATTTCTCTTCCGGGAATATAAAGAGTTCTGAAATTGTGTACCAGTTTTTCCAGAACTGGGTTTACCTTTTCAAGTTTTTTTGCATCCTGTTTTGATGTAAAATGAAGACATCTCAAAATTTCCAAAAACCTATTTCTCGACATGACAGAACCAAAAAAAGGAGTGCAAAGCATTGGATTTGTAGAAAAATACATTTTGATTGTGGGTTTCTTGATTATACTCATTAGTATAATCAAAGATATAAACACCCTAATTCCATTTCCTGTCACGTCTATAATGCATCGAGGATCTGGAGATTTCGATGAACTTGCTTCTGTTTTGGATTTTTCAAAAATAAATTTTGAAAAATTATTTGTTTCATTTACTATAATTTCAATAATTTCATCCGTGAAAAACAAATTAAAAAATTCTAATTCCTCATCAACTGGTTCTGCACTGTTTATGTAGATACCACTATTTGCAGAAAACTCCATACTTGGCAATTCTTTGATATCCGTTTGCCAGTCACTCGCACTTAAATTGTCCGCACTATTAACGTCATAATCAACTATTTCAGTGTCATCTGAATAGTCAGATTCACTGCTGCTAATATTCGAAAAATCACTTTCCTCCGTTTCACTATCAGATTCGTTCATCAATTTAAAAATCTCGCTCTTACTTAAATATTTTACTCTTTTCGCCATGATGGCTAAGATAAAACTGACCCAAAACGTACAAAATACTATCTTGCTATCTACCCCCAACCCTAAGCAATAAACATTTCATCCTTTCCCCCAATCCGCGAAGAAAAAAAACAAAACAGCGCTCTGTAAATCACAGCCCTTTAAATGCTCAAACCTTCGGAAAAGAGCGAACACGTGCAGTTGTTTACATTTTCGAATCCCCCTCATACAACAACAAACAAAAAAAAAAGCTCGGAACCGAAAGTGCAAATTGAAGGTCAAAGCTCTCTGGAATGATATTTGAAAATGTAACGGACTTCAACCGCCATCTAGTGCCGTTTAAAAATTCAAATAAAACGTTCGAATCTGAAATCACGTCTGTGCGATGATGGGCCGGCTGGCACGGAAACACTGATCACAAATACGATATCGCGGGCCGTGAGGGGAGAATCGTCTGATCACATATACGCGATCACGGTCCTGAACAGGTTAAAAGAAAAATCTAACAGTTCATTTATAAAATATATTTTTACATCCATTTTTTTATTATTCAAATCAAAAAAATAATTAAAATTAACAGACAGATTTAATTTAATTGTGTTTCTGAGCAACATGATATAACATAGAATCTTCCTCATAAACTGCGAAATTAAATAACCATTTTGATTTCTTTATACTTTTCACTGTTGAGTAAAAGCTTGTGAAAAATAAACCATGGAGATAGCTTTTCCATTTAAATTCATGTTTCAAACAATTCATGTTGTCAGAAAGTGACTAATTAGCACAAAATAATCTCCTACCAAACTCAGAGATAAAGTTTTAATTCACTTTCAAATGATTTTCAAACTTTTCGTTTGGATAAACCATGGAATTAGAGAGTAGAACTCCTAGGAAAAAGTTTTGTTTTTCATTAATATCTCGACAACCCCTGGTCTTAGGAACTCGAAACTTGGACTAGATTTATGGGGGCTATTTTAAGGCTATCCACAAAATTTCATTAAATTTGGTTCAGCCGTTCTCCCATGATGATGAGACAAACGAATGTTTGGTTTTTTACTAATATCTCGAGAACCACTGGTCGTAGAAACTCCAATCATAGACTAAATTTTAAGTGGAGCTATTTCCAGGCTACCCACAAAATTTCATTAAATTCGGTTTAGCCATTCTCCCTTGATGATGGGACAAACAGACAGATTTTCAATTTTATTTATATAGATATGCAGCAACCCAACATTATTTGATCATTGTATGTAATGTCACTAAATGTACATATCACTAACTAGCAGTATACCCGTTCTTCGTATGGAGTATATAATATAAAGAAGCTTAAAATTCACTATCATGTGCAAATTCCTATATTATAATTGATATTGTTAATCAAAATATTCTGTTAAAATATTTAATTTAATGCTCCTAAAAGAAGTTTAAGAATCTCTGTTCTCTCTATACAAAATTATCTTCACAGGCAGATCTGAAGAATAAAATATCCTGGTCCCGTTTGTAAACAAATGTACAAAAAATATGAAATTGAATCAATATATGGCAAACAAGAAAGATCAATCATGCATAAGCATTGATTATGAAACACTTTCCAACTGAAATGCAATTTCATTTAAATATCTCTAAAATGTGATACATTCAGTGGTGATATATTTTACATTATCACAGTACTACAGTAATTTATTATACTTAAATATTTAAAACTTCACCGAAATATAAATCGTCTGATTCTCTATGCAAAATCGATTAATATTTCATTCATATAACTTGTATTCCAGACTCCAGAACTAAATAATTTTGTGTGAAAAAAATTCAATTCTTATATAACTCACCTTATAATCGCTTGAGATAATAGATGATGCTTTGTATTCAAAGTATTAGAATCGTGTCGAAGATTGGAATTTGAATTTTCGAAGGATCTACACGTTTTGGGACTTCTAGGACACGAAAAAACTATTTTTAGGGAGACGTCTGTGTGTGTAAGGGTGTATTTGTGTGTGTTTCTGTGTGTCTGTGAGGATATTGTATCCATTCTAACTGAAAAACTAATGGACCGAATTTCATAAAATTTAGTATGCAAGTTTTTTGTGGGAAACCCTGATGTTCATTAGATTTTAGTACAATTCGTAATAAAAGAATCTGCCTTCTTTGCGAAATGGCCGGCAAAAATTGCCTTTATACACTTTAGCTAAAAACTAATGGACCAAATTTAACAAAATTTGGTATATAAATTGCTTGTAGGTTATTCTGGTATGATTCGGGAAAAAGGAACAGGCTGTTTTTGCGAAATGGACCGCAAACATCGTTAAATCTAAAAATAAGACTTATGTGTGCTCAATTATATCAATTAAATGCTTATTTTATACATGATTTTTGACAACAAAAAGAATAAGACAAACCCCATTAATCTAGGACTAGCCGTTCTTGAGATATTTTAGTTTTTTCATGTTTTCGCTACGCCACTTTTGACAATAAGTCCAGCTATCAAATGAGAACCAAATTTAAGTTTAACATGCAAATTGTGTTATTTAAAATGCTTATGGGTGTTATTTTATGCAGATAAACTCAAATTATTATTGAAGAAATAAAGAGAACATGAATATGAGTCTGCAGGGAAAGTCATGTGCTGCCTACATCAGAATTTTTAACAATCTTACAACAATGATTCATAGAAGTGAACGGGGATTATTTGCAGGCCATTTCGAAAAAAAATGTAGGATCTATATTTGAGGATCCACCAAATTTTTGTAGAATAAAATGTTCTACAAATTTAAGCTGTGTACCAAATTCCAACTCTCTAGGACATAGGAAAGTGCATTAAAAATGCCATCAAATAAGTATAAAATGACAGACAGACAGACGACCATCAATCATGAAGAGTTATATAAAATTTTAAAAAAATTGAAAAATTGTTATCTACCATATTTATTTTAAAATGTGAAACCTCCTTTATATATAAAATAATTAAACTTTTAGAAAGATATTTATTATAAAATATATCTCTTTTTTTTTTTCTTTCTGGAGGATATAGAAAGAGTCAGAATTTAATTGAATTTGTTTTTATCCCTATATTAAATAATTTTTATTTAAAAAAACTACCTAACATATTTTACTGAAATTTTTTTTATATATTTTATGGGATAATTTAAATATTTTCTAAAACTTTTGAAGCAATTTGTGAATTTTAAATTTGCTTAAAAAATGTTTGAAAAATTAGGTTCCATAGGGTTCAATGATTTTCATTTTTTCAACCTGGGTTCAATCCAAAACTAATTGGGTGATATTACTCATTTATATTCCCATAGGTCCCACAGATGTCTGAAAAACATACTAAAATTTCATTTTGATAAAGTCATTTTTACGGCAGTTATCGTGCTAACAGGCAGAGAGACAGACAGACAGAATGAACAAAGTCATAAACACTTTCCAACTATGTTGTAAAGTGGTAAAAAAGTAAACTGTTTATTTTTCTTTACTTTTCATTTTATTGTTATTACTTTAAGACGGCACAGTGGGTCAGCGTAGCCCCATTTGTGGCTCCTCAAAGTCATAAACTCTTTTCAACTATGTTGTAAAGTGTTAATAAAAACATTAAAATTGTTATGGGACCTGTACTGCATATATTCGCAAATATTGGGAGATATACTCTGTATTAGTAGATTACATATATAAATTAAAAATATCAATTAATCTGTAATCTTTAAACCTGAAGGTAGTATTAATGGTATGGGACCTATATTACTTATATTGTCGCAGATTAGAAGATATGTCTGTGCATTAGTAGAAGATTACCATATTACAATATGATATTTGTCAAAAATCTTTGCCAAAATAAAACAGATGAGGTAATAAATTGAAAATATCAATAATCCCCATAATCTTTATACCAGAAGGCCATAATTGATTCCAATATACCTGTACTACTTATAGATTAGAAGATATACCAAATTGAAAATATCAATAATCCCCATAATCTTTATACCAGAAGGCCGTAATTGATTCCAATATTTGTCAAAATATATGCCAATATACCTGTACTACTTATATTCTCGTAGATTAGAAGATATAACAGTGCATTTGTAGAAGATTACCCATACAACGTACAATATATGAGTTTCAACAATTTTTGCTAAAATAAAACAATGGCATAATAACTTGAAAATATTAATAATCCCTAAATCAATAATCCCCCAAAATATCAATAATAATAATGTTTAAACCTGAAGACCATAATTGATATTATCCAGTCAAAAATGCAATATTAATGAAATTTATTTTATATACACATCTTTATTATTTAAATCTGAAAAGATTTAATAAAAATCATCTGCTGCATAAACACATTGGATTTAAATCTGTTACTAAACGACATATCATTTTCTTCAAATAAATTGGTGGAAAAAATATCTGCATAATGCTATCTCTATGGAAGATTTAATTAATATCTTTTAATTAATATCTAGACAACCCCTGGTCCCAGAAACTCGAAACATAGACTACATTTTAGTGGGGCTATTCCAAGTCTACCCTGAAAATTTCATTCAATTCATTGCAACCGTTCTCTCATGATGATGAGATAGACAGACAAATTTTCACTTTTATTTATATAGATAAAGCCATGTCACAATGTTATTTATTAGCATTGTGACATGGCATGTAATGTTACTAGCATTGAATTAATCAACATTTCGAAAATTGAAGTTTTTTTACATTTGGCTTTGTTAATGGTTAAAACAAAAGAACTTATCTCACATCCAAAATCCACAGCATAAATGCAATTGACATTTAATTCAAATAGTGTGAAATAAATGACTAATGTGAACTGTTTGATGCCAAAATATAAAACTTGCAAAATGCCTTTTCTCGTGAATGGAATGCGCTAGATCCATCAGAATGATATCAGTAAATTTGTCACATAATATTGCATATAAATAGTGAATGTATTTAACAATATTTATTTTTATTTTAATTTTAAGTAACTTCTTTGATACATTTAACAGAAAAACATGCTCTATCTCAAAACTGGTTTAAATACAGAGTGTTGAAGACCCAGACCGTCCGACTCATCCAAAGGACTCGAGTAACTGCTTGGACGGCCGGGAAAGTAAATACAGAGTGTGAGAGATTTTGAACAAGAATGGCATTGTTAAATTACACTGAATTATTTTCTGTCCGCATATAGATATGGAGCACAGCGATGCTTTTTCTTCTAAACGTGTGTTCAGAAATTAGATAATGTTATCTTTATTATTTATGGGTAGCGGGGCACCTATTTTGGACCTAAACTACACCAGGTAATTTATTGTAGTTTTTAATAAATTAAAAAAGCCTACTAACAAAATAAGTGTTATATGCTAAATAACATGCACAATTTACAATTGTACTATAATGGAAAACTTTTATAATTTTGCTGGAATATATTATGTCTGTAATAATGTGTGTAGCATGCATCAAAGAGATGTCCCTGCAAGGACTGTCTTAAAAAGGTTGATGGGCATAGGCTATGTAGAGTCACTGTTATTAAGCTCACCACTCCAAATGTATTCATTTGAGTACATATAGACTGTTTTGGGGCCTCCTTAAACTTAGGAGCCATAGGTATTTGTCCCGAATGTCTGAGCTATTTGGACTCTGTTTAACTCTGAACATTTGTAGATAGGTAACTATATACTGTGCAATCTATAAATCATCAATCATAATTTAGTATTTTATACCCAGAAATAGTACAGAAAAATATCCACTACTGAGCATTTCAAGAAACCGTGTGAGACTCCTAAGCGATAGCTTATTTAACTTTAGTATAAATATAGCATTGCTCAGCAGAATTCCATAAAAATGAAATGTATCTGTGTATGTAGCTATTTAAACAAAATTTGCTTCTAACTTTCAAATTGTATTATAACAATGATATTAGATAATTTTAAAAAAAGAAATACTGAAATAAATATTTGTTCGAGTCTTACATATTCAAAATATGACAAAATAATATTTTTATTTTCCCCTCTAGTTGAAAAATATCTGCAAGCTATATTATACTTGTACTTACAATTCTAGAACTGTGTTCTAGATATAGTACCCAAATTTAAGTTGAATAATGTAATAATCAACAAGTAAAATACACTTTGTGCAAAGGATAAGGAAAACTAGAGCAATGTAAATATGCACAAATAACACAATGCAGAATACAACTGTTTTGAGGATATATTGAATCCCTTTCATCAGTGCTAGAGAACCAACAAACCCAAAAATATGAGTATGATTGTTCTCTAATTTTCTTTTCAGCAGTTTAGGGAATAATTTAATGATACAAACTTATTTTAATTTTATTTTCAATTTTTAATTTATATGCTTTATGAATACATTTCTTGTACTTTTAGGATCGAATTAACAATAGTGTTTCTGAAAATGTTCTTAAGCCTGCTTATAATAGTAATAATCGAAATAGTTGCCCTGATGAACAAGGAACCCTTATTGATCTTAGTTTTGACAGCCAGTCTGCTTCTGAAACTATGAAAAAACTGGTAATTTGATATATTTATGGTTTTAAAAGTTTGCATATGTATTTTCAAGCTACAAGTGGATTATTATTTTGAGTGTTATTGAAAATGTAACTATTCAAATGAAATTAAAATATTAAAATCCAGTGGTTAGTTAAATTTAAATTGTCTTTGTATTTGAAAAGTTTTCTGTGACCTTCAATAATAAGGATTTAAAACTTGGACAATATCTAATGCAACTGTTTCTCCTTCATGATCAAATGGCTTCAGGAAATTTTTAGTTTGTAATTTTTATCCTGAAACAAACCTTAATTATGATCACATTTGATATATTTTTTTTAGTGGTAATGTTAGACATTTTCCTTTGTGAATATTGTAAAACAAAAAGTTCAGTGTTTTCAATGGCTATTAGAAAGTCCTTATTTTGTGTTTTTTATTTTCAAAATGGCATCAAAACTTTTTTTTTTTTTCAGAAGTCTTTAAAAGTACTTACTTATTTTACACTCAGATCTTAAAAAAATATTTATTTTTTCCTGTCAATTTTTTTTAACCATTGAGTAAAAATTGATAAAAAGAAAATTTAAATGTCATAGAAGTAATTAATAGCCAACTATTGACTTCTACAACTCGTTTTGCTTATTAATTTTACCAAGCATGACTTTTTATTATGAAAAATTACCATCTTTATTTTTGATTGAATCATTTTGAAATTAAATTTAGTTATGTTATTCTATCGATTTACATTCAATATGTGTTTCATTAATATTATCGCCAGTGCTATATATTTTTAGATAAATTCTCAATTGCAATGACATTTTATGTGCAAAAGTTAAGAAGTTTCTACTTGTATGTATATTGAACATTTTAATAAAAATAGCTCTGAAAGTCTAGCAGATTGCATATTGTTATTGTTTTGGTATTGTATTTAAACTTGACCAAACTGCATTAAAGCTTAAGAAATGCATTTTGGGTCCTTAAGAAGTTCTTATTGTTTGTTACTTACAAAAAGTGGGAATCCTTTAGTTATGTTTTATAATTCAGTTTTTGTGCCATTTGATTTTCTTTTACATTTTTCATATGTAATGTGTAAATTTTTATGTAAATTACTTTGTTTGATTGTACCTGTGAAAAATGTGCTATTTAACATTGAACCTATGGTAATATAGGGTACAACCTTCTGATGCGCACAATGTGCCCAAAAGCATTAAGTTTGGGCAGGGTAAAAACAAAACACTGACTGGGCAGGGGTAAAAAAGGCACAAACATCCTCTGACAATTGTAATGGATAGACGCTTTAAAAGAATTAAACAGCTCCAACCTGAAGTAAGATGTGATGGTTAAAAAAGAAAAAAGTCTTGCTTGGAGCTATACACGAAAAACTATCATGTACAAGAGTCGCAATGATGCCTCAACCAAATTAGACCAGATGAAAAATCAAAATTTTACAAAATGTTATCAAAATTCCATAAATAATAGGTATTGAGCTATAATTTCCAACTTTTTCAGGTTTGTAACACCCTTATGAATATGATTTTTCTCTGATGACACCCCCTTTGATTTTTTATAAGTGTTTGGTTTATTATTTAACTAGAAAATGTACCCAGTGTTGCCCAGGATATAAGATGAGTAGTTGTGGCAAGTCCTATACATACTCGATTGGCGAAAGGTCTGGTGACCTTGCTGGCCAAGAAACAGTATCAACGGCACAGAGACAGTCCACAGATATGCAAACCATATGTGCCATGATATTATCCTGTTGGAAAATGGCCCTAGAATAATGTGGCATGATATTATCTTGTTGGAAAATAGCACCAGAATGATGTGCCATGAAGGGTAACTCAAACAGCCGCAGAATTTCATCAACATATTATTGAGCTGTTAAAGTTGTACGCAGGATGACTAGGGGTAGTGGCAACCTGCTGTTGTAAGAGATAGCACCCCACACCATCACACTAGAGGTAATGGCTGTATGCCTGTGTAAAACAAAGGCTGATTGGGACCGCTGGCCCTGGCGCCTCCACACACATACCCGTTGGCCATCTGCTGCAAGACTGAAGTGTGATTCATTGCTAAACACTATGTGATGCCAGTCTGCTGGCAGCCATGATGCTTGGTTACGACACCACTTCAAATGACTCTGTCGATGTTGTGGGGTTATGAGCAGACGTCTTACAGGCTGCCATGAGCATAAACTCCCCTCAACCAAGCGCCATGAGATGGTGAAAGGTACCACGTGTGGTATGAAAAAGGCTGTAGCATGTTGGATGGCAGACAATGATGCCATTGGGCCAATTCAGGCCTGTCACACAAACATCCGATATTGCCTTGCATTCATGCACCTTGGCCTTCCAAAGCCTTCATTCCACCGATGAGTTCCTTGAAGCAACCATTGCTGCCAGTACCTTTGCATAGCAGTGTCCTTTCAGTGCAGGTGGCGGCCTATTGCTCAGTATGACCAGTCTGCTTCACGCATCCCGACTATTGGACCATGTTCGAACTCATCTAATTGCTTATAAGGCCTTCGGCAACATCGTAATGACATTATTGGTTATATCTCCACAGAACTACAATGCCGATAATGAGCAAAGATAAACCATCCACATTTTTAACCTATCTTATAGGATGCTAGTTGTGCAGTAGAAACGTGCGCTATGACCAAAGTTAACACTCATTGACCTTGCAAGTTTAATCATTTGCATATTTGGTTGAAGGCCCAGACCACACGACCAACCCAAGGTTTTTCGGTAGCAAAGCTGCATATTTGGTATAAAAGAATTTGCATGTGAAATTTCAAGATGATCAAATTATTTTTTAGGGTATGCTTCATTTTTTTTTGCAAAAGAGTGTAACAGGGTGTCCCAAAAACATTGACCTCTGCTTTTATTCCTTAAATATTGATCTTAAACATATATAATAAATTACAAAGTTGCGTAAAAAAGGGAACAGAATTTTATGAAATCGATAAAATTTTTCAGGGGATTAAATTTGAAGAAATACAAAATTTAAATTTTTATACGGCCCCCGTACAAAAACATTTCCAATGAGTAAAATGCACCCCATACACTAATAAGGTGATGTACAAAATTTCAGCATTTTATCGTAAAAAGTCCCAGATATGTTTAAACAAAGTTGGTGAAGGGTTAATCATAAATTAAAATGTAAATGTTTACAGCAAGAGTGCAAATGACGCAATGTAGAAATGCATCATAGGCAAATAATATCTGCCTCTTATCTTTAATGGATCTTTGACATAGTCAGAAAACATTTTGAACAAGCTTTGTAATCTTTGTGTAAAGTTATATTTACACAGTGTAGATGCTTTTGTATCAATAAATATCAAAATTATTATTTATTTATGTAATCATTGTTTCCTTCCGTAATTTGTGTACGACCCCGAAAAATGATCTGCTGACATGATTTTCCCCCTCTAAGAACCCATGTCAATGCATCGAAAAGTAGTTTAAGTCAGCATTTTTGTTTTTTCATATCTCTGGGACTTTTTATGATAAAATGCTGAATTTTTGTACATCACCTTATCAGTGTATGGGGCACATTTTACTCATTGGAAATGTTCTTATACGGAGGCCATATAAAAATTCAAATTTTGTATTTCTTAAAATTAATTCCCTTGAAAATTTTAATCAATTTCATAAATTTCTGTACTTTTTTTTATGCAACTTTGTAATTTATTATATATCTCTAAGATCAATGTTTAAGAAAAAAAGCCGAGGTCAATGTTTTTGGGACACCCTGTATATATATTATATATATATAATAAAAATATAATATGAAAATCCAATAATTATATAAATATATATATACATATATATACAGGGTGTCCCAAAAAAATTGAAACATGCTTTAATTCTTTACCTGTTGAATATAAGTTGGCATTGTAAATTGCAAAAATATTGAAAGTAAGGTAGGAAATAAGACTACGTTAATGAAATAGTCCTCCTATTAATTTTCAAAAAGTTACACTTTTGTAATTTTTATACGACCCCCTTAGACAAATTTCGTCAATCAGAAAATTTTTATTTTTAATGCAACAAGATCATTAAAAAAACCTCATATCTGTGTCTTTAAAATTGAGCGAGTTATATTTAATTGAAAATTGAACATTGTGAATGGGGACCATATTTAGATGAATTTGTGATAAAAAATTTTGACACATATTATCGTATTTTTGATCTAAAAATTTTCATCATCAATTTGTTTATGATCCCTATTTTCACTGATGAAACAGACTTTCACATGGTACAGAAAAATGGCATAAGTCATATTTTTTCCTTTATCATAATTCATTTGATTTTAAAGATACAGATATGTGGTTTTTTTAATGATCTTGTTGCATTAAAAATAAAAATTTTCTAATTGACCAAATTTGTCTAAGGGGGTCGTATAAAAATTAAAAAAGTGTAACATTTTGAAAATTAATTAGGACTATTTCATTAACATAGTATTATTTTCTACCTTACTTTCAACATTTTTGCAATTTACATTGCCCACTTATCTCCAACAGGTAAAGAATTATAGCATGTTTCAATCTTTTTGGAACACCCTGTATATACACAAGTGATGAAGTGAAGCTGCATATTGAAATTTTTTTTTAATTATCTTACTACACTGGGACTATGAAAAGAAAAGGAGATTTTTTTTGAGCCAGTTCATAAAAAAAATACCGGTTCCATTTTTTGAGAATCTTCTAAATTTTAATAGATTAAAATGTTACACTGGACTGAGCTATGTACTACATTTCAAAGCTTTAGGACGTAAGGAAGTATGTTAAAAATGCCATCAAAGAAGTTGAAATAGACATCCAGACAGACAACCATTGGTCATGACGAATTCAATAAAATATTTTAAAAAGGTTTGATTGGATATCTGATGAAAAATTAAATTACAAAATCTCAAAAGGCTACAAATAAAATATTATACAAAACCTTTTTCAGTTGCACTGTTTTACTAAAATGCACTAAAAAGTAAAAATTAATTTTTAACTATCGCAACATTTTTGGCTATGCGATTAAAAGTAAAAATGTGAGGCATCCATAATAGCATTGTATGTGGACATTAACAGAATTTTAAGGAACAATAGAAGTAATAACATAGAAATGGCAAAAGAAGGACGGATTATTAAATCAAAATTGTCAGAGAAAAGTTTAAATGAATTGAATGTAATCATTCTTATATATGTCATTTCTATGTTATCACTTTTATTGTTATTTAAAATTCTGTTAATGTCCAAATACAATTTTTTTATGGGTGCCCCATGGTTTTATTTGTAGTCGCATATGACCAAGAATATTGTGGTAGCTAAAAATTATTTTCCACTTTTTAGTGCATTTTACTAAAACAGTGTGACTAAAAAAGTTTTTTTTATAATACTTTATTTTAATTTTTTATATTTTGTTCACATTTATTCTTAAAACTTTTCATGGTATAAAGGATCCTCAAAAAGTTTTTTAATATTTTATTTAAAGACAATTAAGTGTTTATTGAAAGACTCCTTTTCATAAACACTTAATTATCATTGTATAGTATTACATGTTTGCTATGCCATGTTGATTTGCTAAATTGTTATTTTAAATCTTTAATTTGTATATAATTTGTTTATATAGGGCTTTGAAAATGACCAAAATCTTGATGATAGTTTCTCCAGGTAATTATATAATTCAAAATATTTATAATCTTAACTACTAGATATGATTTTTATATTATTCAGGGACTTTTATGAGTTAATATTAAATCCAGTAAAAGTAAAGTTAGTTTGTAACTTAATTTTCTAAGTTTTATTAAGTATATATATATAACAAATCTGCAGAACATTTAATTATCCTTAATGTGAGTCTAAATATAAAATTTAATAAAAATTTTGTACAGGTTTGTCAAATATTTATTTTAAAAAGCTGTTAAATTGATTATTTTAATAATATGTGCACTGTTTACATGAAAAGTTAAAACATTCATCAATTTTGCAACATTTTCTGACCTTTTGCATTTTCAAAACTGTTGCCAATTTTTTTGTGTATTTCTATAAACATTTATAGAATGTATTTTTTAAATTTAATAAAATTTTAGTACAGCTTTATTTATACTAGGAGCTGTCTCCTGTTTGCTGTGCAGTCCAACCCCCATTTTTAAAGTGCACATATTAAAATTGAAAAAGTAGTAAACATATATGCTATCTAATCATATTTGTCGAAGTTTCATTAATATATGTAGTAATTACCATTAAGCTCAGATATACAACAATATTTTTCTTCAATTAAGAATGGATTGCATCTCAATCAATCATGCTGCATAGTCTTACTTGTACCAACAAAAATAGCTCAACATATTACATAATATGCACTCTAGTTAAGATAATTAAGATCTAAGCCTAATTAGGATCTATGATTTGAGTAATGTGAAATGCTTGTTCATCCACAATGATGTTTTTAATTGCATGAAAATAAGTTCTTTCTATCTGGTAAGTTTAATATATAAAATATAAAAACAAGTATATAACAAACATTGTTTTAACTTTGACATTTAAGCTTTTTTTAAAATGAGTTGGCATTAACCAGAATCATTTTAATTTGTAATGTTGTTAAAAGAAAATAATTAACTTTAAAGAAGTTTTCTCCATATGTTATAAAAAGTTATATCGCGGATCATAAGGTATTATTGGTTTATCATATTTTCTAAACTGTTGGAAATAAAATTTTATAACATTATGAAAATCACTATTCATTTATGTTCAACATTTATATTTTTATTCTGCCAACTAAGTAATTATTACTTTCCTTGCAAATACATAGTATATGTAAAGAGAAAGTATTATGATAAAGTAAAAAATACAACTATGATTTTGATGGATTTATGTGTTTTGAGCATACCGGAATATGAATCAATCATTTTTCAATTATGTCTGTGTGTACATCTTTTATTTTATTTGCAGAATATTGCTTGAACAAATTGATCACATCAAATAAAATTTGGTATGATTATTTCAATCAAATGAAGACATTAATTATCTGGAAAGGAACTAATTTTTCAAACCTTTTTGAAAATTGAAAAAACAAAAACAGTATTCCAAAATTTTACATAAATAGCCATTTTATGTGTAATTTTTTTAATTAAAACATCATTTATTATAGTATGCCAATGTATACTGCTCTTGGGTTATTACACTTTCCACATGGAATGCAATATCTCAAAAGAATTAAGTGAATTTCTGTGGGCTTTTTTTTATTAATTATTTCAAAATGCCTATCGATTTTTAATGCAAACACATTAAGATGTTCTAATTTTTGTTTTTCCACAATATCTAAATTAATTAATTTATATGATTGTATAATATATATCAGGTGATATACAAGATGATCCAAATTAAAGACAAGTTGTTTAGATCTACCTGTTCAAATTTTGGGCACCAGGGGGTGAAATTTGCTGCTGGTCTTGCATATTGTCTAACTTTAACAAATATCAGCAAAAAAGAATTTCGAAGATTATAAATCATGAATAGACCTTTTAACTGTTAAAATGCCTTAAATGCAGCTGAGGCATTATTGTTTCCTTGATAGAAGAGTTTAGAAAGTAACGCTTGATCCGGTAAGATGAGTTTTATGACCCTGTATCAGTCATGGATTTGTTAAAAAAAAAAAGCCTTGTAACTCCTTTTATAGGCGGTGGTTATAAGGTATCCTTTACAATATGCATATCATGGGGACAGCAGCACTAGATTTCACTCGTAACAGCTGAAATTTGAACTATTTTTTTTTTCTTCAGAAATCAAAATCATATATTCAGAAAAGTATGTGTACAAAATTTGGTTGCGATTCACCCAGTAGTTTTTGCTACAGAGAGATCTAAACACCTCCTCTTTAATTTGCATCACCCTGTATATCATAATGTATCAAAATTGCTAAATTAAGATTTAAAAAATTTCTCTAAACATCAACAGAAGTTAGGTAATTCCTCTTTTGAAATGGAGAAATTGCAGTCACTTGAATCATTCAACCAGTCTGTGCTTTTCTGACAATAGCAGCTCACCTAATCTAGTTCTTATTTTCATTATATAGGATTAATTGTTATTCTTTGGAGGGAATTATCATTCTTGGAAGTATTTTATTATCTCCTCTATTTTAATATGCCAAAGCACAAGAAGTTTAATTATACAACAAAGCTAAATAATATTAGAAAATGGACTACTTACAGAAAATACAAAACTACATATGTGAAATTTTGTCATTCAAGTGTTCTATTTTTAAATATTTAGCTTTTTTAAATATATAAAATATTAATAAATAAATAAGTTGGTATCACATCTGATTTCAACCAAATAAGATTAATTTCTTGGATAATCATCTGTTCATTTACTAATTTTATATTTATTTATGCAAATTTGCTATGTTACTGGCCTATATAAGAATGATCCTATGTACTTTCCACGTAACCACTGATGAAAAGCGTATTAACGCTCGAAAGCGCTCTAGAATTATTTACTTTGTATGTCTTATAAGAAATTTTAATAAAAGATCTTCTGTTTAAAGTTGTGTCCTTATATAAAATATTGTTTCTGTTACAATTTTTGCTTCATTGCATTATGTTTTAATTATTTTTTCCAAATCATAAAATAATTGATTACAGTTATGATTTTATTAGCAATTTTGCATAGAATTCAGAACAAATTGCTCTCAAGGTATAGCAAACTTCTTGAAGCATTTGGTACATTTATGTATTCAAAATAACACCAAATGTTCTAATTATAAAGATTTGTATAATTTGAAGTTTGTGCTCATTCAATTTGAAATTTTTGTGACCTTTTTATTTTTCATATAAAGATTTGACATTTTGATGAATAAGTACATTGAGACTTCCTAAACTGATTTCAACACTTTTGAAAATATGTCCATCTCTATGTATGTGTTGTTGTTGATTTTTGAAACCCAGACCGTCCGACCTACCAGAAAGGTGTAAGGTAACTGTTTGGACGGTCGGGAAGTGCCACCCAATTTAGACCGGAACCCAGTGGGGAGGCATCCACAGGGACCGTACCCTCCTTTCCCTACCACCAACCTCTCGGAAGGACTTTCGGACCCACATGTTTAACGTGATCGTACTCCGCATGAACATGGCGGCAGTTTTGGCAGTGGCTGGAATCGAACCCGGGCCTACCGAGTGCAACTCCAGCACGCTAACCAATGGGCTACCGCGCCCCCTCTATGTATGTGTTGTTGAGACCCAGACCGTCTGACCTATCAGAAAGGTGTAAGGCAACTGTTTGGACGGCCGGGAAGTGCCACCCAATTTAGACCGGAACCCAGTGGGGGAGGCATCCACAGGGACCGTACCCTCCTTCCCCTACCACCAACCTCTCGGAAGGACTTACGGACTTACATGTTTAACGTGATCGTACTGCGCGTGAACACGGCGGCAGTTTTTTGGCAGCGGCTGGAATCGAACCCGGGCCTACCGAGTGCAACTCCAGCGCGCTAACCAATGGGCTACTGTGCCCCCTCTATGTATGTGTGGAATGCCCAGACCACATGACCAACCCAAAGGCTTATGGTAACAGTTTGTGTGGCCGGCTCTATGTATGTGTGTAAGATATGGACACAATAACTATGTATGTGTGTAAGATATGGACACAATAACTCAAGAACTTACTGCTATATACAGGGTGTCCAGTGCTATCGGTGCCCAATGACTATTTCCTCAACCGTTAGTCACAGAGATACACTTCCAATTGCAAAAATGTTTTAAATTTTAAAATCCATTATCTTAGAAACAGTTTAAATCAATAAATGCATTTCTGAAAGAAATACGAAATATAAATTTTTATATAGTCCCCCGGTCCTACCAATTACATTTAGGAAAATCATCCTCATACAATTTTATGCAAAAAAAAAAAAAAAAAAAAAATCATCCTTTTACGACCAAAATTGACAGACTTATAGCTGTTTAAAATTGTAGCACTTTTTGTGCTGAGAAATGGTCAATACGGTCCCTGATTGGTTGGTTGCTTGGAAAAAGATACTATTGTACTCTCGGCGATTCATGAGAACAAACTGAATTGCGCAATCGCAGTGTTTATACGAAATTAATGAACAAAATAACATTTTAGCGATTTATGCTGAATTAGACAACCTTTGAAGAAGTATATTTATTACTTTCATAAAATAAGCGATCGAGATCTTAATTTACGTTACACGCGGCCGTAAATCTCCGTTAATTTGATTGGCATTATGGATTTGCTACGATCCCGGAAATGGTAGATATTAGTGCTAAAAAAGCGGAAACGCGGTGTTTCCGAGGAATTATACTATGTCTGGTTAATTGATAAATTTCAAACATAAAAAGCCGGAGAATTTCGCCGGAGATTGATTTCCTATTAATGTTAAAAAATTCAAATAAATGCGGAAATGCGTAAAATATAGCAATATATGCGTAAAAGCGTAAAGAGGAGTTAAAATGCGTAAATTTTACGCATAATGCGTAAAAGTTGGCAGGTATGCTAATGTTGTTATTGTTGAGACCCAGACTGTCTGACCTACCAGAAAGGTGTAAGGTAACTGTTTGGACGGCCAGGAAGAGCCACCCAATTTAGACTGGAACCCAGTGGGGGAGGCATCCACAGGGACCATACCCTCCTTCCCCTACCACCAACCTCTTGGAAGGACTTACGAACCCACATATTTAACATAATCATACTCAGAGTAAACTAAACACTGTGGCAGTTTTGGCAGCGGAGGGAATCGAACCCGGACCTACCGAATGCAATTCCAGCACGCTAACCACTGGGCTACCGTGCCCTGTAGAATTAATGTTGTTGTTGAGACCCAGACCGTCTGACCTACCAGAAAGGTGTAAGATAACTGTTTGGACAGCTGGGAAGATGTGGGACTAATGTGAAAGAATTAATAATTTGGGGCATTAAGTATTTTATTTGGAGGGAAAAAAATGGTTGAGTTATGAAACACAGGGGGAGATGCAGTGCAAGTTTTAACTGTGTTGTCACTAACGCAGTTGTGATGAAAAATATTCAAATTCTGACTTATCACATTTGCCCCATTTTTACAATTGTCCCTCATTGCCTTATTTATTATGTTCTGATAATGAATGTAACAAATAGAAATAAACACTATGGAATGTGAATGTAGGAGAAAGCCAAATAGAGACTCACACTCCATTTATTTTACTTTGGTGTAGTAAGTTTATTCTTGTCCAAAAAAATTCTGTATCGATCATGTCAGTTATTTTTACTGAACAATGTTAGTGATTATCTTATTCTTAATTTCCAGGTTGGCTCATTCTCGAACACACCCAATGTTTGGGATTGGAATGAAAGCTGAAGATTTGGAAGACTTGCAACAATTTGTGCATAATCAAAATAAAATTGCGGAAAGAGACTGCTTTCTAGATGATCAAATGGATGAATTGCTTACATTGTAACAATAGTTTCATTTGGTCATGGCCTTATGACAAGCTTCAGCTTGTACTATAAAAATAGCATGTTTTAATTTTTTGATTTTTTTTTCTATCTTGTGTGTTATACAACAGAATCATTTATAGGTTGTTTGTATATTATATACAAGCTGTATACTTTTGTTAATACTCTATTGCGTATTTTAATTTTGTATATGCAGAATTTTGTTTGCTTTTGAATTATTTTCAACCTTGAAAAACTAGAGAATTTGCATTGTACTGTGTACCTGTTAACCTATGAGTGTTTCTGTTTTTTAGGTTATAATTTTCTATTGGTTCATATTTGTATCAGTTTTTGTTTAAAATATGCATTAAATGTAAACTTTTTTTTTTTCTCCTGTAGTATGAAAATAAGATAAGCATTGAGCTATGCTTTTGATCTATATTAGCATTTTTCATTATCTCCATATAGCTTATATTTTCTACATATTTATTTACCATTAACTTTGTCATTAAATGTAGCAGGTTTTAATGCTTCATTTTCCAATTTTCTTATATTTTTCCTTTAAAACATAAATTAGCCTAGGTTCTTCTTTTTTTTTTAATATATGCAGGATAAGTGCATATTAGATTAAACTTTACTTGAAATTATAGTTTTACTATAAAATTCATCATAAAAGTTGTAGCATTTGAACTGCAGTGACCTGTTATAACACACAAGTTTTTAACAGTTCTGAGCCAGACAAAAATATAGAAATTATACTGTGATTTATTAATTGTAAACTTTCCTTGTACAATTTTTCTTTGCAAGTGCTCAATTTTGTCTTGTTAATATTATGTGTGCGACAAATTATTAAATGTTAATGTTTTTATAAAATTTTCTATTAAATAATTCCTTAAAGAGTTTTGATGTGATTAGCACATTAGAAAGCATTTAATAAGTGGTTTAATTGGACATCATCAAACCTATTGAGTAGGTCATTCAATATTTCATACCACTGATTGGGACAGATTCGAACAACCCTCTGCAGCAACCTATTGGTTTATGCCGCCACAGATTGGGACATGAAATGAACACCAGAGGTTATTTCAGTATAATTGGATTATGCAGAGTGTGAAAACTCTAACCCTTGGGCCATCTCTATGTTCCACATGATTTTTTGTAGTACTTTGGATTATAAAGAAATGGTATGAACACCTGTGCAAAAGTTCGATATTTGTAAAGTAGAAATTTATACTTTTTCTGAATTTAAAATAAAATTTTCCACAATCTGAAATGAAATATATCAGGTTTATGCTCCCATTGCAAAAAACATCTATAGACCAGTTTCACACACATTTGCTCATCAGTATTGAACATCTGATATCTGCAATAGCAGTAAGAATACTTGCTATATGCTACAAATTTGTGAACTTCTGTGAGAATTGACAAATTCAGTCCTACCATATAGCTAGCTTTTAATTTCTTTGAAATTTAACTAAATTTGTCAGTTCTTATAGAGGTTCACAAAAATGTAGCACATAGCACAATTTTTTTTTTTTACTGCCATTGCAGATATTGGCTATTCGATGCTAATGAGTGCATAATAAGTGTGAAACCAGTCCATAGATGCTGTTATTTTCAATGAGAGTGTATTCCTAACTTTAAGAATCCAACAGGTGTATTTTGTAACTATAAACTTGGCCGTTGTGCTTCATGTAGCCTAAATTAAATGTCAAAGAAATGTGAAGTTGGCTACATAGTAGGATGGAATTTGTCAATTCTCATAGAGGTTTATAACATTGTCACACATAGCAAGTTTTCTTGCTGCCATTGCAAATATTGTCTATTTCATACAGACGAGTACATAATAAGCATGAAATCGGTCCATAAATGCTGTTATCTGCAATGTGATTGTAATCCTAACTTTGAGGATGCCCTCTACAGGTGGCTTCTATAACTATAGAAATATATCTGTTTAAAAATGAGAAATTTAATATATATAAATTTAATGGCAGTTCATGGATCAGCATTTAACGAGGTTAATTGTTTTAATTTAGTAAACAAATGTTAACAACTTGGATGTTGTTAACAGAATGTTAACAACATCCAAGATTAAAATTGAGAAAATTTTCGAAAGTGCTATTTCTCCAACTTTAATAAAAAGCTTAATAATGTGTTGTATGTTTAATTGCAATTTTTAATATGATTAAAGTATTTCACTTTTCCTGGGTGGCCCACTAGCAAAAAATTTTATGCACATCTGTGTTATGTATTTCATGGGTTTTCAACATTCACTTTTTGGTAACTGTTTGGGGAATTTTAGCACTGTTGAATCATTAATATGTGCAGTTAACGTATTAACTGTTAAATTTAAGCATTGACTGGCTCTAATACTAACATTTTTTTTTATACTTTTATCTATTTGAATTTTACTTTTGAAGAATTTGGTGCTGTCGACGTTTTTAAATCAAGTAGTGTGCTAATGTAGAAGCTTGCTAAGTCCATTTTCTGTGATTAATGTTAAACGTTTCAAGATACAGAAATTTGTAAGCATTTTAAAAAAAATTTTGATACCTCAGAAGTCATATTTTTAAAGCTTAATGTTGCAGAGCACCAGATTAGTTTTTCTATTTTAGATAAGCAGTTTTCAAAAGTTGTAGCTTTTGTCTTTTATATTCATGTGTTTATTACAAGCCATATTCAAATCACTATCAGTGGTGCAAAGTCTAAAGAAAATTCTCTAGTTATTGAAATTTTGTGGTTCTTTTGAAAAAAAAAAAAAAGAGGAAAAGGGGGTTAAGAGTTAGTTTTATTGAAAAATATTTATGCAAATGGGAATTTTCTAATAAATTCTGTTACTTTGAATTTATATATATATATATATTAAAAAAACAGTGACTTTTAACAAATTACAGATTTTTTCATTTTTGATTATGCAAATATACTTATATTTTAAAACACATAAGGAAAAGCATATTTGGCCATTAGCTGAGGTAGCAGTAAGAAAAAGTAAAAATACTTTATAGAAAGAGTAAGAAAAGATTAAGCAACGTAATTTTGCATAATTAAAATTAAACAACACAATTTTTTCTGCATTTTATCTAAATTTGCGTGTAAATATGTTGTTTACTTTTTTTAGCATGTCTAAATCTGGTTACAGCTTTTCTTAGTATCTAATTGTACACATGTATAGTATACCCTGAAATGAAATGTGTTACAGGATGTGACAAAAATAATGTTCTATGGGGCATGAAAGAATATAATATGAAAATTGAGATTTTAAAACCCAAATTTTAAAGAACTACGCTTTGTGAAACAGTTTGTAGATATTTTGTTTTTTTTAATATCACATTTAACAAAGTAATTTGGCATTCAGTTCAGAAACTAAAAAAGAGACTACATTGATCAAATATCCTTAATATTTTATAATTATAAATATTTGATTATTATCCATATAATTAACACCTAAAAGGCACAAGCTTTCACCCTGATTAATGCAGTCTTTGCTCTGCACTTGTTTTCAAAGTGTAAAATTAAAAACATTTTAACATTGATAAATATTTTTTATTATAAAGCTTTATTTAATATTAATATATTCAGATGTTAAACACATCTTTAACAATAGCATGTTTTGCATTGTCGTCTTCTGTTTTGCAAGTTTAAAATAATCAACATTAGTGTATTAAGAATTTTCTGATTTGTCTGGGAGAATAATTGACACCCTTACTTTGTACCACTGATGTCTATGATCTTAGTCAAAAATTGCCGTTGAGATGATTTGCCAAATTCTTTAACCTGTTGAATCTCAATGCATTGTGTTAAGTTATTAGTGTGGCATTTATGTGAAAATCTGTTAGTGATTTGTTACTGTAATATTTACACCTTTGTATTATATGCTTGTTCATTTAAGAAATTCTATACCTGTTGAATGTGTGACTTTTCAAGTATTGTGTACACCTGTAAATAAAATTTTCTTAATAAAATATTCTGCATATTAAATGTTAAATTTTACAGTGTCCGTCAAACTATTACTATTAACTATGTCAACTACAAACAAAGCAATAAAATCATAAATTCGTTCAAAGTAATATACAACACAAAATTAATAGTGCAAACCAGTTTTGAAGAAAAACAGCCTTTTCTTTCACTCTTAGGCGTTAGAACTGATGATAAAAACACAAACTTGACTACAACATAGAGATTGTTATGAATGATGAGAAGAAATAAAGAGGTAAAGACCAAGGAGAAAAGAACAAAAGGTAGGACACTATAAAAGAACAGTTTAATGATCCAGCTGTCAAGAGCCGGAAATGAAATGACTGCAGACTTTTAGAAGATTCAGCCAATGCATGTCTCTGGACAACACAGCAAAAAAAAAAAACTTTGGAGCACTTAATATTAGGAGACAGGCATGGTTACACGTCTTTGCAGAAAGGATGAAAGTCAGACAGAGTTTCCAAGATGCAAAGTCAGGATATGTTTTCATCAATCAAGCATTTTTTAAAAAGGTAAAAGTAGTGTGGGGGGAGGAATGGGAGCTACCTCGGTGGTCACTGGACTAGCATGAACTGCAATACTAGCAGGGGTGTCAGTTGCCGTAGCTCCGAAAACATACATCTTCCTTTTTCAAACGCTAGGCATAGAATGTCTGCCAATGAAATCTTCCTTTCCCACGAGTTGACAACCTTGGGTAGGGAATACTTGCATGTCACATTGCCTATGTATATCCCATGAAGAAAATGAATGCCTCACCAAAAACGTGAGGCTCAAGGTTGCAACTTTAGCACCCTGCCCCGGGTGTAACCTGATGCCTAAAGAATGTCTGCAAAACAACCCCAAATATGTGTTGTATAGATTATAGTTGGGCAGAAAGCTTTTTGGATCTTAAAAAGGCACACATTTTTTCACCAATCTCGTCAATAAAGTTCTCGCAAAGTTTTGTGGCAAAGCAAAACGGTAAATTAGCAAATTAATAGAGGGATATATTTAGTATTTGCTAATAAATTACAGGTAATTTAGAATATTGGATGCTAGAAAAGGATAGTAAACTAATGTTAATATGAGATAAATTGATGAAATAATAAATTTGAAATTTTGAAGGGGGAAATTTAGGAATTTGAACTTTTATTAATTAGGAAATACTGCATCATTGAAAATAACAACTGAGACTATATTTAATTTTTAAGCATTAAGTTTTATAATATAGAATGTACTTGATGTTATTTAGGAAGTACTAGACATCACAGCTTTTATTTCTTATTCATTAAAGCAGCTACAAAGATAGACTATACACCTGGCCATGTATCAAATGCATATATTTCCTGCATAGTGGATGCATCGTATGCGAGCTATGTGATGGGATAGTGGCCTATGTAATGCAGGGTTCCCACGTACCTGGAAAACCTGGAATTCTCAGGGAATTTGGAAACATATAAATCTCAGGGAAAACTCAGGGAATTTTTAAAAATTATTATTATGTGAGACAAGTTTATTCAAGCTTGAACAGTTTTTTAAATAAATGTGTTTCAATTTGAATTATGAATTGATATTTCATTATCTTTTCCAGAATAAACAGAGACTCCAAGTACTTCCATTTTTCCATCATTATTTTTTTATTTAGGATTTAACTAAGTAACTTGCTGTAGTTATTGTTTAATCATCGAAGAATCAGTTTAAAACTTTCATAAGAAGTGGAGTTGGTCTTCATGATTCACTTGAAGAGATCATTAGAGAGGTAATGGGAAGATTTATCAAGAAGGACATACTGGATAATGCTAAAAGCAGATTCAAATTGATGTTAGGAAAGCTGACAACTTAACTACATTAACCCTTTAACAGTTTCATTTTTTTCCAGAATTCGGTCCAAAAATTGTCGCATTTTTTAATTGCATTTTTTTGTTCATTTTACATTTTTAAGTAAAGATATGTTATTAAAATTAACATTTCTAATATTTTTAAGCATTTATTACAACTTTTTTTCTTTAATGAAAATAATCAATTTTCCCTGCAAGTTGTTTTTTTACCCTACATGAACGCCAAACAGGAAAGTTACATTTACAGTTAAAATAGTACAATTACTTAACAGTTATTTTCGATTACAATTCAATTACATTTACTATTATATTTTCATACAAAACATACTTACCCTTCTTTTTTTAAAGATCTGATTCAGTGTGATATATCTTAAAGCAAGGCGAGAGGCACAGTCCAACATCACAGTCTGGGCAAAAATACCTATCTCTTTTCTAATTCTTTTGCCGTTGTCATTTTTTTTCAATGAACACACATAACACTGTCTTGCTGGTCTTAGTTTTTTCTCTGTAGGTGGAATTACCTCTAAAAAATGTCTTTCTGTTAGTAGAGTTGGTAAATATCCAAGACTACCTTTTATTTCTTCTACTGCTGCATGCCTTTCAATAAGTCGATCGATAATTTCCAATCGAAACTGTAAATTCGTATCTTTACCGCCATGCTTTTTATACAAAACATAAGCGTTCCATAAACAGATGTCTAGAAGATGAAAAAATATTTTTTTATAGTATTTCTTTCTTCGTTTCTTTATTACAGGATAATTACTTAGGTTCTGGTCCACACAACACACACACACACATTCGATCTACACCACCCATTGTGTTATTATACTCCATAACTACTTTAGGTTTTCGTTTTATTTCATTCGTCGAAGTGGATACTTGAACCATTTCCGGATTATGTATTGTAGATATGAGAGACACGGCTTTTTTGTCCATCCATTTCATAATGCACACTTTTCCTGTCTGGTAAGTGAGTATTTGCCCTTTTTGAAGTTTTTTTGTCAACAGTGCTTTAGGAACTTCCTTTCTTTGAAGTTTTAATGTTTTATACATATCTGTACAGTAACTAATGAGGATATCTGCTATTTCAGGCGATGAATAAAAGTTGTCAGCTGTCAGACAGTATCCTTTATGTAAAAGTGGTTGCATAAGTGTCATTACAACCTGCGACGATATGCTCAAATGTTTGTAACTTTCATCAAACACAGTTCCTTTTCCAGTGTATATTACCATAGACCATACATATCCAGACTTCGATTCACAAAGCATGTACAATTTTATTCCGAAGCGTGATCGCTTTAGAGGAATATACTGTTTCCAACGTAGCCTTCCTTTGAACAACATAAGACTCTCGTCTATGGTAATATCACGTTCAGGGGTGATCATTTTTTGGAAACGAGTTTTTAAATGCTTTATCACGGGCCATATTTTTACTAATTTTGGACATTCATGAGAATTTATGTCAAAATTGACATTATCTGAAAAATGCAAATAACTAAATTAATTGAAAGCGGCGATGTGACATCACTTTTGAAAAAAATGGCGTGGATGTAGAATGCCTCTTGTTCCAATACTGCTCAACTACTGGCTTTTTTACAATACCTTGCAGAATATTCAAAGCAAAAAATACCTGTAATTCATCTTTCGATGTTGGTGTCCATTTTTTGCTCCTGGAATGCCTACGAAGTGTACTGTTTTTTATGCTCAGCATATCTATTTGTTTAAAAAACAATCAGGTCAAGCAAATAATCGTCTATGAAAGCATCATAAAACTGGAGTTTACCATTAGTCTCATCGATATGCAAGTTAATTTTTGGAATTCCAGTGAAAGCAAATCTAGGAGGCGGATCGAAAGGATTATCATAATTAATTTCAAAAAATTGTCTTGCTTGACTGATTCCATCTGTACTACTATCAGAGTCACTACTAAACTTTCACTACTATCATTTAGAGATAATTCAGATTCTGATTCCGAGTCACAGTCCGAATCACAAGAAATTAGCTCCATACGCTCTGAATTATCCATTATTTAAAAGTAAAAATACATTATTCAACTCTTACATCGATAAAATTATGAGGCGATTAGTAAAATATAACCAGAAAGCTATACACTGAAAGATAAAAATTCATCTTCTGATACAAAACATGCGAAAAAAACCCGCGCTTTTGAACCAATCAGAATAGAAAACACAATAGACTGCAAACTATCATTTACTGGACAACTATCGTCATCTATACGAATAATTTGTTACTAAAAATAGAAAAGATAAGGGCGAAACAGTGAAAGCGAAATAGAAATCAGATTGCCCGTACGGCGTACGGGCAAATCAGTAAAGGCCCAAAAGCCGTGCCCGTACGGCATACGGGCAAAACAGGGAAGGGATTAACCAAAATTGACATCGGAGTTAGTGCCATGGCTGTATTGAAAACCTGTGGTGTTTCAGAAATGGACAAACTTATTTTTTTTAAAAGTTGCAGAGCTTTTTTGCAGTCAACAACAGAAAAGTTAATGGAACGTAGTCCACTAAAGTTTGCTATCGTCCGGGCATCCAGCCGTTTAATTCTAAAGCAAATTGTTCAGTATGCAGCACGTTTCTCTCAGCGCATGGAAAATCTTGTGCAGGAACTTCTCAAAAAGAAAAGAATAAAAGGTGTAACTGGAGATAAAGTAGTTCGACAATACAAGACTTTATTACATCAAATAAGCAGTGAAAAGGAATTGAAAGATAAATTTTTAAACTTCTCAGTCAAAAATGATGAACTGGATTCTTCCTTTACGGGTATCCTTAAGAATGAAGATGAATTCTTTGAGCTGTGGAATGTAATTAAGATGATTTTGATTTTATCTCATGGAAATGCCTATGTGGAAAGTGGATTTTCAATAAACAAACAAGTTTTAGTTGAAAATCTTAAAGAACAATCGCTTGTGGCCATTCGTCAAGTTTATGATGCAGTGAAAGTAGCAGGAGTGTCTAATGTAGATGTCAATAAAGATATGATCCAAAGTGTAAGAGGAGCACGTAGTAGATATGAAGAAGCATAAGAAAAAAAAGATAATAAAGAAAAAAAGGATAAGAAAAAAAAATTGACTCTAAAGCTAATGAAAGAGAAGAAAGAAAGCACAAAGCAAATGAGATACATATTTTGCAAGCAAAGCAACAAAAGATGCGAGAAGAAGCAAAGGCCATAGCACAACAATTGAAAGAGCTCGAATCATGACAGGAAACTATTTGATAAATTACACTGGTCTTTGTTATATATCCATTTAATACATCAAGTTTATAATAAAATAAAAGCTAAAATCTGAACATTGTGCTTAGTAAAATAATTGTAATTGGTTCAAATAAATGTTGCTCATTCTTTAATGCAATTGTTTTCATGTATTTATTTAATTGATTGGAAATAACATTTTAAATATTTTTATACTTATGGAACATTTTTATTTTATTTATCTTAATTTTACTACATTTTAAAATTTTGAGCCACACATATATTCATAATTCCAAATGCTGTGAAATGATCAAATTACATACTCTAATAACTCTTTTCGAGTATTGCTATCTTTTGCTTATTCAGAACCGAGATAAGCTTTGAGATTAAAACCTGGAAAATTTTTAAATCGTACCTGGAAAACTCGGGGAATTTAATTTCATTCATTTTGTGGGAACCCTGTAATGAATTTAGTTTATTATTAGTTCATATTAAGACGTGAGTACAATAAAATAGTTATCGCTAGCTACAGACAAATATTTTTACTTTAATTTCTTTAAAAACAGTAATTACCTATGCACCAGCATAGTTGGTGCATGCATTGTCCACGTTCCATACACTCTTATCATGAAGATGATCATCATAACAGGAGACCAAAAAAAATCCTCTCTGGTCAAACCAATGCAAGACAGGAGATGGTCAGGTAAGGACTCTTGCAAAGTTGGATTTGCCCATGTAGCATGTGGTGTGTATGCAGGAGTATATTTTTAATTAATTTCTTAAACGATGCATGCAGCGACTGAATATTTTTTGATAAAAGTATTTACTTCGAACCCAGTAACAGTGCAGGACTTTATTTTAGCCATGCCTATTATGAACAATATTCTAAGCTCCCAAGATTACAGTAAAGCCTAGACCAAGATGTTACATAAAAATAAGGAAGTGCTCAATTGATCATCTTTCTCCATCTGTAGATAGTGATTTCGCATTAACACCTGTGCATATGATGAGATGATCAGTGAGCCCAAACTTCCGAAAACACAAATTTAAAAAAAAATTTTGGTTAGTGTCGAAGTATTTACTTTGAACCCAGTAACAATTGCAGAGCACTTTTATAGCCTCTCCACAGTCAACAAAATTTTAGTAAAATTATAACTATCATTTTCATCACCCATGAGCCCTGTTCACATGCAAGCGGGTATTTTCCGGCCATGAAACATCGGGTGAAAAGGGGGGTATTTTCCGGGATCCATTCTAGACCCGTTCACATATGCAACCCCCATTACTCCCGCTTAAAGGGCCAGGACCAATTTTTCTTAAATGCTTTTGACATTCATTTTTGGTAAACAATATATCTCTTTTTTTTTTTTTAATTGCTTTTTTAAAAAGGGTATTATTTTTAATTCATTATCCCATGTTATTATTTTATCTATTTAATATAACAAATGTGTGGAAATCAGAAACAAAATAATCATATATATAAATTAAATCTAAATAATGTATATAAATTAAACTTGGATCTGTATAAACTAAACATCAAATTAAAAATATGCCAAAATTGAATTTAATATATTTTTAAAACTGTAAATATATGCTTATTCTATATATATATATATATATATATATATAAAAGTTTTATTCCATGAAACTGTTTAAAGAATTCATTCTTAAAAGTCAAAAAAGAAAGTTTTTCTCATTTAATCTTCGTTTTTAAGCTAAATTATGACGTATATTATTACTGGAAAAAGTGTAACACCATTTTAAGAAACTTTATTCAAGACAAATCGATATAAGAAGTTGGCATAGAGAAAAAAATATGCATATTTATACCGAATATATTTTAACTATTACAAAATCGGTATAACGCATTTTTTATTAAAAACACATAAGACCTTACAAAATATAAGGCCCAGATACAAAAAATCTCATATACCACTAATACCGCAATTAAAAATAATGTTTTTAATATAGAAGTATAAAAAATACTTATGATGGACATGTTTCATTGATATGTAAAATAGGTGGTCCTCTAAGTAATCCAAAAATAAAATTAATAAAATAAAATCATCTTCATATATAGTTAGTATCTAAAATATATAAAAATAATTTATATTTCTGATACTAGCAATCATGGAGTATTCTTTCCTTTTTTTTTAAGGGTTGGGGGGGGGGGGGGGGAGAGAGAGAGAGAGAGAGCATTTTGTCAGCTAATTTACACAGTTCAGTTTATTGCAAAATGTATGTATGTAAAGTTATTTTGAATGCCTGAAACATTTTACTTTGTTATTGATATACATAATTATAAAACGCAATTCTCTACTAATCATAATATTGACATCATAATCACACCATCTCAAGTTATGGAACATTTCGCATTGATATGTAAAAGCTTAGAATACAGAACTAAAATAATCAAACTTGAAATATAATGTATAAATAATTTATTTACAATAATTAACAACATATATTCATTTAAATATAAACACATTATACTCCTTTTTAACAATATAAAATAAATAAATGAGTATTAAGATAAATTTATCTAATATACATTCTCCTTATATAAAACTAGAAAATCTTTTTATCATTTGTTAAAAACTACTTAGATAAATCCAGAAAATTTGCCCAAGAAACAGAACATTATATTTTAAAGTTGCTGCTTCAAAGGAAAATCAGCTGGCTTACGACTTTTAACTAACACTTAATTGTATACGTTTTGTAATTAAGAAACAAACATTTCTATAAAAATTATCCTGAAATCGAGGAACAAATATTTCTAATTCATAAGATAACAGTTAGCTCAAATAAACAAAATGTACATACCCGCATCAGTCTTTTTCAGTAGGATTCTCCGTTCATTAAATTCTGATTTATAATAAGGATCAATCCATTTAATTCGTAAATAAGTCCGTGTAATGAATGCAAAATAATCTATATGACAAGCTATAAATTCAACATTATTGTACAATCTTCAGATAGAATTTGTAAACAAGGTCCACGAGGTATCTCAGTATCCACCATGTTTTTTAAGAAATCGCAGTTGCGCGCATGGAATTGTGGGTAAAAATCCCCAATCTACCCCCTTCGTTCCCTCAAATAAGAAGGAAGGAAATCATACCTCCTTTCAACCCTCTTTCGAACCGGTATTTTCCCCTCTTGGACATGAGAACGGTGACACAGTCGAAATACAGCCATAATACAGGCTTTAAATTGTGCATGTGAACGGAGCTATGGACCACAGGGGGTGATAGATGACCAAATGAACCCTTTCTTACTTATATTTAATGTCTTGTGTGTTATATATAGAACATGGGCACTGAAAATTTTGCCCTTACATTTCCTAAGCAAAATACTTGTATGCTTAGCAGTATGGTAATTTTAGTTATTTCTGCATTAAATATGGCTATTTTAGAAATTTACAATCATTTAGCCCCTAAGTATAGTGGGATGATCAATTGAGCACTTTCTTGCTTAAACGTTTTGTTCCTCTTTACTATTTCTTAAGTTAAAAGAAATTGCACAACATAGCTTACAATGTGAATTTTTGTGTACATTTTCATTTTACAGAAACATTTCTTACACAAGCAGCTAGCCAACAAACACAAATTTCCCTTCATTGTTCAATGTGCATTCTTGTGTGCAGTACATCACACATGATATCATATCGCCTTACGGATTTTAAACTTTTCTTCATGGATGTGTTATGTACAGACAAAATTAATGAAATAATTTAATTTCAGTGAATAAAACTGTAGTTTTAAACATTATAAACTATAGAAAATACAAATTATAGAAGTATTTTCTGATATTAGAAGGAATGAAATTATTTGGAGTATCGGTGATTATCTAGCAAATAAACAAATATTATTTGGAAAGTATTATAATTCATAAGAACTTATATTATGATATATGAATAAGATACAGAGATATGGAGAAAGGGGCAATTTATGTACCCTGATTTATAGTGTAAATATGTTTTGCTACTTTAAGCTCAACATTTTATTACATTGATGTATCATTAAAATGAATTCAATATTACTTTCTGTTTACATCAAATGGCAAGTTGAAGCATTGAAGTAATTTTTTTTTAAGAACATTCTATTAGTCAAATTTTATAGTTTATATATATTTTCTTTTGCATTTTAACAAGCAGTAGTAATCTACAAAATTTAATAAACTGTACATTTGAATAGGTTTGGGCTAATAATTTATAACATCTAGACTTATGTGAAAGATCCAGGCCACCCGACTCACCCTAGGGTATGAGCAACTGGTTGAGTGGCCGGATCTAAACTTATGTTGAGACCCACAGACCGTCCGACCTACCAGAAAGGTGTAAGGTAACTGTTTGGGGATCTAAACTTATGTGTCACAATTTTAATAAGTGTTGAATGACTGATAAAAGCAGGCCTACCACACATGTTATTTTAGATTATATCATAAAAGCATTGTATAGATTTAAAAACAAATTATTTTATAATACACTGTTCAGGAGCCTTGTTTATAATTGGGCAATAGCTTGATATATTCAAACTTTATTCCAGACTCACTACAATCTAAATTGAGAAGTTAAACTTGTCATCTGAGACCTCTTATGAATCAATAGTTAGTATTGTAACTGCTGGAACATATGTATCAACCCACAATTCCTGTTGTTCATGACAGAAATTATTGTAAAATATTTGACTGCTATTAATTGTAATCAATCGATGTGTAATACAATAATTTGTATCATTATAAAGGAAAATTCTGGGATTTTAAGTGTATAACAGCAATGAATACGTAACATATATATATTATAATTTTAAAAAAAAGTGTGTAATGACTAACAAAACCAGGCGTATCACCCAAATGTTATGAATTTTAATTTTGGATGTACAAAATGCGCATTATATTGATGACTAGCCGCCTTTGGCGACCAGCCTGTTCGCTACCCTTGAAAATTCTGACCGTGGCAAACTCGTTGGCGCGACCTACCAGAAAGGTGTAAGGTAACTGCTTGGAAGGCCAGGAAGTGCCACACAATTTAGACCGGAACCCAATGGGGGAGGCATCCAAAGAGACCGTACCCTCCTTCCCCTACCACAAACCTCTCGGAAGGACTTGCAGTCCCACACGTTTAACGTGATCGTACTCCGCGTGAACACGGCTGCAGTTTTGGCAATGGCGGGAATCGAACCCGGGCCTACCGAGTGAAATTCCCGCGCGCTAACCACTGGGCTACCGTGCCATCCGCGACAATCTCCATAACTTTATTTTTATTCGGCAATTTTGGGAATCGAACCCGGGCCTACCAAGTGCAAATCCCGCGCACTAACCACTGGGGTACTTCACCCTCCGCGATATTCTTCATAACTTTCTTTTTATTCACCCAATTTAGACCGGAACCAAGTGGGAGAAGCATCCACAGGGACCGTACCCTTCTTCCCCTACCACCAACCTCTCGGAAGGACTTACAGACCCACATGTTTAACGTGATCGTACTCCGCGTAAACACGGCGCCAATTTTGGGAATCGAACCCGGGCCTACCGAGTGCAATTTCCGCGCGCTAACCATTGGGCTACTTTGCCCTACGCGACAATCTCCATAACTTTCTTTTTATTCATCCAATTTAGACCGTACCCTCCTTCCCCTACCACCAACTTCTCGGAAGGACTCACGGACCCACATGTTTAACGTGATCGTACTCCGCGTAAACACGGCGGCAATTTTGGGAATCGAACCCGGGCATGGTAACTGGTTGGACGGCCAGGATGTGCCACCCAATTTAGACCGGAACCCAGTGGGGGAGGCATCCACAGGGAACGTACCCTCCTTCCCCTACCACCAACCTCTCGGAAAAACATACGGACCCATATGTTTAACGTGATCGTACTCCATGTCAGTGGCGGAAATCGAACCCGGGCCTACCGCGTGCAATTCCCGCGCGCTAACCACTGGGCTACTTCGCCCTCCGCGACAATCTCCATAACTTTCTTTTTATTCACCCAATTTAGACCGTACCCTCCTTCCCCTACCACCAACCTCTCGGAAGGACTCACGAACCCACATGTTTAACGTGATCGTACTCTGCGTGAACGTGGCGTAAGTTTTGGCAGTGGCGGGAATCGAACCCGGGCCTACTGAGTGCAATTCCCGCGCGCTAACCACTGGGCTGCCGCGCCCTCCGCGACAATCTCCATAACTTTCTACATATTCACCCAATTTAGACGGGAACCCAGTGGGGGAGGCATCCACAGGGGCCGTATCCTCCTTCCCCTACCACCAACCTCTCGGAAGGACTTACGGACCCACATATTTAACGTGATCGTATTCCACGTAAACACGGCGGCAGTTTTGGCAGTGGCGGGAATCGAACCCGGGCCTACCGCTAACTTCCCGCGCGCTAATTTGCAATTTAAAATGACCATATGCTTAATTCCATCATCCTCATTCCATTGTTTCATTGTTCCATCATTTAAAATATCCATAAAATTAAAATATCCATTTAAAATATCCAAAAGTTAAAATATACATTTAAAAAATCCAGATCGTCCCATCATTTAAAATATAAATATAATAATTTATATAGAGCAAAGGCGCTCTATTCAGAACCGTGACGTCACCTCCACCTTGACGTCCCCACCCACCACCTTCCCTGCTTCAGCGGGGGAGAAACGAACGGAACGCCGAGAAATTTAAAATCATGACGTCTTTAAAATTGCGATCCTGAAGGCAATTTTCATTATTTCTGGACCAGATTAGACTTGTAAGAATGCCAGATATTTCAGCTTTCTAAAAATGTAAATTATTAGTCGAAATTATGAGTACTTTTTACTATGCGAGAATTTAAAAACCAAAAATCGTTTTTTTGAGCCAAAAGTGACTTTTGTTTTAAAATCTTTAAAAAATATTAGAAATCGAAATGGAGATTTGAAATTGATATATTTTTACTCGTAATTGTCTGCTCTTTCCGATGGTGTGAGTTGTTTTTTTCTACGACGTCTGGATCGTGGAGAAAAAAGGGCAAAAAAAGGTCGAAATCGCATAAAACATTAAATAAATAAAAAAATAATTAGAATTTTGAAAATCGGTTTTCACGTGTCCCCTTCCCTCCCCCCCGGGTCTCCGATTGCCAAATTTCGTAGCTCTCCGACGCGCGGTCGCGAAACGTATAGTGTATAAGACAGACAGACACACACACACACACACACACAGACATTGCCTTTTATTATTTAAGATACACAGTGCATCAAAGAATTTTTAAGACTGATGCTAGATGCCAGCGTACAATGGGCTCCATCAGTGTAATCGTGCATGAGTGATAAACCTCAACCATCTGCTGGCCACTGTCAAAAGTTTGACGCATTTTCTAAACTAACTCAAACGATACGGCCATTCATTACAGAAGTAAAATTTTTTCATATTGAATTATTGAGATGGAACAAAGAGCTGTAATGCAAAACTTGGTATAAGTGCCTCGGAACCATATCAAATGATGAAACAAGTTTACAGTGAGTTTTGTTTAAGTAGATCAAAAGTTTTCTTGTAGCACAAACGTTTTTTGGATGGAAGAGATACGCTAGAAGATGATAAGCATATCGGAAGACCAAGTTCATCTAGGACAACTGAAATTATTGAAAAAGTGTGTAATTTCATGGCAAACACTCGCTGTGCATCACTAAGAATGATGGAAGAGTCACAGTTTTCATATTTACACCATCAGGAAGATCGAAAAATTCTCTTATAAACAAATTTTGAACGGAGTCCATACAATGAATAAAAATTTAGAATAAATTATATATATATATATATATATATATATATATACACACAGTGCATCAAAGAATTTTTAAGACGCGCTAGATGTCAACGTACAGTGGCTCCATCAGTGTAATCGTGCATGTGTGATAAACCTCGACCGTCTGCTGGCACACTGCCAAAAGTTCGACGCATTTACTAAACTAACTCAAAAGATACGGCTGTTCATTACAGAAGTAAAATTTTTGAATTATTGAGATGGAACAAAGAGCTGTAATTAAATTTAACGCAAAACTTTGCCGCAAAAAGTGCCTCAGAAATGTACCAATTGATGAAACAAGTTTACTGTGAGTTTTGTTTAAGTAGATCAAATGTTTTCCTCTGGCAGAAACGTTTTTTGGACAGAAGAGATACGCTAGAAGATGATAAGCATACTGGAAGACCAAGTTCATCTAGGACACCTGAGATTAGTGAAAAAGTGTGTGATTTTGTGGCAAAAACATCGCTGTGCGTCACTAAGAATGATGGAATAGTTTTTAAATATCAGCAAAGAAATGATTCGAACCATCCTTCATAAAGAATTGGCCAAAACAAAAGTCTGTGCCAAATTTGTTCTACACACTTTAACCAATGAACAAAAATCAAGGAGAAGTGCATATTGCAGAGACATCATTTCAGCCGCTGAAAATGATCCAAATTTCTTGAAATCAATTGTTACAGGTGATGAAACAATGTTTTCAGTATGATCCTGAAGCAAATCGGCAAAGTGTGGAATGGAAGTCAAAAAACTCACCACAAGTCAAAAAAAAAAAACAAGAAAAGTTCCATCCAAAATCAAAAAATTGATAATTACATTCTTCGATAGTAAGGGTATTATCCACAAAGAAGTTGTTCCAACTAGACAAACAATTACTGGTGTTTGACAGCCTGAATTTGTTGTTTTCGTCCAGAATATCAGGATGAAAGCAGTTGGTGTATGTTGCATGATAATGCACCCAGTCACACCTCACTTATTGTTCGTAGATTTTTAGCAAAAAATAATGTCTGTGTGTAGAATCATCTACCGTATTCGCCTGATTCAGTACCCTGCGACTTCTCTTTATTCCCAAAACTTAAAATGAATTAAAAGTGTGTTATTTTGATGATATTTCGATCATACAAACAGCTTCGATGCATGCTTTGAAGGCCATTCCTCAAAGTGAACTGGAACCGGCATTTGAATCATTATTAAATTGCTGTAACAAGTGTATTGAAGCCGGAACGGCTTATTTTGAATAAAAATCCAAAACAAATCATAATTTCTTGTTTCAATTTCATTTTACAGACTCAGTCTTAAAAATTATTTGACACACTGTGTATATTACATTATTTGAGTTAGATTGAATTGTCGTAACCAGTTCATGTAGTAGTGAGACCAGGACAGCCCTGGCACTATATTAGTTATTGCAAATCTGTGCAGTTTAAACTTCCTAAATTTTGAAAGTTGCATAATGAGACTTACATACAGATATGGGCATAGAAACCAAGAGGGGGGGGGGGGGGGGGTAGACAACATGAAAATTCAAATTTTCCCTTAGTAGCCAATCTATCACGGAATTTTTTTTGTATATATACACTGCTGGACAATTGTTAACGACGGATCACAAATTGCAATGTAGCACAACATTAAGCGGGAGGTGGAGGTTCAGCAGGATAAAATATTGTTGCCACACATTTCGGACATTAGAATAAACATCATTTATTGTTCTGGAAAATACAGAAGGTTTTGAAACATCTCAAAGGAAATAAGTGCTCATTTGATGCTGTGTACGGAGAAATGGAAAAATGCATATGAACGAGAGCAGGCACCTTTGAGAAAAGTGTCAGTACGGGATATGTCCACCGTGGAGTGCAATGCAACATTTCACATGTCATGTCATGCTTTGCATAACATTATCCAGCAGCTGTTGAGGCAAATTATCCCACTTCTCAGTGCACAGATGAAGGTATTCTTGTTTGTTGGAGGATATTTTCAACCAGCAAGTCGCCTCCCCAAAGCATCCCAAACATTTTCAATGGGGTTTAGATCTGGAGAACGTGCTGGCCATACGAGGCATTGAATACCCTCGCTGACTAGATAATCCTGAACAGCGAGTGTTCAATGACATGGTGCATTGTCGTCCATGAAAACAAATTTATCACCGACAGCACCACGAAAAAGGCGAACATGAGGCAGTAGAACTTCATCAATGCATCATTGGCTGGTCATAGTCCCAGTTGCTACTACATGTAGAAGCATGCGGCCATTGATCATGGTGCCGGCCCATACCATGATACTGCATGTCGGATATCGGTCCCTTTCCTAGATATTTTCTGGACGATAAGCAGTACCACTCTCATGCAAGATCAGTTGGCATCATCTACAATCCAATGACAGACTGAACCTACTCTCATCTGAGAATAGTACGCATGCACAGTCCTGTTCGGTCCAATTGCGATGCTCACAACACCATTGCAAACAGGCGGTATGGTGCAGTCTGGACAATGGGAAACACATAACAGATCTGCGGCAGTATAGTCCTCCTTCTCCCAAACGTCTGGTTACAGTTTTTCGGGAGATCAGCTGTCCTGTGGTAGCAAGAAACTGATTTGCCACCTGCTGAGCTGTGGTGTGCCAGTCCCTTTTTACTGATAGAGCAATATACTTGTCTCCTGTAGGCGTTGTACTTCTAACATGACCTCCCCTGTGAAGCTTGTTACACATTCCAGTTGTTTTAAATGCTTGCCACCCACAGTCGTGAAACAGCGCTGTGGGCGATGTCGAACTCCCTGGCAACATCTGTTATTTTTTGCCCTTCTTCGAACTTTCCAATAATATGACCACACGCAAAATCATCTAAATGATATCGGGAAGACATACCGAAAATTTCAAGTTCGTCAATTAAATCTTTCCCGTAAAACTTTCACTTGGAACAACTGTCCACACGAGTCAAATCCTTTAAATCTCTTATTAGCACTATGACGTGACGAACTGGCGTGGAAATGAAAAATTTGCATATGCACACCTCTTCTTACTGTATCCCACACTTATTCTAATTTTCCACATTTTGCTTCCTTTCATTTTGTGGTTGCTATGGGTGATAGTGTCATCCGTGCCCAGCAATTGTCCAGAAGTGTACATATATATATATATATATATATATATATATGTGTGTGTCCTTTTCAGTGCAGATTTCAGTGTATCTATTTGTGCTATATGCCATTAAGTGATTTGTATATATTATATTATAATCTAGTTTATATTTATATTAATATTTATTTTTATATTCAAGAAATTATTTATAATCTGGTGTATTGGATTTGAAAACCTTATAATATTTTATGTTCCTTGTACTGTATGTTACACCAATATGTAAATCTCAACTACTATGATTTGTTTTATTAGTATTTGTTACAGCCTGGTAAAATAGTGTAATTGTAAATCAATACATTAGTGCCTAGTAATGTATATAAATTGAGATATAGGAGATCAACAACCAGCAAACCAATTATTTCGCTTTCTTGATTTGTAGACACTCTTAGATGCTAAGCTGATACTATTCACCAAAACTCTTGAATTTTCGTACTTGCCAGGATAAATATTGTAAGACCTGTCTGTTAGCTTTACCCTCTCAGATTAATATATATATATAATAATAACCCTAAATATTTAACTTTTTGTAAAGTATACAATTGCATTTATAAGTTAACATGTATCTCTTGTAATAGCTCATATATTGGACAAACTAGCACTCCTCTTTACCTTTGGTTTAATGTTCATCGCTTTTCAAACTAGTCATGAAGTAATTGAAGGTTGATATAACTAATGATGATAAATCCGTTTCAGCGTTGCTTATCATTTGTTTCATATTTGGGAAATGCACAAGTGACTTCATCTGCAGATGTGATACCCACAAAACCAATTTAGCTTTAAACGAGTTGACAGACCCTATCATTATAGCCATATGTTTGTCTTTAACCTAATTCAATTTTTCCATTATATTATATCTGTGATAAAACCTAAATTCACCAGCCAGTGAGAGTCCGTTAGATCAACAAAATTTTGATTTTTGGTATTGAGATAATTTTTTATTTCTTCATTTAAATTTATAAATCTTGTAAGAACTTTGCCGTTACTGAACCAACGTACTTCAGTATGCAGAAGATCAGGATCTTCAGGATTTTCTAGTAGAGCCTTGAAAAGACGGTGTTGCAATGGAGCTGCTTGAATAAAGTTTACTATTTATGTAGCTATTAATTCATGACGTGTCCGAAGGGTAGTATTCTACCACACAAAGCTTCCTGGTGGATAATAATACAGTGATACGATAAGTTTGGAAATGATTTATCTTTCTTGCAGAGGGCAATAAAGCCATTGATATTACCAACCATTGCTAGTGCCCCATCAGTAGTTATCGCCAATAGCTTGTGCAGAGGCATATCTATTGACTCTGTATATGCTCTAAATATGTTATAGATTTCCTCACCTGTTGTTCGCCCTTTCATCGATAATATTTTCAGTAGGTTTTCTTTTACAGTAAAGTTACTAAATACCATTCTCACCATAACTGCTAATTGTGCTGTGTCTGATATACTTGTAGACTCGTCAAATTGTAGTGAGAACCAGTCACATATTTGCAAGTCACTTTTTGACTGAGTTTGTATGTCTTTTGAAATGGCATGTATTCTTCTTGTGACGGTGTTATCCGACAACTGTAAATCTTGTATTACTGTCATAATCTTATGTTTGTTAAAAAATCCCTCAAATAAGCAATCGACACCAGTAAGAAAATCTAGAACTGGATAGAATATTTTGAAATTTGAGGGAAAACTTCGAAATTTTATATTTTCTTAACATGGTAGCATAAGACAAAATTTGACTATGCATAAAAGAGGTTATTTATGGCTCAATGATCACAAAACTTAAATTTCAATTATTGTAGTGAAAAATAGCCGCAATAAAATTTTTGTACAGTGTCAATATTTAGGTAGAGCTTTAATTGTAAAAAAATAAGTATTTTTAGTTGGAAATATTTATTTAAAAAGAGTGTTATTTCTTTAAATTTTTAAAAACAAATATAATGTCAAATTTAAAAAGTACTATTAGAAGTTTCATTTCTATGTACAGTGCCAATGTTTAGGCAGAGATGAGGCATAATTATAAGAAAATAAGTATTTTTAGTTAGAAATATTTCTGTGCACAGTGCCAATGTTTAGGTAGAGCTTTAATTATAAGAAAACAAGTATTTTTAGTTAGAAAGTGTGTTATTTCTTTAAGTTTTTAAAAACAAATATAATGCCAAATTTAAAAAATACTATTAAAAGTTTCATTTCTGTAATATCAAAAATTGATTTTCTTTTATTGCCTAAATAGTTATCATATAATAAATATTTGAATTTATTAATAGTATTAGTTTAGTTAATAGTTCAGTTAAATTAATAGTTTAAATAAATAATTAAAATACAACATAAATTAGAAAGGGCAACACAGCTTGATTTTCAGACATGGGCATAAAGTATCTTGGTACTTAGAAGAGGGAAGGGAGTCGACAATCGAATAATATGAGGTTTACAATGCGGGGTATTGTTTTGTAAAATGGACCCTATGGAGAACTAGTGCATTGTTCATGAAAGTGGTATTATAACACCCAGTATTTAAGTCACTTTTTTCCTGATTCAGTGATCTGTATCATAACTTTGACCACGTTTCAATTCAAAGCATAAAAATAAGCCTAATTTTAAAACTGAAATAAATTAAAATATCTTTAAAATATATTTTCCAGTGTATTCAATATTTAACCCTTCAAATTTAATATATTTATTCTTTAAAAATTTTAATTAATATTTATTTATTATCAATTAAATAGTTTATTTGTCAAAAAATATTATGTAATGGAATTTTTAAACACAGAAATACATAAGTTATAATATATTAATGGATTTCATTATTTTAATAATTACATGTTTAAAAATATATTTAAATGGATATAAATCGATTGCCAGATCATTTTCCTACATTGGTTCATGATTATAATGAAGCCATTTTTAATGGAAAGAAAACTGGGATGAAAAATCAAGGATTCTGTCGAAAATTGTAATTGCAGAAAATTCATATTTAGCGCATAAAAACACGATACCATGAAGGTTCAAGTCTGAAGAGTCTCTTTACTATGCTCCATAATAACAAAGAATGAAGATAATACTCACAGACTACTATATATAGTATTCTGTGATAATACTAATACGCACTAAAAGTTAAAACTCAGCCAAACTGAAAATTCCGCCAAACTGAAAAATTCATTGGAATCATTCATCGAAAATATGAATCATTCATTATTCTACTTGAAACATATTCGAGTTTCAAATTTTCAAAATTCATACTAGTGTTAGAGATAATTATGACCTTATAAGATAACTTATATGCTCATTGGTACAGTGTACGAAAATCAAAAAACATTTGTTGGAGATAATATTGGAATTTTGTATAAAAATTTAAAGATTTTGAAACAAACAATGCCTCCAGAACGAGATATTGAGACCGAGCACATTACTATTGAGAAAATATTTGATCATTTAAAAGGTTGCAGTATAATATCTGATATTGAAAAAGAAGTATTTGCGACTTTTCAAGACAAGGTATATAAAATAATCTAGTTCAACAATAAAATTAGTGCGTAGCTTAACTGCGTAAACTTTTCATTAATTAAACACTTAAAAATGGATTGGACTTTTTACATTAACCCTTCCGTCATTAAAACTCTTGTCCAGTATTAAAATTTCTCGTGGTTTGTTTGAAATTACTTCGATTTTAATGAGAAAAAAGAAATAAATATTTGACGTAATTTTACTATCGACGGTATTAAAATTTCTATTAATGTTACTAAATCTGCATTAGTTTATAAAGTTGAAGTTAAATCTCTTAGTGATGTTTTTTACTGTAACAATTCTTGCTAGTTTAGGAATTAAAGGTCATTTGTTAGCTTAGCTTTCTATTTTTAGATTTGTCAAAAATTGATAGTCCATATAATTTACTGATGTTAGAGATCTGTGTTTCTGTTGCTTTAATATTGTTTAAAAATCATAACTTTTTTATTTCTTTATAGCACATAATTTATGCACATTTCTTGCAAGACAATACAAATATCTTTTTTTAATCTTTGGGATGTAAATTTGTGTGATTAAAATTTTATTACTAAATATTCTGCGAACCAGATGACATAAAATAAGGCATATTACTAAATAGTGAATTTAACATGCAATCATTCTCCAAAAATAACTTAATTTATTCATTTCAAATTGTCAAGGGGGAAAATAGTGGCTAAAAATCAGACCACATTTTCAACAGACCTTCAGCAATACAAATTTGTTTTTTAAAAGTTTTATGGAAAACTCCTTAATTTAAGTATATAAAAAAATGAAATCCTACACTAAGTAAATATGAAAATTATTTTATTTAACTGAAAATATATCTCAAAAAATTCCCCTTCGCTATAATATGGTTTGCTGTTCCATCTGTATCATCATTTAGAAAGTGAACTGAAGCATACAAAAAGTTCTGAAAAATACATAAACTAGCATCATTGAGTTTTCAGTGGTTTATATAGTTTCGTGAATGATATTGCTTGTTGTATTGTAAGTCAATTTCACATAGAAGTCTCATTTTTGTCCAAAAATAAATTCGAAGAAATGCATGATTAGCTAGCTAGAAATCTATATTTTTATGATTTAATTAAAAATATTATAAAATATCCATGTTAGTAAAAACATAGATTTCATACAACAATATCGAGGAATAGAAATACACTACAAATATAATTAACATCGTAAGAAAGTGATACTGTAACATCAGTTGCAAAAGCATGTCATACCAGTTACAAAAGATATTGTAATTTTTGGAATTATGGTTGATGCATAAAATATAAATAGGTATGCATTTAGTCTATTAGTTATTTAGTAGGACAAAAAACACCATTCTCACTTTAACATTTTGTTAGTATTTAACTTTTTACTGAATCAGCAATGACATCTTGTCAAATTGCTTTACATCAGTTACACAATTTTAAAATGAAATTATAGAGGTATATTCATAGCAAGAAAGTTTCTTTATGATAGGTAATAAATGTTTTAAATCATAAGTTTTACTTTGTCATTTTTGTTGAATGTTTCATGGTATAAAGAAGCCACAAATCTTGTATTGATTGTTACATCAGCTACAGTGGAACTGACCTGTACAGGGTTTTACATTTATAAAACTTATAATCATCTCTGACTAATGCATATCTTGGTATGGTGTTCTAAAAGCTGAAAAATGAATTAAAAGGTATATCAGCTCTTCATTGATAAAAAAGAGAGCAAAATATCACTCAGATTACTGCTTGGTGGACTTGGGTCAACTCCACAATAAATGAAGAGTCTGTTGAATGTGCAAAAAAAAAAAATTTGTTAATGTAGGAGCAAACTTTTAATGCAATAACTAATCAGTTTCTAATGCATAAAGTGAACTATGTTTGTGCTAGTACATGAGAATCTCTTTAAAAACCAGTCTAAAATATTCTCATTCTGAAATTTCAGTACAGGATAACCAGTAGTGAGTTGCAAAAGTTTTAAAAACTTACATTATAAATGGCTTATCAATATATATACTGTAATCATGCATTTTAAAAGGTTCTTTACTGTATAAGTTGAATTGAGATTCTATTTTTTGAAATTGATTTTCATAATTTGAATTAAACATTATACACAATTTAACTACTATTTAAAAATTTTAATAGCTGTTACATACTGACTCCAGCTCATCTCTGGAGTTGAGTTTTGAATTCAGTTGTGCCTGTACTTTGAGTTGCTAGTCACCAAATCTATTGTAGGTATGACATTTGTATATGTAAATTAGTATACTAAAGGGATTTTAAATTCAGATGTATTGTAATATTAGTATATAGTGATAGGGCTTATCAGGTTTGGGAACTGGCATCACCATCTATAATTGTTTATTTTGGCTGGAACAGATTTGTTATAAAGAATTTGGTAAAATCTGCCATTTTTTTCTGCTGCCAAGAATGGCGCCAATGCGTACGGTGTTTGAAAAGTCCTAATGGACGCCATCTTGGGCTTTGTGCATAACAAATATAAACATATTTTAAAAATTTATGCATAAAAAGCTAATACATAAATAAGTTTTAAATAATGTTAAAGTATTAAAAAAGTCGATACTTAGAAAAACGACTGTACATTAACGAAATAAAATAATGTTGAAATATTAAAAAAAATATACTACTTTAATAAAATTTAAGAAATAATGATACTTAAAAAAAATTTTGTACTTTAAAATTTAAAAAAAAACGATACTTAGAAAATTATTGTACTTTAGCGAAATTTCAAAAATTGTATATACTTTGAAAATATATTGTAATTTAATGAAATTCCAAAAAACCTAAGAAAAAATATTGTACTTTAACGAAATTTAAAAAATAACAGTACTTAGAAAAAACATTGTATTTTAAAGAAATTTAAAAGCAAACGATACATGAAAAAATATTGTACTTTGACGAAATTTAAAAAAAATCTAAGAAAAAATGTTGTACTTTAACGAACTTTTAAAAAATCTTAGAAAAAATATACTTTAAAGAAATTTTAAAAAAACTATATGTCTCACGTAGCAATAGCTGTTTGTTGGATAACTACGTAGACGTAACATGAAAATCATAAAATTTTATATTACACAGTCGAGAAATTATACTTTAAATTACCCTCTAAAACAAAGCAAAAGCCATGCTTAAATCAAAATCAAAACACAGTACCTGATTTACGGAAATTTTATATTATACAGTCGAGAAATTAAACTTTAAATTACCCTCTAAAACAAAGCAAAAGCCATGCTTAAATCAAAATTAAAACACAGTACCTGGTGTAAGGAAATTCAAAACTTCAAAAAAAAAAAACATGTATAAATATGCAAATTGCATAAATAGGTGTTTCCACATTGCAGTCATCAGAGAACGATCATTTCTATGTAAATTTTCTGCTTCTACATTATTTTATCTATTAACATGTGCTATTTTTATTTTTTGTATGATATTCACATTTTTAATGCATTTTTCCACACAAAGCAACAACACAACAAAAATAAAATGGCCGAAGCCGAAGGTAACAGAAAGCTAAAAGGGGTTGCCAGAAAAACACAGAACATTTCGCACCAAGTGCAATTTATTTTGGTGCCACATTTGGTGGCTTATCGCTCTCGAAAAAAAGCGGGGGAAAATCAAATTCTTTATATCAAATCTGTACCATTTTGGCCTGCAGAATTGCAACACATGAAGGAGATAATGAAGAAATAAGTATATGGAATAGCTCTCTAATAAAATAGAAAATGAAGTTTTGTGGTTTCGCTATGTTTTGATTTGGAGTTGCCATTTCTAAATGAACTCTCCTTTCCTCTACTACGTATTGCTATTGGAATCTCTATATACACTAAATAATATATGAAATAATATACACTAAATAGCATATGAAAGACTTCTAAACTGCAATTTGCGAAAACATTTTAAAGTATCTAATATTTTTAATATTGCTGAAATGAATAAAATTATTAATTAATTAATTTAAGTCTAATTTGATGTACTAATATTTGTATATAATGCTCAATTTTTAATTTTTTGGAACATTTTTCTTGCTAGGTCTTATTTGTCAGCATTTAAGGTTTCTGACTGTAATTTATTTTTTGTATTCACAATTAGACAATTTTCATTACTTCAAATACCCCAACAAGTCTGCACTTTTGAAAAAAAAAAACTATAATAACCAAAATTATGTTAAATTTTTAGCTGAATAACTTTGCTCTATTAATTTTTTCTATTACAGCTATGGATTGTAGGAAAATTGTACAAAATGGCTACCCAGCAGCCATTTTTTCCACAACATAAAAAAAACGTAACATTTTCATTACAAGGAGTAAAAAAACCATAAATTTTATTCTTTGTTGAGAAAGAGCATGTCTTTGCAATAATTTTCAACATCAAAAACTTTTGGTTCCATCATGCCCACATGCTGAAAATTCAGGTTTTCCAAACCTAGTTTTTCCACCCCAAAAATTAGGCTGCAAGTACATTATTAATTTTTTTGAGGCATTTATAAAATCTTTTGAGTACTGATGTATTTTTTTTTAAATCCTTATAACTTGATTGAGCTTTGTGTAAATTTTCAAAGAGATCTGATCATTTGTTAAGGAGAAAAAAAATAAAATGTAAGCAAGGGTATCTTGTGCCTAGGTCTCAAGAGTGACAGACAACACAGATTTAATGAAATTTCAAAGTGCTATAAAATTAAAACCGTTTGAGATAGAATGAAAAAATTTAAGGGGCTTTCTTTCAACCATAAGGGAAGGGTGTACACCAAGTTTCATCAAAATCCGAGTCTGTGGGTGACATGACCTCGTTGAACTGACATGGAATGACCCCACAGACATCAGGCAGACAGACTGACATCTCTCCAAAAATAGTCAAAACATGTTCAGGTGGTTTTAAAACATATTGGCATCAAAATCTTGAATTTGAAAATTTTCATGAAAACAATAATTTTATTACATAGTATGAGAAAGTAAAAATTCATAAGAATACGCTGATAAGATAATACTTTGGATGTTTAGAGGGGAAGAAAAGTGATTACAAACTCGAACTCAAACATAGCAGAGAAACTTCTTGTACAGAACTATAGCCTCATTTCAGAAAAGGATAATTCGAGTAATTTAGGTGTTTAAATACCAGCATTATCTATATGAAATTTTATGGTGAAGTTAAACTATTTCAGGATTTTTGGAACTCATATAAGACTGCAATATATGAAAACCTCACCCTTAGCAAAGTAGGCAAGTTTAACTATTTAAGATCATTTTTAAGTGGTATGGTAGCTAATGCAATTGTCGATTTTCATTATCAGATGAAAACTATGAGGCTGCGATTGAACTTGTGAAAGAAAGATTTGGATATGCAGAGCTGATTGTTTACTCACATATGAATGAACTTCTAAATTTAAAATCAGTATACAGATCAAATGATATTTGTAATTTAGGAAAACTATATGACTCCCTTGGAATTTATATCAGAAATTTAATTTAAAATTATTGGGAGTTCAAACTCAAATATTTAGATGCTTATTAATCCATGTACTATTAAAAGTTATTCCTAGCAACATGAATTTGGAACTTTGTTCCAAAGTTAAAGAAACATTAATTTTGTACATTTGAAACATTAATTTCGTTCTCTGAAAAGAACTATGGTAAGAAATGGTAAGAAACATCAATAACATATGTATTAAAAAAGATTGAGGCAGTAGTTTTAACTGCTGATTATGATTTTATAGAGTTATTTGAAGTACTCGAGCAGTTAAAGCCGAAGGAATTTAATTTAAAATGTATGAAAAAATTGAACTTTTGATGGAAAAACTAGATTATCTTGAAACCGAAATGAATTAACTGGAGTGTGGCTTTTTCTTTTTTTTCAAATTTTACAAGAAAAATTTTGAAAAATCGGTATCGTGGGTCCAAATAATTACAACTATAGCATGTTACACATCACTTTAAAGGGCTTGAAAAAATCTTTCGATTGATACTTCATATCTTATATAAAGTATAATCTTTATATTTTATCTCTCAATTGAAAATCCCCCGGGGAGATAACGTGATCCCCAAGGGAAGCTAATGACATCGCGAGCAAAACAAATTGTATTCCAGCTATTTTTCGTGACAATAATCGAAACTATTAAATCTCTTGATCATTGAGCCATAAATAAACCCTTTTATGCATGATTATGTTGAATGTTGTTCTATGCTGCCATGTTTAAAAAATATAAAATTTTGAAGTTTTCGCTCAAATTAAAAAAATTCTATCCAGTTCTAGATTTTTGGGTAACAAAGCTGGATATAAAGTTTTGTTAAATTCCATTAATATTTGTGGCTGCTATCGTGTGCACAAGAAATTGACCACAGGGTCATTCCACATTAAATCAAAGCAAAAAACAAGGGTTTTGTCACCTACCAACTCGGATTTTAATGAAACTTGGTGTACACCCTTCCCTTATGGTTGAAAGAAACCCCCTTAAATTTTTTCATTGTATCTCAAACAGTTTTAATTTTATAGCACTTCAAAATTTCATTAAATCTGTGTTGCCTGTCACTCTTGAGACCCTCGGCACAAGATACCTTTGCTTACATTTTATTTTTTTTCTCCATAACAAATGATCAGATCTCTATGAAATTTTACACAAAGCTCAATAAAATTATAGGGATTTCAGAAAAAAATACATCAGTACTCAAAAGATTTTATAAATACCTCAAAAAAATTAATAATGTACTTGTAGCCTAATTTTTTGGATGGAAAAACTAGGTTTGGAAAACCTGAATTTTCAGCATGTGAGCATGATGGAACCAAAAGTTTTTGATGTTGAAAATTATCGCAAAGACATGCTCTTTCTTAACAGAGAATGAAATTTATGGTTTTTTTACTCCTTGTAATGAAAATGTTATGTTTTTTTGACATTGTGGGAAAAAATGGCTGCTGGGTAGCCATTTTGTACAATTTTTATACAATACATAGCTGCAATAGAAAAAATTAATGGAACACAGTGTCCGGTAGAAAATCCGGAAAAGGCCGTTCCACGGGATTCAACTTCAAAGAGATTCTCCACACCAGCTGGACGTCGAGTAATAAAAAAATCATTTCTCTCAACAGCCGCACCGGACTACTGACATCAAAATGGAGAACTTAACATGTGTCCGTCAATTGGGCTCGGAAATGCGAACTCCATTCATCATAAAATAGAACTGGCAGCTTGTCAAGATAAACATATTTCTAATTGGCCGGTAAGACTTCCTCGGCCGACATCACATAAATCGTGAAACATCTTGGATCATTATTTAAATGATATGAAACTAATTAGCATGACTCTTCATTCCGTCGCAGCTTCCAGACATAAACAACATCAGAGAGCACAGCGGCAAAGGACTGCTGATTGATTATAAACTAAACAAATCAATCCACATCTTGAAAAACAAAACACACATCACAGCCGGGAATAATGAGACATTTCAAGCCGAATTCGAACTACGGCTCGCGCCGAAGCGCTGAAAACAACAACTTTAACAGATTACATCTCTGGTTCTAATCAATTGCAAAAAAGCAAAGAGCAAAAAAACGCGCGATTTTGCTTATATACTGCCAAACATCGCTGCCACAGATTGTAAACAAAATTATCGATGAACGATAAAATAATTAATGACAGACGATTTTAATATTACGATCAACCAATTAAAAACTCGAAACTTTAAAGAAGAGAAATGGAATTTTAGAGCAGACGAAAATTAAAAGGAAATGAAGTGAAACGATTTGGAAAATACGAATTCGGCAACAATTTAAATATGGACGATTCTGAAATATTTAAAAAGCTGAAAATAGAATAAAACTGAAAAATTGCAATGAATTAACGAATTTTTAACCGAGAGCAATAAATTTGGAATCAAATTAAAGGGAATAAAAAGGGCAATAAATGGAATCACAAATTAGCCAATTTAAATAAATTTAAATTGCTAAAACCTAAAAAGAACGAACTTTCGCCGTTTTTAAAACAAAACCTATGGAATAGAATATATTTGAACAAAGAATATCAAAAACCTAAACAATTGGAAAATGGAGAGTGACTAAAAGAGAATGACTATGTAAATAAGACCCCTGAACACATTTAAACTAAAAACAAAATACCTAAAATAATTAAATATCTAAAAGTATAACCCAACAACTCCTTCGAACGTCCCAAAAAAATTTTTCATTTGAAAAATGAAAAATTTTAGCTAACACATGACAAAATTTCGCGAAGCGAAGGAGAGAAAAAAAAAATCAAAATCTCAACTACAGCTGTAACATGAGCCATAAAAATCATATAAAAATCAAATTCCTTATAAATAAATCAAAAATCAAATTCCTTATAAATAAATTCAAAATCAAATAATCACTTCACTAAACACTTTCATAATAACAATTATCATATTTCTCAACATTTCGTCTAAACTCTTAAACATACATATGGATTCAATATTAAATACTTCAACCTCATTGTAACTCTATATTATGAAAATTCATCAATTCATTTTTAAATGCTCCAACAAATATGCCATCAAAGAGAAGCAGTAGAAAAATAATAAACAGATCTCTATATCATTAGCTGTCATGAATAAACATAAATTTTAACGAAAACTTTGGACCAGCCAAAGAATTCCAATATTCTAAACAATAAATTTTGAAAAGGTACCTTCAACATAACAACCAATAAATACAAATCAACAAATTCATCACCATCTCTATCTACTCCAGAAAGAAAACAATCATTCGAAGCATATTACTCTATTTAAATAATATCAATTTTGGCCCAAGTTACAAACAAAAAAAAATTTGTGGAATATTTACCCCCAAAATAACAAACTCAATTCCCTAACAATTTGGAACTGAACACAAATTTAACCGACTTGTTTACAAATTATACTATAAACTGATTACTTGGCAAATTAGATCGTTTAAAATACAAATATACATTAAAATGACCTTATGCATCATTTTACACCAATATCAATAAACGCGATTCTACTAATTATTGTGCAACATCTTGCACTCTCAACAACAATAAACTCAAATATCATAACTGTATCTCTCTGGTAATCTCAAACAATTCTCATAAAAATCAAAAAAAATTAAGACAAGGGGCCGAGGGTTGTGAGTCCTCTCAAAGGTTGTGAATCTTTTTTGAACCCAAAAAAATAGCACAAAAATATCCATCAAGTAGTACATTTAAATTCACTAACTGCCAAGTGTATCACATTACTTTAAACAAAATACCAAAGAAAAATCAAATTACAAATCCCCATTTAAATTTCAAAACCAAAAGAACTCAAATTGCATTGCACAATTTTAAATATTCCACTTAAAAAAATTTAATTCTCCTATAATAAAATAAATTTTTCCACTTTAACGACCAAAAAAAATTTTAAGGACAGTGTTAAAAACATCAGATTCAAAATTAAGAACAAACACACTGATTTTATCACCACTCTATTTGAGTGTGAAAACCAAACACATGATCAATGTGAAGAACAAGATAACTCAAGATGACATTTATGTCACACTCATATTGGAGTGTAAAAAACACCTGCATTACCCAATTTTTCAATTAATCACCAGTATTTCATCAACTACATTCACATATCAGTGAGCATTTAAATCTCAATTCCAAATCAGAACATACAAAAAATTCTAAGTCGAAAAACTACTGCTTTAATTCTATACAATTTAACTTAATAAAAAAAAATATTCTCATATTAAATTTACTCAATTAATTTTTCTCTATTTTATCAAAACAATTTTAAGTGTTGCTGGGAGCGTGGGTTATAAGAACATCAAAAAAAAAATAAAAAAAATTTGTTAATGAGATGGGATTAGAACAAAAAATGTAAATACTATAAAGTGCGTTCCTCACATGCCTATAATTTCCTAAATTTATGAATTAAATTCAATTTCCAACTACTTCAAATAATAAAATTCAAATCAAATTAACTTACATTAAGGAATGCCTAAATAAAAATTCTAAATGAAAAAATCAAATTCAAAAGTTTCCTCAAAAAATTCTAAATGAAAATATTTAAATCAATCCTAAAATTTTAATCAAAATATTAAAATAAATTCCTCTAATTTAGTTTAAGAACATTCTAAAACATCATGCCTTAGTTTAAGAACATATTAACATTTCAACAGTAATCACTTTTAGAATAAACAGGTATGGAATATATTTTACTGAAATTTCATTTTTAAGAACAAAAATTATTAAGAACATATATTACAGTTAGCATGAATAAGCCCCTAGACTGGTCAAACGGCGCCAATTGTCCGGTAGAAAATCCGGAAAAGGCCGTTCCACGGGATTCAACTCCAAAGAGATTCTCCACACCAGCTGGACGTCGAGTAATAAAAAAATCATTTCTCTCAACAGCCGCACCGGACTACTGACATCAAAATGGAGAACTTAACATGTGTCCGTCAATTGGGCTCGGAAATGCGAACTCCATTCATCATAAAATAGAACTGGCAGCTTGTCAAGATAAACATATTTCTAATTGGCCGGTAAGACTTCCTCGGCCGACATCACATAAATCGTGAAACATCTTGGATCATTATTTAAATGATATGAAACTAATTAGCATGACTCTTCATTCCGTCGCAGCTTCCAGACATAAACAACATCAGAGAGCACAGCGGCAAAGGACTGCTGATTGATTATAAACTAAACAAATCAATCCACATCTTGAAAAACAAAACACACATCACAGCCGGGAATAATGAGACATTTCAAGCCGAATTCGAACTACGGCTCGCGCCGAAGCGCTGAAAACAACAACTTTAACAGATTACATCTCTGGTTCTAATCAATTGCAAAAAAGCAAAGAGCAAAAAAACGCGCGATTTTGCTTATATACTGCCAAACATCGCTGCCACAGATTGTAAACAAAATTATCGATGAACGATAAAATAATTAATGACAGACGATTTTAATATTACGATCAACCAATTAAAAACTCGAAACTTTAAAGAAGAGAAATGGAATTTTAGAGCAGACGAAAATTAAAAGGAAATGAAGTGAAACGATTTGGAAAATACGAATTCGGCAACAATTTAAATATGGACGATTCTGAAATATTTAAAAAGCTGAAAATAGAATAAAACTGAAAAATTGCAATGAATTAACGAATTTTTAACCGAGAGCAATAAATTTGGAATCAAATTAAAGGGAATAAAAAGGGCAATAAATGGAATCACAAATTAGCCAATTTAAATAAATTTAAATTGCTAAAACCTAAAAAGAACGAACTTTCGCCGTTTTTAAAACAAAACCTATGGAATAGAATATATTTGAACAAAGAATATCAAAAACCTAAACAATTGGAAAATGGAGAGTGACTAAAAGAGAATGACTATGTAAATAAGACCCCTGAACACATTTAAACTAAAAACAAAATACCTAAAATAATTAAATATCTAAAAGTATAACCCAACAACAGTTATTCAGCTTAAAATTTAACACAATATTGGTTATTATAGTTTTTTTTTTATTTTTTAAGTGCAGACTGTTGGGGTATTTGAACTTACGAAATTGGCTAATCGTAAATACAAAAAAAAAATACAGTCAGAAACTTTAAATGTTGTCAAGTAAGGTAATAAGAGCTAGCAAGAAAAATTAAATAATTTAAAATTATGCATTATATTCAATTATGCAACGTTACGTTTAGTACAAAAGTCTAAATTTTCTACATGGGCATATGATATATCCCAAATTTGTTTAATTCAGATTATTATTGTATACAAAGACATGTCTATCTTACAAAAGAAAAAAAAAATGAATAATGTATGACTGTCATCTTGAAATAATGGATGCATGGAGACTTTTTAACATTTATGTTAAATATAGTGCATATTAAATATAGGCAGTTTTATGTCAGTAGATTAGATACATTATAACACAGTTCAATACCTTACAAGTTTACTCCCCAGTTTTTGCTTTTACCTTCAGTATCACCTGTAAGTTTTCCATTGTTTCTTCCATCAAAGCCATACACCCATTAGGAAAGAAGTATCTTCTGCCAGTTATGCAATACTCAGCATATGAGGAAATGGTATCGCACAAGAATCGTCATGACTAGGCCAGTAGAATGAAGGTGATGGTCCATTTGGGTGAAGAAATTTTACAAAAGCACCACCCTCGTCTTGATTAATCTCTGATATCATTCCAAAGTACCACAAAATGATCATACTTGCAAGCAACAAAACATCCAGGATACAGATCATCAGCATTCACAGGAAGTTGGGAGTTCCAGGGAGTGTCTGCACATCTTCCTGCACATCTTCCATCATCCTTCCTGCAGAAGCAGGTTTCCAGGGAAGCGCGGATTAAGTCTATGTCTCTATGTCGTCCCTTGCAATATAATGGAATTTTACTTTTTCAATCTTTTTGTCACAGAAATCAAAAAGTGTTTTTGGAGTAGTAATTTGCTTGTCAAGGGGTCTCTGAAGATTCTCTTTTCTAGCTAGATGTTTTGTAGTTCCGCCAATACTGTCACATTCTGACTTGTCGTGACTAGTGGCAAAGAAAGACCACTATGCGTTTATCTGGAAATCTCCCTGATGATTTCAGAAATGTAGAAAGTTGAACTTATTTTTGTACTGTGTTGCACAGCCATCACTAAAGTAATGTATCTGTTTGATGTGAGGAAAATTATCTTTTATATATTTCAAAACTATTTCCTGAGTTTTGTATACCATATTCACATTATGTTTCAAATCATCAGAAACAATGCAATGAGGTGAGATCATCTTCTCTCCATCAGGATTTTTATAATGCACTACCACAGGATGCAAAGTACAAGATTCAGAAGTCCAGTGGTACCATTGTATTTCATCTTGGATGATGAATGAAAAGTTTTCACTGAAATCTAGTAGAATAACGGCAGTGTGTGATGGAAGGTTTTCTTTTAAATTTTTAAGGAAGGAAGATTGTGACTTTGCTATGAAAGAATGAGGAATCAAATGTTCTATTTTATCTGTTAGATCATCAGTGAACTCATCTAGTGTTGAAGTAGTTTTAATCAAGTGAGTTCGATTTGTGGAAATCCATTGTGAATATTCAATGGGGTCACATCCATCAAAATCTTCAAATTGAGATTCTAAGTGGCTGACAAGATTATTTTTTGTAGGACATTTATTACAATGTCTGAGCATGCATTCCCTGTTTGGGTCCTCACAGAGTAGAAGCTTCATTATGTCTTTATAAGTGCCTTCTATCCGTACCACATGCAATAGTAAAATGGCATTCTGGTGAATGGTACACACACATGTACTGTGGATTCCACTGGAACCAGCCAGAACACACCACTTTGGCGTCATAGCATAAAATTTTGAGAATACAGGGATACTCCTTCTGCATACAATTCACGGAGGTTGCCTAGTATTAGCTGCTTCCTCTGATGCTCTTTCCTAATGCTAACCACATCCTTCATTCCCGGCATTATTCTAGACTGCTCGTCACTCTGATAAAAGTTTAGAACCTTGCTTACAGTTTCAGGTGGAGGCTTTTTTCCACCTCTAGGATCTTGTTCAGCTAAAATTCCTCTTTCTTTAAAAAGCTGCTGTACCTGGCGAACTGAATAATCGGATGCACCAAATGTTTCTTGAATTTTCTCTGTGACCATGAAAGAGAAGCAGGAATGGTTAGCATCTGGATTTGCTTCTTTCTTGAGATGCATTTTATTGAATGTTTCATCACCTCTACAAGTTTATCCATGTCACATGCTTTCTCTTTAGTCACCATCTCTGCTTCAGTCTCTGTAGTTGGGATTTCAATCTGTAGCAATTTTTCAATTTTGGCACGAACATTTTCCTCGAAATTTTCTATCTTCCTCTTTCCATAAGACGTCTTGCAGTGCTCAGGTAAACCATGTAATTTTATAGGCACACAACCCACCTCAGTAAAAGACGTGTTCAGCTTTTCTATAGCTTCTAGATAATTTTGAAGAAAAGACCAAATTGGTCTTTTCTTCAAAACTTATCCCAATATCTTCTGGTTGAATGCAACTGTCTTCAACAACATAACTCTCTTGATTTACATCACCATAAATAAGATTTACATCACCATAAATAATTTGTCTACATCTACAGCATAATTTTTCACGTGGCTTTAATTTAATTCCTTTTTCTAGCAAATCTTTGGACTGCTGTAATGTAACACACACATACAACAAGAACTAGAAAAAAAAAAAAAAAAAAAGAGGCAGATTGGATAAATTTTAAGAGAGTTTTCCTCACAAAGTTTTGTCAAAGTCGCCACACAGCTTTGCTCACAAAGAAACCAGAAGTAGACTGACTGATAAGCCAAGTCTGCATTCTTTGACATGCAGCCAATGCATATGTTTCCTGCAGCCCAATCACATGTATCTGAATATCCTGTTTAACTCATCTGCATTGCATCACCCAATTCCAGCTGTCCATGATTTATCTATATACACTAAATAATATATGAAATAATATACACTAAATAGCATATGAAAGACTTCTAAACTGCAATTTGCGAAAACATTTTAAAGTATCTAATATTTTTAATATTGCTGAAATGAATAAAATTATTAATTAATTAATTTAAGTCTAATTTGATGTACTAATATTTGTATATAATGCTCAATTTTTAATTTTTTGGAACATTTTTCTTGCTAGGTCTTATTTGTCAGCATTTAAGGTTTCTGACTGTAATTTATTTTTTGTATTCACAATTAGACAATTTTCATTACTTCAAATACCCCAACAAGTCTGCACTTTTGAAAAAAAAAAACTATAATAACCAAAATTATGTTAAATTTTTAGCTGAATAACTTTGCTCTATTAATTTTTTCTATTACAGCTATGGATTGTAGGAAAATTGTACAAAATGGCTACCCAGCAGCCATTTTTTCCACAACATAAAAAAAACGTAACATTTTCATTACAAGGAGTAAAAAAACCATAAATTTTATTCTTTGTTGAGAAAGAGCATGTCTTTGCAATAATTTTCAACATCAAAAACTTTTGGTTCCATCATGCCCACATGCTGAAAATTCAGGTTTTCCAAACCTAGTTTTTCCACCCCAAAAATTAGGCTGCAAGTACATTATTAATTTTTTTGAGGCATTTATAAAATCTTTTGAGTACTGATGTATTTTTTTTTAAATCCTTATAACTTGATTGAGCTTTGTGTAAATTTTCAAAGAGATCTGATCATTTGTTAAGGAGAAAAAAAATAAAATGTAAGCAAGGGTATCTTGTGCCTAGGTCTCAAGAGTGACAGACAACACAGATTTAATGAAATTTCAAAGTGCTATAAAATTAAAACCGTTTGAGATAGAATGAAAAAATTTAAGGGGCTTTCTTTCAACCATAAGGGAAGGGTGTACACCAAGTTTCATCAAAATCCGAGTCTGTGGGTGACATGACCTCGTTGAACTGACATGGAATGACCCCACAGACATCAGGCAGACAGACTGACATCTCTCCAAAAATAGTCAAAACATGTTCAGGTGGTTTTAAAACATATTGGCATCAAAATCTTGAATTTGAAAATTTTCATGAAAACAATAATTTTATTACATAGTATGAGAAAGTAAAAATTCATAAGAATACGCTGATAAGATAATACTTTGGATGTTTAGAGGGGAAGAAAAGTGATTACAAACTCGAACTCAAACATAGCAGAGAAACTTCTTGTACAGAACTATAGCCTCATTTCAGAAAAGGATAATTCGAGTAATTTAGGTGTTTAAATACCAGCATTATCTATATGAAATTTTATGGTGAAGTTAAACTATTTCAGGATTTTTGGAACTCATATAAGACTGCAATATATGAAAACCTCACCCTTAGCAAAGTAGGCAAGTTTAACTATTTAAGATCATTTTTAAGTGGTATGGTAGCTAATGCAATTGTCGATTTTCATTATCAGATGAAAACTATGAGGCTGCGATTGAACTTGTGAAAGAAAGATTTGGATATGCAGAGCTGATTGTTTACTCACATATGAATGAACTTCTAAATTTAAAATCAGTATACAGATCAAATGATATTTGTAATTTAGGAAAACTATATGACTCCCTTGGAATTTATATCAGAAATTTAATTTAAAATTATTGGGAGTTCAAACTCAAATATTTAGATGCTTATTAATCCATGTACTATTAAAAGTTATTCCTAGCAACATGAATTTGGAACTTTGTTCCAAAGTTAAAGAAACATTAATTTTGTACATTTGAAACATTAATTTCGTTCTCTGAAAAGAACTATGGTAAGAAATGGTAAGAAACATCAATAACATATGTATTAAAAAAGATTGAGGCAGTAGTTTTAACTGCTGATTATGATTTTATAGAGTTATTTGAAGTACTCGAGCAGTTAAAGCCGAAGGAATTTAATTTAAAATGTATGAAAAAATTGAACTTTTGATGGAAAAACTAGATTATCTTGAAACCGAAATGAATTAACTGGAGTGTGGCTTTTTCTTTTTTTTCAAATTTTACAAGAAAAATTTTGAAAAATCGGTATCGTGGGTCCAAATAATTACAACTATAGCATGTTACACATCACTTTAAAGGGCTTGAAAAAATCTTTCGATTGATACTTCATATCTTATATAAAGTATAATCTTTATATTTTATCTCTCGATTGAAAATCCCCCGGGGAGATAACGTGATCCCCAAGGGAAGCTAATGACATCGCGAGCAAAACAAATTATATTCCAGCTATTTTTCGTGACAATAATCGAAACTATTAAATCTCTTGATCATTGAGCCATAAATAAACCCTTTTATGCATGATTATGTTGAATGTTGTTCTATGCTGCCATGTTTAAAAAATATAAAATTTTGAAGTTTTCGCTCAAATTAAAAAAATTCTATCCAGTTCTAGATTTTTGGGTAACAAAGCTGGATATAAAGTTTTGTTAAATTCCATTAATATTTGTGGCTGCTATCGTGTGCACAAGAAATTGACCACAGGGTCATTCCACATTAAATCAAAGCAAAAAACAAGGGTTTTGTCACCTACCAACTCGGATTTTAATGAAACTTGGTGTACACCCTTCCCTTATGGTTGAAAGAAACCCCCTTAAATTTTTTCATTGTATCTCAAACAGTTTTAATTTTATAGCACTTCAAAATTTCATTAAATCTGTGTTGCCTGTCACTCTTGAGACCCTCGGCACAAGATACCTTTGCTTACATTTTATTTTTTTTCTCCATAACAAATGATCAGATCTCTATGAAATTTTACACAAAGCTCAATAAAATTATAGGGATTTCAGAAAAAAATACATCAGTACTCAAAAGATTTTATAAATACCTCAAAAAAATTAATAATGTACTTGTAGCCTAATTTTTTGGATGGAAAAACTAGGTTTGGAAAACCTGAATTTTCAGCATGTGAGCATGATGGAACCAAAAGTTTTTGATGTTGAAAATTATCGCAAAGACATGCTCTTTCTTAACAGAGAATGAAATTTATGGTTTTTTTACTCCTTGTAATGAAAATGTTATGTTTTTTTGACATTGTGGGAAAAAATGGCTGCTGGGTAGCCATTTTGTACAATTTTTATACAATACATAGCTGCAATAGAAAAAATTAATGGAACACAGTTATTCAGCTTAAAATTTAACACAATATTGGTTATTATAGTTTTTTTTTTATTTTTTAAGTGCAGACTGTTGGGGTATTTGAACTTACGAAATTGGCTAATCGTAAATACAAAAAAAAAATACAGTCAGAAACTTTAAATGTTGTCAAGTAAGGTAATAAGAGCTAGCAAGAAAAATTAAATAATTTAAAATTATGCATTATATTCAATTATGCAACGTTACGTTTAGTACAAAAGTCTAAATTTTCTACATGTGCATATGATATATCCCAAATTTGTTTAATTCAGATTATTATTGTATACAAAGACATGTCTATCTTACAAAAGAAAAAAAAAATGAATAATGTATGACTGTCATCTTGAAATAATGGATGCATGGAGACTTTTTAACATTTATGTTAAATATAGTGCATATTAAATATAGGCAGTTTTATGTCAGTAGATTAGATACATTATAACACAGTTCAATACCTTACAAGTTTACTCCCCAGTTTTTGCTTTTACCTTCAGTATCACCTGTAAGTTTTCCATTGTTTCTTCCATCAAAGCCATACACCCATTAGGAAAGAAGTATCTTCTGCCAGTTATGCAATACTCAGCATATGAGGAAATGGTATCGCACAAGAATCGTCATGACTAGGCCAGTAGAATGAAGGTGATGGTCCATTTGGGTGAAGAAATTTTACAAAAGCACCACCCTCGTCTTGATTAATCTCTGATATCATTCCAAAGTACCACAAAATGATCATACTTGCAAGCAACAAAACATCCAGGATACAGATCATCAGCATTCACAGGAAGTTGGGAGTTCCAGGGAGTGTCTGCACATCTTCCTGCACATCTTCCATCATCCTTCCTGCAGAAGCAGGTTTCCAGGGAAGCGCGGATTAAGTCTATGTCTCTATGTCGTCCCTTGCAATATAATGGAATTTTACTTTTTCAATCTTTTTGTCACAGAAATCAAAAAGTGTTTTTGGAGTAGTAATTTGCTTGTCAAGGGGTCTCTGAAGATTCTCTTTTCTAGCTAGATGTTTTGTAGTTCCGCCAATACTGTCACATTCTGACTTGTCGTGACTAGTGGCAAAGAAAGACCACTATGCGTTTATCTGGAAATCTCCCTGATGATTTCAGAAATGTAGAAAGTTGAACTTATTTTTGTACTGTGTTGCACAGCCATCACTAAAGTAATGTATCTGTTTGATGTGAGGAAAATTATCTTTTATATATTTCAAAACTATTTCCTGAGTTTTGTATACCATATTCACATTATGTTTCAAATCATCAGAAACAATGCAATGAGGTGAGATCATCTTCTCTCCATCAGGATTTTTATAATGCACTACCACAGGATGCAAAGTACAAGATTCAGAAGTCCAGTGGTACCATTGTATTTCATCTTGGATGATGAATGAAAAGTTTTCACTGAAATCTAGTAGAATAACGGCAGTGTGTGATGGAAGGTTTTCTTTTAAATTTTTAAGGAAGGAAGATTGTGACTTTGCTATGAAAGAATGAGGAATCAAATGTTCTATTTTATCTGTTAGATCATCAGTGAACTCATCTAGTGTTGAAGTAGTTTTAATCAAGTGAGTTCGATTTGTGGAAATCCATTGTGAATATTCAATGGGGTCACATCCATCAAAATCTTCAAATTGAGATTCTAAGTGGCTGACAAGATTATTTTTTGTAGGACATTTATTACAATGTCTGAGCATGCATTCCCTGTTTGGGTCCTCACAGAGTAGAAGCTTCATTATGTCTTTATAAGTGCCTTCTATCCGTACCACATGCAATAGTAAAATGGCATTCTGGTGAATGGTACACACACATGTACTGTGGATTCCACTGGAACCAGCCAGAACACACCACTTTGGCGTCATAGCATAAAATTTTGAGAATACAGGGATACTCCTTCTGCATACAATTCACGGAGGTTGCCTAGTATTAGCTGCTTCCTCTGATGCTCTTTCCTAATGCTAACCACATCCTTCATTCCCGGCATTATTCTAGACTGCTCGTCACTCTGATAAAAGTTTAGAACCTTGCTTACAGTTTCAGGTGGAGGCTTTTTTCCACCTCTAGGATCTTGTTCAGCTAAAATTCCTCTTTCTTTAAAAAGCTGCTGTACCTGGCGAACTGAATAATCGGATGCACCAAATGTTTCTTGAATTTTCTCTGTGACCATGAAAGAGAAGCAGGAATGGTTAGCATCTGGATTTGCTTCTTTCTTGAGATGCATTTTATTGAATGTTTCATCACCTCTACAAGTTTATCCATGTCACATGCTTTCTCTTTAGTCACCATCTCTGCTTCAGTCTCTGTAGTTGGGATTTCAATCTGTAGCAATTTTTCAATTTTGGCACGAACATTTTCCTCGAAATTTTCTATCTTCCTCTTTCCATAAGACGTCTTGCAGTGCTCAGGTAAACCATGTAATTTTAAAGGCACACAACCCACCTCAGTAAAAGACGTGTTCAGCTTTTCTATAGCTTCTAGATAATTTTGAAGAAAAGACCAAATTGGTCTTTTCTTCAAAACTTATCCCAATATCTTCTGGTTGAATGCAACTGTCTTCAACAACATAACTCTCTTGATTTACATCACCATTAATAAGATTTACATCACCATAAATAATTTGTCTACATCTACAGCATAATTTTTCACGTGGCTTTAATTTAATTCCTTTTTCTAGCAAATCTTTGGACTGCTGTAATGTAACACACACATACAACAAGAACTAGAAAAAAAAAAAAAAAAAAAGAGGCAGATTGGATAAATTTTAAGAGAGTTTTCCTCACAAAGTTTTGTCAAAGTCGCCACACAGCTTTGCTCACAAAGAAACCAGAAGTAGACTGACTGATAAGCCAAGTCTGCATTCTTTGACATGCAGCCAATGCATATGTTTCCTGCAGCCCAATCACATGTATCTGAATATCCTGTTTAACTCATCTGCATTGCATCACCCAATTCCAGCTGTCCATGATTTATCTATATACACTAAATAATATATGAAATAATATACACTAAATAGCATATGAAAGACTTCTAAACTGCAATTTGCGAAAACATTTTAAAGTATCTAATATTTTTAATATTGCTGAAATGAATAAAATTATTAATTAATTAATTTAAGTCTAATTTGATGTACTAATATTTGTATATAATGCTCAATTTTTAATTTTTTGGAACATTTTTCTTGCTAGGTCTTATTTGTCAGCATTTAAGGTTTCTGACTGTAATTTATTTTTTGTATTCACAATTAGACAATTTTCATTACTTCAAATACCCCAACAAGTCTGCACTTTTGAAAAAAAAAAACTATAATAACCAAAATTATGTTAAATTTTTAGCTGAATAACTTTGCTCTATTAATTTTTTCTATTACAGCTATGGATTGTAGGAAAATTGTACAAAATGGCTACCCAGCAGCCATTTTTTCCACAACATAAAAAAAACGTAACATTTTCATTACAAGGAGTAAAAAAACCATAAATTTTATTCTTTGTTGAGAAAGAGCATGTCTTTGCAATAATTTTCAACATCAAAAACTTTTGGTTCCATCATGCCCACATGCTGAAAATTCAGGTTTTCCAAACCTAGTTTTTCCACCCCAAAAATTAGGCTGCAAGTACATTATTAATTTTTTTGAGGCATTTATAAAATCTTTTGAGTACTGATGTATTTTTTTTTAAATCCTTATAACTTGATTGAGCTTTGTGTAAATTTTCAAAGAGATCTGATCATTTGTTAAGGAGAAAAAAAATAAAATGTAAGCAAGGGTATCTTGTGCCTAGGTCTCAAGAGTGACAGACAACACAGATTTAATGAAATTTCAAAGTGCTATAAAATTAAAACCGTTTGAGATAGAATGAAAAAATTTAAGGGGCTTTCTTTCAACCATAAGGGAAGGGTGTACACCAAGTTTCATCAAAATCCGAGTCTGTGGGTGACATGACCTCGTTGAACTGACATGGAATGACCCCACAGACATCAGGCAGACAGACTGACATCTCTCCAAAAATAGTCAAAACATGTTCAGGTGGTTTTAAAACATATTGGCATCAAAATCTTGAATTTGAAAATTTTCATGAAAACAATAATTTTATTACATAGTATGAGAAAGTAAAAATTCATAAGAATACGCTGATAAGATAATACTTTGGATGTTTAGAGGGGAAGAAAAGTGATTACAAACTCGAACTCAAACATAGCAGAGAAACTTCTTGTACAGAACTATAGCCTCATTTCAGAAAAGGATAATTCGAGTAATTTAGGTGTTTAAATACCAGCATTATCTATATGAAATTTTATGGTGAAGTTAAACTATTTCAGGATTTTTGGAACTCATATAAGACTGCAATATATGAAAACCTCACCCTTAGCAAAGTAGGCAAGTTTAACTATTTAAGATCATTTTTAAGTGGTATGGTAGCTAATGCAATTGTCGATTTTCATTATCAGATGAAAACTATGAGGCTGCGATTGAACTTGTGAAAGAAAGATTTGGATATGCAGAGCTGATTGTTTACTCACATATGAATGAACTTCTAAATTTAAAATCAGTATACAGATCAAATGATATTTGTAATTTAGGAAAACTATATGACTCCCTTGGAATTTATATCAGAAATTTAATTTAAAATTATTGGGAGTTCAAACTCAAATATTTAGATGCTTATTAATCCATGTACTATTAAAAGTTATTCCTAGCAACATGAATTTGGAACTTTGTTCCAAAGTTAAAGAAACATTAATTTTGATTTAGATAATTTGTTGGAATTTTATTCACCTTGAATTAGAATCTTGTGAACGAGCAAAACTATTACAAAGTTTACCGGCTATTAAACTCATAAACAAACCTCATTTTGTGACAGATCTGAATTTGGAACAAAACAAGATAATTTTTCAAAAGTAACTTGTATCGACAGTAAGCTAAGCCCAAGACTGAATATATGCTTATATTGCGATACTGCAAAACATCAAAGTGAAAATTGCAATCAAATGACTGTCAATCAAAAAATAATCAAAATTAAAGGTGCTAGAAAATGTTTTCTCTGTCTGGGATGTAAACATATGCTGTATACATAAGATTGTAAGTCAAAAATGATAAACACATTTTGTAAACTGCGTCATCATGTATCGATATTTAATTTACTATTTAATGAAATTGTAAGTAAAGGTGGAAGTCAGTAAAGTATTTAAATTTTGAAGAAACTAGAAATAAAGATAATACTCTTACCACAAAAATCTCAATGGATCGTTTATTAAATTTGAAAAACTGAAGAGTGTAAATAAGGAAAGTAATTTAAATTAATTGATACTTTACCTATAATTGAAGTAGAATGTGAGGTTGAGATATTATCTGCTATAGTGGATACTAGCATTCAAATTTCTATAATTAGCAGTTACAGTGTATACAAATATTTTAGAAATTCTTTCAGTTCTGTAATACTTAAATCGGCATTTGGACAAAAAGTAAGAATATTTTTAGTAAATGTACCTTTAAGTAAATGTTCAGATAAATCAAGCTGTAAAATTTCCCTTGGACAGTCACCACTTGAACAATGGTTGATGAGCTTGTTAATGATTTATTGCTATTACTAAGTACTTATAAGTTAAATAGTGTAGAAGTTGACAATATTGATTTACCAGGGAACAAAGGATTTATTAATAACTAGAAAATATTCTTGCAATTGCCCAGGATTTAAGTTGAACAGTCATGGCGTAGCCAGGTGTTCACCTACACAGTAGCTTTTTAATTTTATTTTTGTTATAACCAAACATATTGGTCAGACATTCTTTGGATTTCAGGAATTCACTGTGAATTTTTATCAGATATTTGCATTTTTAATCCTAAGCAATGCTGAAGCATTTTAGAATATGAACCTGAAGTTGATAGGGATTTAGAATGCAAACCTTTCATTACAATCACATTGGAACTCTCAACAAATTCTCAAAAACCAAACAATGCTTTAACAATATGCTTGTTTATAACAACAACAATTTTTTTAAATGCTATGCCAATAGTGTTAAGATGCAAACTCTGCAAGAATATCTCGGTAGTGGAATATATCTAAATGTGAAAAGTAGGTATATATATTTTAAAAATTCAACTGTTACTAAGTATAAGTATTATATTCAACTATTACATGGATACTATATTAATATTACATGACTACTATATTACTATTACATGACTACTATACATTATATGTACTATATTCAACTATTACATGGATACTATATTACTATTACATGAGTACTATATTACTATTGCATGACTACTATATTACTATTATATGTACTATATTCTTACTATATTAATATTACATGACTACTATATTACTATTACATGACTACTATATTACTATTATATGTACTAGTATATTCAACTATTACATGGATACTATATTACTATTACATGAGTACTATATTACTATTGCATGTCTACTATATTACTATTATATGTACTATATTCAACTATTACATGAATATTTTATTTAATAGATTAAATTATTATTTAAATAAATATTCAAAGCTTTTTTTTTTTTTTCAAATATTTTGTTTTTAAATTTATTTTGTTATTTGCAGTTTTGCTACAAATACCTGAAAACCCTTGGTTTGCAGCAATGGACAAATGCTATTGATCATAATATTAAATCAAAAGAAGATATAATTGAGAATACAACTTCTCGTTATGATGAGTAAGTTTACTTTTCACAAAACTCTCAAACTTTCACTTGCTTTTTTCATTTGTATTATCTAAAAATACTTTCAATATTTCAAGAATCCATATGGGTCATTCCATGTCAATTCATGTGAAAATGTCTCCCACCCCTTGAGATTTTTCTCAAAATTTTTTCAAAGCTACATATAACAGACTTATAATACCATACAAAATTTTAGTTGATTTTATGCATTAGTTTTTTTATCAATAAATTTTCAAGAAATGGAGAATTCACCAAGTGTTGCTTTGTGGATGCATGAAATGAAAACCTCGTGTTTAATAAAATCCATTCTTGCTCTGCACTTAATTGTCAAAAATACATAATTTTTTCTGTGAATATTCTAGAATATATGCTTATTGTCAAACAGCATGCATGCATTTTGTTAACATTTTTATTAAAACCTTGTTATTTTTTGCCTCAAAGTTGAAAAATGTAAAAAGAAAAAAAAAATTATTTCAGCAAAATAATTTTTTTCAAGATGAGCTCCATATTTAAATTTTCTGATAATCTTACAAGTTCTTTATACAGTAATCTTCTTACCATAAAAAAAAATTAAAGAGGTGTTTTTCTAAAAATGTGATTTTTTTTAGTAAGATGTAAAATGGCTGTATTTCCATTAAGTCAACCATAAAAATAATTGACTTAGTAAATAATTTGAATGCATTAATAATAATAATTGATCATATTAGTTTAAATATTAAAAGTATAACATTTAAAATAATTATTATTGATTCATATCAATTTCATAGAAGGAATGCAGTTATAAATACAAGAAAATATTTCTCTTTTAATTTACTATATTGATAACTAAACTACCCTATTTTGATCATGTGTACACATGAATTTTATAGCTATATTTAAACCAATAACAGTAAATCATTTTTTATTAATGGTTTAAATAGCTATAAGATTCATATATAAGATATATGATCAAAATAAGGCAGTTTAGTTATCAATACAGCAAAAGAGAAATATTTCCTTGTATTCTATCCTCCTATAAAATTGGTAACTAAATACCACAGTTTAAGACAGGATAAATATTAAATATTAGAATGATAAAGAACATTTAATTTATCTGTAAAAGTCAGAAAGAATGATATTCTTAATTTGAAAAAATGTTTTATTGCATTACAGGGGGAAGGGGGAATGTTCCTTAATTTCAATATTTCCAACTGATAATTTTCAAATTGCCTTAAGTTATTTTTTAATTAACATTTTATTAGTAGGTTTTTATGGTCACTGTTTCACAGTTGGGGGTTTGAGTTCTGCTTTTTTGATATAGGTAAACACAACAATTCAAAATCAAATCCAGTTGCATTGAACAATTATCTCATTAATCGGGCTACTAAAATTTGTTCTTGGTTAACCAGAATTTATAATTTTCTGCAAGGCCATGAAATTTGCTCATAATCATAAAAAATATATTTAAAAATTAAATTCTAAGAAAATTTTCTAAAATTAAAAAAAAAAATCCAAAATTGTCAATGAGTGTTTTTTATTATAATATATGGCAATGTGTGAAAAAATATTTAATAAAAAAAAATAAAATAGAAAAGTTAGCCTAAAAAAAGAAAACAAGTGTTTAAACTTTATATAAAACAATTTCCACAATTACTGGATAAGATTTCAAAATTGTTAGAATTTGTTATATGAATAAATAGAACTTATAAATGGCTAACTTTGGTTGACCAGAAGAAAAAATAAATATATATTCTTGACTAAGGTTTATGAAAGTTATTAATGATAAATAAAAGAAACTGTGTACACAAAAATGATCATTTAAAATCACAAACTTTATTTATTACTAACACTTTTGGATAACGATTGCAAAAATTGAGTAGATGCAAACAGATTGGTAGAAAATATTTTCCAAATTAAGCAAAATATACCATGGATTGCATACAAATTCAGTTTTTAGTGATGCTGCTGCAAAATAATCCTTCATTTAATTAATAATTCATATGAAAAATAGTTTCTTTGTATAAAATATTAAATAATTACAATTGTTTTAGTAGATGCAAACAAATTGCAAAAGTTGAAAATATTTTCCAAAATTAAACAAAATATACCGAGGATCATGTACAAATGCAGTTTTTTGCAATGCTGCTGAAAAATAGGCCTCCATATCATTAATAATACGTTTGAAAATAGTTTTTTCATATATAAGACAAAATAATTGCAAAAATTGAATAAATGCAACCAGATTACTGGAAAATATTTTCAAAATTAAACAAAATATACCATGGATTGCGTACAAATTCAGTTTTTAGTGATGCTGCTGCAAAATAGTCCTTCATTTAATTAACAATACGTATGAAAAATAGTTTTTCTGTAGAAAATATTAAATAATTACAATTTTTTTAGTAGATCCAAACAGATTGCAAAAGTGAAAAAGATTTTCCCAATAAAAAGAAGAAAATAATTTAAAGATCGCGTACAAAAACAGATTTTTGCATTACTATGCAGTCATGGGGAAACAGATTTCCAGATATAAGGATGAGAAAACTTTGATCTCAAAATTCATGACTGTTCACAATTTCGCAATATTTTCTAGATATTCATGACCTATAAACATCCTATGAACTGGGAAAAAGAAATTTCAGAATTTGCTATGAAAATATTTCTGCCTGTGGAAAGAAAAATATTCCTCCGGTTAAAAGCAGAAAAAATAGAAGTACTTGGTAAAAAGTTGAAAATCATAGTTCTGTAGAAGAATCTAATGCCTGAACTTAGAAAAACTAGAGTTTTTGTAGGAAAATCAGATTTCTGGAGCAAGTGTAAAAAATGGAGCAACTCCAGGAAAATCGGACTAGTTAGCAGCTATGCATACCATTGAACTAAGTTTTCCTTGTATTTAAATTAAATAGTAAATTATCAGCTGCAATACTTTAGATTTACTTTGAGCTAATTATATCAATTTAAAAAAAGTTTTGAATGATATCTTTCCGTACAAGGTCACTCGACATACTTTCATGTCAATCAAGTCAAAAAGACTGTGCTACCATGAAAGACAGCAAAGTCTTTTTTGACTTTGGAATTACATATTTTATATATCTTCAAAATAAAGTTTCTTTTACAAGTTTGGCATTTACTAGGGCCACTTCAGGGTTTGATTAAGGTGGTATCGCATTGCAAAATCAAATGTGCTTATGCAAAGAGCAATGGAAAAATTTGTGATGGTTCACAATGGTTACGATACGTTTTCTGTAATAATAATAGTCTTCCATCACAAGTTTTTTTAAATTCTCACACAAGCACATGCACACTTTTGAATGTATGTATGTTGTCACAACATTGTTGAATACATGGTGTCATTCAATAAAGTTTCTAATTTTACCGATAAGACTAACTTCAGAATGTTTCTTTCTTACCAGAGCTTCAAATTCATTAAATCTACCATGAAGCAAAAATTTGTTTTAAAAATACTTTGCAATAAATGTTTCGGAGAGATATTTCTGTGCTTCTGCAGTTTTGTATTCTGTGCGGCCCATATATACATTGTTTTCTCAGGAAACAGGGAGAAAAAATTCCATGGATTCGCTTTTTGTGTTTTTACCCTAAGAAAATTTCTTCAGTGACTTCATCTGGGACTGCTGCAATTTGTCATTCTATTCAAATTTACTATATGTACAGACAAGTCTTGGCTCCATGCTTGTTGAATAATGGAAATGAAATTTCATTATTCTTGAGTGTGTAGTGGAGATATGAGCTTCAAATCATTCCAATTTTCCTGAATATGTTCCGTTTTTAACACTTTATAACAACATAGTTGAAAAGTGCTTATGACTTTGTTCATTCTGTCTGTTTGTCCTATCTGTCTGTCTGTTAGCACTATAACTGCCATAAAAATGACTTTATCAAAATAAATGAAATTTTAATATGTTGTTCAGATGGTTTGTGGGACCTGTGGGAATATAAATGAATAATGTCTAGTTTTGGATTGAACCCAGGTTGTAAAAATGAAATACATTAAAACCTATGGGACCTAATTTTTCAAACATTTAAGCGAATTTAAAATTCACAAATTGCTTCGAAAGTTTTAGGAAATATATAAATTATCCCATAAAAAATATAAAAAAAAATTTCAGCAAAATATATTTGGTAATTTTTTAAATAAAAATTAAAATTATAATTGCACCCATATCATATGAAGAGATCACGTGACCCACTTCAAAATAAAATATAAAAATATGGCATGCATTTTGTGTCAAAATCATGATTTTCTAAGTTCTTTTTAATTTATATTTAGGGTTGTATCCGTCCTAAAACCCCTTTATTTTTGCTTAATTTCTGTGCATGTATATTCTGAAACAGTACAATTACAATATATTTGAGTTTGAATGATTAATGCCATCTATCTTGTGTCAAAATAGTGATTTTTAAAGTTCTTTTTAGTTTATATTTAGTGTTGCATCCGTCTTAAAACCGCTTTATTTATTTATTTTTTTATCTGTTCATCTATATACTGTGACAACGCAATTGCAATATTTGTGAGTTGAAATGATCATCAAACTTTAATTATTTCTACAACGAAGCCTGATTTTCACGTATGGAGAATGTTAACAGATCAAGATGTAAGATGAGTTGTATAAGAATTGCTGAATTTCTTTAATGCAAAATCATCTAGCTCTGGAGTCTGCAATATAGCTGATATGAATGAAACATTCATTGATTTTACATAGAGAAGCAGACAATTCTATTTCCTTTTTCGATGAAGATTTAAGCATGGAGTTATACAGTACTTTTACCTCCATGATTTTAAGATTTTAAGTAGAATAAATTATTGTAGTATTGTGATCATTTTAAAAATATCGCCTCTGAATGAAAGGAATAGAAGAAGGTTTATGAATGAAATTTTCATTGCTTTTATATAGAGAGCTAGGCGATTTATATTTCTCGATGACGTTATTTGAATAAAGGTCATTTGTTTTTTATGAAGTTTTCAAATATAATAAATTGTAGTATTGTGATAATTTTAAAAATATCGCCGCTGAATGTATCGCATTTTAGAGATGTTTAAATAAAATTGCATTGCAGTTGGAAAGTGTTTCATAATCAATGCTTTATGCATGATTGATCTTTCTAATTTTTAGCATTATTCTGGGTATTCAATTTTTAGTAAATATAGTTCGGCTTTTCATATTATCAAGAAATCGTAATAGCTTTCATAACATGTCTTTGATGCTGCACAGTTGTAGTTAATTTCTCATAGAAAACAAAACCAGTTAATAAAAAATGCCATCATCTCATTTATGGTAGGGAAATTCGGTATACTAATATTTTGTTACTGAAAATCGAACATGTGTTTATTAACGGATTCCCTAAATAAATTTTGCTGAAACATGCAGAAAAAATGTTATAGAAATTGTAAAATGTTATTTAAGATCTTATTATTGGCTATTTCAATACTTAACCGTACCAGTCAATTCAACCAGTTGTTGACGAAATTTCTTTTTTAAATATTCTTTTAAACGAAATTCTTCACTTGAATGAAATGGGTATTTGGGGTCTACCCCCCTCCCTTTCTCCTCATATTATTTAGCAAAAAAAAAATCCTTTATATTTATAGGATGTGTATCATTTATTAATTAATAATTTGCTAAAGAAAGGCTTACTTTTAAAAAATATGAAATACAATTTTCAATTGTTAATCAAACACATTGAATTTCTATGCAAGATAAATTTTGTGTAGCAATAGTTGCTATGTATTTTCCCCCCTCTAAATCAGACGCTGGGCCACTTAGTCCCTACAACCATGTAACTCTAAGCCACAACTTAGGTTGGCCTAATCTTGTTAGTTTTGTTTTTAAGCTGTGATCCCATATATGAAGTATATATAGATAGGGATTGGAAGTACTTTTTGCATTTGTATTTCTGTAAATTATAAAAGAAATTGCAACAGATTATACAACCATTTATTATTTTCTTTGATAGTATTAAGGAAGTAGCATTGATTGTTGAAAGTGAAATAGAACAAACCATTAAGGAGAATTTAAAAAGTCCATTACGTAACACACTGAAAGAGGAAATACTGGATTTCATCAATAAAGCTAAAAAGCCAAATCTTGCTGTTCAGAAGAATTCTGGAAATATCACAAAAGGATCTGTAACAACTGGAAGAACAAAAGAAGATGACAATCCAAATTTTGTGAAATTAAATAATGGTATAATTTTTTATTGAATGTTTTTTAGCTATATATTATAACTTCTTTAGCATATGTTTTAAAAGACATATTTGCATAAGTGACCCCCTATTTTGAGAGGAAAAATCTATTAAAAGCCTATAACCTCCTCCATGTGTAAGTTAATCACCCATTTTGTGAATCGCTGGCAAATTCTTTGAGTGAATTATCACACAAGTGAATTCTTTCAGTATTTAATTACATCTCAGTTCTTTCTGTCTGACAAAAAGGTTAAAAATTATTCAAAAACAGACAAATCATTTTTCATAATTTAGATGGTTTTAGTAAAAAAGAAAACTATTTCAGAGGAATTTAATTCATGAGTGAATCACCATTCATCAAGAGAAATATGTATCAAAAAGCTCTTCATATTTTTAAAAATAATTATAATAGTGTTATAAAATGAATAAATTGAATAAAATATTCTTTTTTTTATATATTAAAATAAAATATTCTTTTTTTTGTTCGAAATTTATCAATTAACCAGACATGGTATAATTCCTCGAAAACACCAATTTTCCGCATTTTTAGCACTGATTTTTATCATTTCCGGGATCGTAGCAAATCCATAATACAATGCAGGGTAATGCCAATCAAATTAACGGAGATTTACGGCCGCGTGTTTGTATATTAAGATCTCGATCGCTTATTTTATGAAAGTAATAAACATACTTCTTCAAAGGTTATTGAGCATAAATCGCTAAAATGTTATTTTGTTCATTAATTTCGCATAAACACTGCGATTGCGCAATTCAGTTTGTTCTCATGAATCGCCGAGAATACAATAGTATCTTTTTCCATCCATCTCAATCTTCTAAATATTGCAGTTTTGATTGACTAAACTAGCTTATTTTCATATTCTGATTAATTATTATGGTTAATTTCTTAATTATTTTCACATAAATAATGCGATTGCGCAATTCAGTTGCTTCGCGTGAATTGCCGAGAGTACGTTAGTATCTTTATCCATCCATCTCCATCATTTAAATGTTGCATATTAGATCAACTAATCTAGCTTATTTTCATATTCTGATTAATTATTGTGGTTAATTTCTTAATTATTTTCGCATAAATAGTGCGATTGCGCAATTCAGTTACTTCGCGTGAATTGCCGAGAGTACGTTAGTATCTTTTTCCATCCATCTCCATCATTTAAATGTTGCATATTAGATTGACTAAACTAGCTTATTTTCATATTATGGCTAATCATTAAGGTTAATTTTTTAATTATATTTGTATAATACACATTTTTCTAAAAAAATATTTTTCTGAAAAATCGGTATGAACTCTGTGAAGGGATATTGAAAAAGAATTTAGTAAGGAGTTCTTAAAAAAAGCAAAAAGAGCTACTACTTTATTTTTAAGTAGTAAGAAGGATTGAATTTGACATTTTTTAATTATATAGAACTTTTACGTGCTGTATTTTTACTTATCAAAAGATTTCTTTCATTCAATATTTTATCTGCAGAGAAGTGTTTCTGTGTCAAAGACATGTGAATGATTATTAAACAGTAACCAATGACATTTTTCTTTATGCATCATATTCAGTGTAATGAACATTGTTATAGACTCTGATGAGAATAACTCTAACGAATGTGCTTATTTTTTAAAAGATGTTTTAATTATTTTGTATTCGTTGAAATTAAATTGTGTTTATAGATACAATACTGATTGTTTATCATATTTGTCTATTTTTTATGGTGCAGTTTTGTAGTAGAGGGGAAAAAATCCCTATTCTGTCTTGAAAATTCCCTTTTATGCTTTCTGTAAAAAAAGAAATTGTTATCGCGCTGTGCGATTTTTCGACTTTTGTCGCGAATTGCACATATTTAAAAATCTCCCTAATTTTCATTTTCCAAGGTTGGCAGCTATGCTATTTGTAATTTATCCTATATTGGCCAAACCAGCAACCCTTTATATCTGAGAATGAATGTCCACAGGGATCATATTAAAAATTTGACCATAAAGTCTTTAATGATCTCCCTACTAAAAATCAATTTGAATATCAGCACTTTGCTACACACGGATTTAAAAATGTATCCCTTCATATTTTAGATATTAAAATTTCACTCACTGATAGATTAGTATTTGAAAATTATTACATTAAAAAGTATAAAACTCTCTTCCCCTATGGTTTAAATCAAATTTATAATAATAATAATGTTGTTAACAATAGTTTTGAATACAATTCTAATAAAACTTCAGTATATAAACATCTTTTTCAGTATTCAAAGTCATCAACTCCTAGTAAAAAGCGATATAAGCGTGGCAAAGGAAAAAGTAACTTAAGTAAAACTATTGATTACAATGCAGACATTTTGAAATTACAATATAATTATTCTCAAACTTTCAATTTTCTACCTGTTAGAACTTAGTTATATAAAGTCAGAAAATGCAAATTAAGTATTGTTTATCCTAATTTTTTAAAATTAAAATTAACTAATGAGCATTTTAAACATTTATTTTATGATTTGCTTCTTTCACGTACAAATATCTTAAATTACCACCTACTCCATTCACCAAATCCACATACTAAAACAGCTTACTATGTAATTTCTTTTAAGCACCATATTCTTCTGTTAACTTCAATAATTTATTTGCAAAACATCAGCACTTGTTACCAGTAAATGATATCAAAATACAAAAATCATTCAAATATAATTTACCAATTGGTAGAACTATTTACAATTACAATGAAGTTTCCAGGACATTAAACTCCGATGACCTTACATCATGTGTATGCAGCGATAAAATCTAATCCCTTATGTCAACTCCTCTCATGAACACATTATTACTGGGGATCTCAGTATAGTTCAGGATGATATACTTAGGGAAATTATGAATAAAGTGTTTAAATTTCACATTCCATTCTGCCATCATCCTAAACAACTTCTTCAGTCTATATCTTTTGATTTTGATAAATTCATATATCAACTTGCTTGTTCACATTCCATTCCTATTGAAGCATTCCATCTATGGAAGTATACTACTTTACATCTACTTAAAAATGTTATAATAAACATTAAATTAACGAAGCCTAGGTATCCTTATAACCCCTATCTGCTATTAAAGAACTACAACAACATTTTGTCATAACTTATGTAGATAAAGCTTCTAATAATTATGCCATCATTTGTAAAAAATATTATGTTTCTCTGTTACAAAATTACTTAAAAAATAATCAAATTTTTAAACCCATTAATAATCAGTCTATCAAAATCAAAACTAAAATGCTAAAATTATATACACAATTAAATATTAATTGTAAGTTTTTTAAATTTCCTTATGTTACTTTGGTTCCTAAATTCCACAAAGTTTTAGAACGGTCACTTGTGGACATAATACCTTTACCACTACAGCTAGTAGGAACTTGCTTAACTGTTTAAATAGAATTAATGAATCTCTTAAATTTAGGAATTCAGGATATTTCATTTTGAACAATAGTTTTGATTTAGTTAATCACCTTAGCAAGCTTCCACAAATTCTTGGTTTCCAAACCTTTGATTTTAAAGACCTTTTTAATAATATTGACATTGAAGATTTATATAAAGTTATTATCTCTCTTTATCATGACTATATATCTTCCAATCATGTTGCATTTAATGTCAAAAAATTTCCTATGCTCTTGCACTTTGTGTTATATAACAATTATATTATCCAAGGTGATAACATTTATTTACAAACATCTAGTGTACCACAAGGTGGCTGTAGTAGTAGTATTCTCGCTAACTTATATCTTTATTATTATGAATGTCATTTTAACTCTAATTCATATATTATGTATAGATATGTTGACGACTTAATTTGTATTATCATTGATGATTCCTATCTCATTAATATTGATTTTTACCCATCTAACCTAGAATTAATTCCTAATGAGCCTAGCGTTAGTCAAACTGTAAATTTTTTAGACCTAAATTTAGATATCCTCAATAATCATGTTATCACCAATCTATATGATAAAAAAGATTCTTACAACTTCACTATCATAAAGCTGCTATCATATCAATCTTGTAATTCTATTCAATTGTTTAGAAACATCATTTTAAACCAGCTATTTCGAATACTTCGACTTTCTGATCCTCGGTTTCACTTTCTCCACATCAATAATCTTAAACGCATTTGTCAAAATTACCAACATCCGGAAGTATTTGTAAATAATATTATTAATAATTTCAAATATACCATGTTATAATATTGCATATGTATTATTTATCTTTGATTGGATAACTCATTTTTGAGAATTCACCCATTCCTATCACCTAACTTACCACATGGCCTGAGTCTAATACTGTTTACTATTTTCGAATGACTTTTTTCCACTTGTCCTGAGTCCTATACTGATTACTATTTTTGAAAGTCTCTATACATATTATGTATCGCTCAAATGTATTCATTCCGGTGCCCACTCGCATTGGCTAAGCGAGGAGTAATGCTCAGTCGCTTGTTCAACCTACACGTGGTTGCAATGCTTGTGAGTTAATATTTCAGTTCAAGGAGGTATTATTTTTCTGATTAGTAATTCAATTGATTTATTTTTCTCCTTCCACTAGCCAGTAGACAGTTCCAATGGTGTCTATAGTTAAATACTATCGCCATTGTCAGAAACTGGCTATTCTATCAGTTTTAATTCGAATTGTATGGCTGTCCTGATGAGAATGCAATTTCAAACTAGCCGCCATTTTTTGTGTAGTTTCAATTGATTGTTCTCTATGTCTTAATCTTTTATCTTGAACTAATTATTATTGCCTTTTCTCATTTTTGCTGTGTTTTCTTTTTCATTTTTATTTATATTTATATACTTTTTAATTGTGATTTTTGTATCCTAATATTCTTCTCATCCCCCTTTCCATTGTAGTGATATGTTACCTTCTATCTTTATCCTTAGTCTTGGTCTATAGTTACTCATTTGTAACAGATATGCTAAAGATGGGTTTTTTTGTATATACAGTAGTTTATGCATAGTTTTCGATTAAAATCTTTCAATTTATATATATATATATATATATATATATATATATATACTAGCCGAATACCCATTGAAAATCAACAACAAGCAACACCGAATAACGTAAATCTTTTAATAATGCACATTTCACATTTATTCAGAGAAACGAAAATTTTGGTGTGCGAACCCCCTAAAGAAGAAATATTGGAAAACTGAAATTGCTCACTTTCTTACTTCCATACTATCTACCCATACACCAAATGTGAAGTCTATTTCATACTGAAGCATGCAATGTTATCATTTCACCTTTCGAACGTTTAAATGAACATTTATGAAAAAATCTATTCCTTTTAGGTTTTTTTATCAAATGATTAGCCTATATACCAAATTTCAAGCCTCTATTAAATTTAAAAGTACTCATTTTTCATTTATTAGTCACATTTAACATTTTGGTGTGTGGCACTCCTTAAAGTAGAAAATATTGGAAAACTGAAATTGCACACTTTTTTCCCTTTCGAACTATTTATCCATACACCAAATTTTAAGTCTCTTATCTCATTTTAAAGCATGCATTTTTATCATTTCACCTTTCCAACTTTTTTCTGTGGAGCACCCTTTAAATGAACATTTTTGAAAAACTCTATTCTTCATGGGTTTTTTTTTTATCCAATGATTAGCCCATATGCCAAATTCAAGCCTCTATCAAATTTCGAAGGAAGTGTTTCTCATTCATTCGCAAATCGAACATTTTGGTGTGTGGTACTACCTAAAGTAGCAAATATTAGAAATCTGAAATTGTACACCTTTTTCTTTTCGAACTATTTATCCGTACATCAGATTTGAAGTCTCTATTCCATCTCAAAGCAAGCTTTTCTATCATTTCACTTTCCTAACATTTTGGTGTGGAGCACTCCCTCTACAGAACATTTCTGGAAAATTCGATTTTTTCCAGGGTTTTTTATTAATCGACCAGTGTACCAGATTGCAAGTCTCTTTATTCAGAAGTGTCTAAAGAAAGTATGACAGACAGATAGACGGACACTTGGCCAGTGCCGGCCCTAGGCCACTTGCCACCCTGATGCTAAAAAAAAAATTGCCGCCCGACTAAGAACTTATTTTTCTCTGGAACAAAGGAATTGAACACACCTTTTCAGTTTATCGGAAACAAATTAAAAAAGATTTTTAATTATTTTTTCTTACAGAAAACGATAAGAGAAAAAAATGTTTTAACAAAATTTTATCTTTTTTGCTTTTACATTAGCAAAGTGTTCTAGTACTTTTTTTATATCCAAATTATCACACATTTCATGCTCAATTGATATTAAGGCTAAATCAAAAAGCCTTTCTTGCCCCATTGTTGATCTTAAATAGTTTTTTATCAGTCTTAGTTTTAAAAAATACCATTCTCCAGTAGCAACTGATGTAGGAAGCGTTAATATGATTCTTAATGCTATTGAAATGTTGGGAAAAGTCCCTGTTAATCCATGCTTATAAATGTATTTTAGGACATCTTTTGGCGAAGTTTCTGTTTTCAAAAAACTGGTAATTATACTAAGTTCGTCTGCAAGTTCCGTACCATTTATGTCTTTAGGACAGTTTATATCAGTTTTATCACTTAGTTTAGATTCAAGATTCAAAGCCAGTTTCAAAAGCTCTGATTTGTTCAAGTTCGATATCGTTTCAAATTTGAACAAGAAACCAAATACTGCATTATAATTTTGAAGCAAGTCAAATCTGTTTTCCATGGAATTTAAAGCTGTATCAATTATAACATAAAAGAAATTTATTCAGAAATTATCTTTGGGATCGTTCTCATTTTCATCTTCGTGTTCATAGTCAAAGTGTTTTTTTCTTTTTTCTCTTGCACCGAAACTGTTCAGAAGGAAAAACAGCTTCTATATCACAAGACATGGCAACTTCAAGATGTGACACTTGCAATCTCTTCAAAGTTGTCTCGGTAGCCTATGAGAAATTTTTTAAGACAATCTACATGCTCAATGCAGGTTGATATATCTATGCATAATTTGATTTTGCATAATTTGGAAGACAACGTTAACCTGCGATAACACTTGATACCATATAACAATAGAAAATACGAAAGTGAGAAATTCTAATTTTTCTAACAAACCGTGCTTTGTAGATAGCTCAAATGTGTCATCATCGAGCATTTGTAATAAGCTATTACACACTTCTGATCGCCCGGCCACACAACGTGATACCATAAACCCTCTGGGTTGGTCGTGTGGTCTGGGCCTTCAACACTTCTGATCGCTCCCCGGTCGTCCATCTCGCTGCTCTAAGTCCTCTGGACGAGCCGGACGGCCTGGGGCTTTCACACTTCTGATCGCTCCGGACGACCATCTTGCTGCTCACGTCCTCGGATGAGTCGGTCGTTCTGGGCTTTCGACACTTCTGATCTCCGCCCGGCCACACAATTTGTTACCATAAACCCCTGGGTTGGTCGTATGGTCTGGGCCTTCAACACTTCTGATCGCCGCGTGCTGTTGGCCATCTCTGGTGCGGTATCCCCGTGGTTTGCGCGCTAGATTTGCACGCTGCCACAAAATGCCGCCGTGTTCATGCGGAGTACGATCACGTTAAACATGTGGGTCCGTAAGTCCTTCCGAGAGGTTGGTGGTAGGGGAAGGAGGGTACGGTCCCTGTGGATGCCTCCCCCACTGGGTTCCGGTCTAAATTGGGTGGCACTTCCCGGCCGTCCATACAGTTACCTTACACCTTTCTGGTAGGTCGGACGGTCTGGGTCTCAACAACAACAACAACAACACTTCTGATAAATCGTCCACTTTGTTGCTCCAAGTCCTCTGGACGAGCCGGACGGCCTGGGGCTTTCACACTTCTGATAAAAAAAGGCGCGGTAGCCCATTGGTTAGCGCGTTGGAGTTGCACTCGGTAGGCCCGGGTTCGATTCCAGCCACTGCCAAAACTGCCGCCGTGTTCATGCGGAGTACGATCACGTTAAACATGTGGGTCCGAAAGTCCTTCCGAGAGGTTGGTGGTAGGGGAAGGAGGGTACGGTCCCTGTGGATGCCTCCCCCACTGGGTTCCGGTCCAAATTGGGAGGCACTTCCCGACCGTCCAAACAGTTACCTTACACCTTTCTGGTTGATCGGACGGTCTGGGTTTCAACAACAACACTTCTGATAAGCTGTTACCTTACACCTTTCTGGTAGGTCGGACGGTCTGGGTTTCAACAACAACAACACTTCCGATAAACCAAATCATAAATGTTTTATTGCCTGAATCCGACTTTTCCATTTAGTATCTGAAATCGCTTTTAAGGTAAATCTTGATATATTGTGAGTTAAAATTTCCCATCTTTCAGTCGAAGAGGAGAAATAGATAAATAAACGTTGTATTATACTACAAAAATCAACTACCTGATAACTTACTTTTTCAGCATCATTAATCAAGTGAATGAGCGGAACATGGAACATAATAAGCTTTTCTGTAAAATCTGAGATTGCAATCCAATGTTTTTCCCTCTCGTTCAAACCATTGTCGTAACTCTGTCCTCGAATATTTTCCATTTTGAGATCATTTTCTTCCAAATGATCAATGATGAAAGAAGTTAGACCAGTACCCGTTACATCTTAAATTTTGCAAAAGCCAAGAAAATGCTCTTTTATTTCAACTTCGTTTTTTACATTGTTGAACATATCAAATCTAATGATTACGGTTATATGTTCTTGATGACTAGAATCCGGAGTACAATCCAAAATTAAGGAGTACTACTACTACTTGTTGTCTTTTATAAGTTTTACGATAGTAGATTGTGTGTGTGTGTATTTCAGAAGATAATAAATGTATTATCTCATTTTGGATTCTATGCCCCAGGTAGTGGGGAGAATGTTTTTCATTTCTTTGAACACGCTAGACATGTTCAGCAATAAAAGGATCACATTTTGCTAACATTTCAATTAGTTTTAAAAATTTGCCATTGTGTTCATGAAAAAGCTTTTCACTGCTAATCCAAATTTTGTTGTTCTAAAAATTTAATACTTTGCACTATTCTGAAAAGAACTTCCTGCCAATGTGCCTTTTCTGGGTTAATCAATTTTTCCATATCAGAATCAACAGTCTGCTCTTTGCTCAAATGCCTTTTAAAATCAACAAACTTAGTAATGTACTCAATATGATGGATACTTTTTTCATGTTGATTTAAATGTCTGGATAAATGTTGCCAATCAGAAAATCCATTTTGCTCTAAAGGAGAATTAATGTTTGCAAAAATCTTGCAAGAAAAGCAAAAAACACAATTCTTAGAAGCTGAATATACAAGCCAGTCTCTATTGAGCATTTCTCCAGTTATATAACATCCATTTCATTAAGACTGCCTCTACGCAGGACTACTAATTTTAAAAAATAAGTAGTTTCGAATCATTCTAAAGATATTTAAAGCAACAGAATGGTACGAACCCTGATATTGATGTCCTAAATATCCACAGAAACGAATATCACTTTTAGCTAGGTAGACAAAATAATATCATAAAATGTTAATGTTACTTAAAGACAAAATATGACACAAATGATTTGCTTTAAAAGTAATCTGCATTTCTCATTTCAAAATAGAATTTGGTTGAAAATACGGTATAATCACAAAGTCAACTAATCAGAATATAAAAGCTTTATATCCTCGTTTATAAAGAAGTTTTTTGTACCCCCACAAGGGCACAGCACAGAGTTCTAGTTGTAACCATATAATAGTCGCATAGCTGCCAACTCTCCTGGTTTTTCGTTATATCTCCTGGATAAGTTGCTCAATCTCCCGGTTTTCACTCAACTGCCCTTATTTTCCCCGTTTAGGCAGGAATCACGCGAATGCAAATCGTGACTTCCAGTTGTTTTCCGCGGAGCAGTTTTTTGCTACCCCGGTGTAGGAATGGATCGCGATTGACATTTGTATTTTTGTATTTGTATCTACAGGTTACAAAAGTAAAAAAATTGAAAATAGATCACAAATATTCCAAAAATATCACGAAATGAGAAACAAAGTCACAAATTTTGAAATCGAAGTTTTCCCGTTCTTTCGTCTAGAAATCCGTTTCCCAGCTATTGCGTAATCGGCACTCGAAAACGGCGATTATTCCCACAGCATCACGAGAGAGATGACCAATAATTATCTAATTAATGTGGAAAAAACGCATTTGCATCGACTAAAATTTTATTAAATTATTCTGTTTTATATTCAAAACTATTGTTCAAACATATTATTAATGAAATGAAAGTCTTTTTTGTAGCAGTATCGCTAAAAACTATGTTTGTGCGCGATCCTCCTTATATTTCGTTTTATTACGAATTATTTCGTATTTTATGCAGAAAAACTATTGTTCAAACATATTATTAATGAAATGAAAAGCTATTTTGCAGCAGTATCGTGAAAAATGGCATTTGTGCGCGATCCTCCTTATATTTCGTTTAATTGTGAAAATAATTTCCGCTTTTACAATCTCTCTGCATCATCTAAAATCAGGGTTCGTACGCCTCCTGGAAATCCTTGAAAACTCCTGGATTTAAGATTTTTCTTATAAGGGCCCTTGAAAACTCCTTATTTTATTCATTTTAGCTCTAAAACTCTTTGAAAATCGGAAAATACGCCTGGAAAATCGACATCACGATCTTTTATCTCATACTATTATCGATAGGTGGCGCCACCAAACTAATGATAATGCACAAATACTGATATTGGAACAAAGAATTTCTAACCGTAAAGAAGGGAAACTTCCATAGACCCAATGTAAACAGCCTTATCGCGACTGCTGACAGTCTGTCATGCAGGAAAAGCAACGTTACAGGACGAGAATCCGGGATGAAGGATTCTTTATTGTTTCTTCTCGGGTTTTTTTTTTATATATATATATATATAATTTGATTTGATAATCGTATGATAAGTGATGCAATTTAAATGGAAAACATATTTTCATTTACATAAAGATTTTTTAAAGCAAAATAAAAAATATTAATGCTTTTTTTTACCTCCAATTACATTCAAAATAAGAATTTAAATTTGCATGCTTTGTCCTTGTATAAATTTTTTTTTCAATTTAAGATATTTTTTTGTTATCATCAAAAGATATTACGGTAAAATAAAATTATATTTTATTTCATATATAATTATACTTAAAATAAGAATTTTATTTTGCATGCATGATCTTACAAAAAACTTTTACACTCAAATTCAAGTGCACTCTTATATGTAATATTAATAAAATAGAAATTATAAATGCACTTACCTTTGACATGATGAGATAAAACAAATAAAGAGTAAGAAGTTTTGAGCAATTTTTTTCGCACTAAATATTATTTTCGCTCTACAGTGTGTGTATGTGTTTACATATATATATATATATAAAATATAAAAATATATCCTTAGATAAAAAAATAATATATTTCAGTGATATTACACCCTAGTTTAGTAGAATAAAGAATAAAAACTGGGATAAAATCTTTAATTATATTTTTAGAATTTGCAAAGTTACTTATTAGTGGGTATCAATCCCACAAACATGGCCTCCAGATGTATTCTTATGTTCTGAGGTCATAAATTATTTAGTCTAGTATTTGCATCTACACAGTAAAAATTACTGAGGATACAAAAATTTATTTGTTTAATCATCTAGTGACATATTTGGGGAAGACAAAATCTGAAATATTGCAACAACTGAAGCAAAAATTTTATGAAAGTGAAAGCAGGTTAAAAAAAAATTCAAATATTAACAATTTTGCTAAAGAGTTTGAGTATTTAAATTCTATTAGAATGGTCTGTTCTGTCTAGATATCTTAACTAAATGCTTTTCATCTTTTTGAGGTGCCAGCAAGTGACATACCATCATAAAGCAGGGTAGAGTGACTGCTCTAGGGTATGGAACGAGAAAGGGGTGCTACCTATAATTACTTTGAAGTTATATGTAGCTATTTAATGAGTGCAGACAACTATGGAGGTATCTGGATACTATCTGATAGCCGTAGCTCTATTCAACACCTTAAAAACTGGACCCACATTGGAGATAAAACCAGCTTATCTATCCTTCAGAAAGTAAAAATCATCTCCCACCAGCATGAAATACACTTTCAGTGGATCCCGTCCCATGTGGATATACACTGAAACGAACTGGCGGATTCCCTTGCTAGGGAGGGACTGAATCTTCCTGTTCCTGCTGCCGAGGAGCTTACTTACCTGGAACTATTCTCGAGGCAAAAGGCCCAAAACAAGGAAAAATGGCTTCTGCCTTCCTCTCACTGCTGGTATAGGGGAAATAGACCATTACTTTCTCTGTCTCTTCCTTGTGACAGGCAACTCAACACTTGTCTAACCCGGCTAGCCAGTGGACACTTGAAAGACCTGTTGTATTCCGGAGGCCAAGAAACTTTTCCCATTTGCACTAAGTGCCGGCAAGTCCAGGCTTCGCCAGAACATATTTTGGACTGTCTCGGGCTGGACAGGGAGGACATTTATGGTTCTCCCCTTTTGGTATCGGATTTTATTAAAGTCAACGGTTTTACTGATCTGATCTGACTCCGTCAGACCAGATGGGAGATTAGCAACAACACAACTTTGAAATTTTTTCTGTAAAACAAGTTTCAGTTCATACAAAATTATGATTTTTCTCTTATAATTTTTTTATTTAATATTTTTTTACACAACTATGATTATAAATATTTGAAATAATGATCTTAAATGGGATATCATTTGAAAAACTTTTGTGAACTGTATAGCAAAAAGTTATAAAAATTGAGATTCCCAGCATGCTAGTGCAAACTGTTCTAAAGCTAGTTGTAGTAGTTTATTATTAATAAATTTAGAGAGCTTTTCTTGTGTACCATTATCTTTAAATACATCATTGAAAAACAAATTAAATAAAATAATCAGTGTAAATTCAATCTCTCATTTTGCAAATTAATTTTAGTTATTTTATAAAATAGATGACAAACAAATACATTAAACTTGGATCCTTTTTTCCTTAAGAAAGTATATTGAATATATTTTTGGCTAAGACCAAAGACTGAACATTATATGAAGGGGCACCCTGAAATTCTTTGCTCTTAATGCGTGAAAATCAAAAATCTAGTTATGCTATTGGTGTTAGCTTTAATATTACTGGTACATTTCATTCACCCCAAACATCTCTCTTTACTTGACTGAACAATTGATGACCCCAGAACATGAAAGCACTGCTGTAGGCCATGTTTGGAAGATTGAGGCTATGAAAATTCTAAAAATGAAATTAATTTTTTTTTTCAGTTTTTATTTTTTATTCTATTAAACTAGAGTTTAATATTACTGAAATAATTATTTTATATAAAGGATATATTGGCATGCCAATCGACCTTGCCGTCAAACTGTCCATTGGCAGGTTTTGTATGTGCCTACCACACCAAGAAATAGTTAAGTTTTTGTTTTGAATGGCAGAGGTTGAACTACCCATTAAATAATTGATATTTTTAAAGTAAAATCTACAGTCTATTTAAAACATCACTGGACAGAGACCATATATACATGCAAAATTGCAATGTTAGTGAGTGTACTTACTGAGTAAAAAAAACATGATTAAGGATATCTGCTTTCTTTTTCAAGTCTTAAAATTCAGAAAATAAAATATATAAAATCATATGTGCATTAGAAAATGTTTATTACTTTTAGTTAAGAACAATGATGTTTATTTTTTAAGAATTGTTTAATCAGTTATTCTTTTGTATAGGTTTCCAGCATTTTAGAATAGCTACTCGTATAATATATATTTATTTAGAATTTTTCTTAACCATGATCTCTGGTTTTCCCAACTTAAAATTCTTGCATAATAAAGATAAATAGCATATCAGCACAATATATATTTTTGAAGAAATTTAAGATACACTGTTTTGCTGTTCAAGGTCAAGTCAAGTGACATTGAAATGAAAAATATCATTTACTCGATTATGTGACATATCACAAGAAAGGTTATACCTTAAACTATGAAATAAACCTTATTTCAGCACAATCTACAGATTAGGTCAAAATATACGAATGTTTGAATATGTCAAAAATCATGAAAAATTATAAAATTTTCTAAACTTCACATTTTTATAGGTGGAAAATAAATGAAAATTGGGGACTAAAATTTTGCATGTGCCTTATATATGAGTGGACAATGAAATAGCCAAGTTTAAAAAAATTGGTGTCAGTCGGGTTGAAAATATCACTTTTTACTTTCTTATACTATGTAATATATGTAGTATAAAATATTGTTTTCACGAAAATTTTGAAATTCAAGATTTTGATGCTCATATATGTTTTTAGACCTCTTGAACACATTTTGACTATTTTTGGAGTGATGTTCATCTACCTACCTGATGCCTGTGGTTGATTTCTTGTGTACATAATAGCAGCCACAAATATTAATAGATTTTCATGAAACTTTTTATCTGGATTTGTTATCAAAAAATCTAGAACTAGATAGAATTTTTATAAACTCGAGCAAAAACTTCAAAATTTATTTGAAATTATGTATTTTTTTAATATGGTAGCATAGGACAAGTTAACTAATTATCTGTCAGCTAAATCCATCCTTAAAAAAATCCATCAATTATGCACCTGTGTAGCTTAGTTTAAAAAAGTACTTTGCAAACTAAAATTAGAAATTTTAATTTTTTTTAATTAAAACTTACAAAGGATTTTAAGTTAACTCATTATCTGTCATATAAATCAAACCTCAAACAAATCCATCAATTACATGCATCTGTAGCTTGATTGAAATTTTTGTCTAGTCAGAATAACTCATTTTATGCAAATTTTTAATGTTATATCTTTTTTAACACTTTACAACATAGTTGAAAAGTGTTTATGACTTTGTTCATTCTGTCTGTCAGCGCGATAACTGCCGTAAAAATGACTTTATCAAAATGAAATTTTAGTATGTTTTTCAGACGGTCTGTAGGACCTATGGGAATATAAATAAATAATATCACCCAATTAGTTTTTTATTGAACCCGGGTTGAAAAAATGAAATTCATTGAACCCTATGGGACCTAATTTTTCAAACATTTTTAAAGTAAATTTAAAATTCACAAATTGCTTCGAAATTTTTAGGAAATATTCGCATTATCCCATAAAATGTATAAAAAAAATTTCAGTAAAATATATTAAGTAGTTTTTTAATTAAAAATTATTTAATATAGGAAAAAAAAACAAATTCAATTAAATACTGACTTTTGGGATATCTTCCAGAAAGAAAAAAAGAGATATATTATATAATAAATATCTTTCCAAGAGTTTAATAATTTTGTGTATGAGAGAGGCTTCACATTTTAAAAAAAGTTTGGTAGATAACAATTTTTCAATTTTTTTTTTAATTTTATATAACTCTTCGTGATATACTTATTTTATGATATTTTTAATGCACTTTCCTAAGTCCTAGAGAGTTAAAATTTGGTACACAGCTTAAATTTGTTGAACATTTGATTCTACAAAAGTTTGGTGGATCTTTAAATATAGATCATACATTTTTTTCGAAGTGGCCTGCAAATAATCCCCATTCACTTCTATAAATCATTGTTGTAATATTGTTAAAAATTCTGATGTGGGCAGCACATGTCTTTCCCTGCAGACTCATATTCACGGTCTCTTTATTTCTTCAATAATAATTTGAGTTTATCTGCACAAAATAACAGCCATAAGTATTTTAAATGATATTGAATTTGCACATTAAACTTAAATTTGGTTCTCATTTGATAGCTGGACTTATTGTCAAAGGTGGCGTACTTCTATACATCATTGTTGTAATATTGTTAAAAATTCTGATGTGAGCAGCACATGTCTTTCCCTGCAGACTCATATTCACGTTCTCTTTATTTCTTCAATAATAATTTGAGTTTATCTGCACAAAATAACAGCCATAAGTATTTTAAATGACATTGAATTTGTACGTTAAACTTAAATTTGGTTCTCATTTGATATCTGGACTTATTGTCAAAGGTGGCGTAGCGAAAACGCGAAAAAACTAGAATATCTCAAGAACGGCTAGTCCTAGAGTAATGGGGTTAATCTTATTCTTTTTGTTGTCAAATATCACGTATAAAATAGGAATTTAATTGATATAATTGAGCACACATAGTCTTTTATTTTTATATTTAACGATTTTTGCGGGCCATTTCGCAAAAATAGCCCGTTCCTTTTTCCTGAATCGTACTAGAATAACCTACAAATGATTTATGTACCAAATTTTGTTAAATTTGGTATATAAATCACTTGTAGGTTATTGAAATATTATACACCAAATTTTGTTAAATTTGTTCCATTAGTTTTTAGCTAGAGTGGATAAAGGCAATTTCTGCCAGCCATTTCGCAAAGAAGGCAGATTCTTTTATTACGGATCGTACTATAATCTAATGAACATCAGGATTTCCCACAAAAAACATACCTACCAAATTTTATGAAATTTGGTCCATTAGTTTTTCAATTAGAGTGGATGTAATATCCTCACAGACACACAGAAACATACACAGATACACCCTTACACACACAGACGTCTTCCTAAAAATAATTTTTTCGTGTTCTAGAAGTCCCAAAACGTGTAGATCCTTTTAAAATTGGAGTTCCGATCTTCGACACGATTCCAATACTTTGAATACATACACACACATACACACACACATATTATCTGTGTTATTATCTGTGTATCTAAATTCCGTGCCTATGCAATTACAATAGTTGTGATTTTAAATGATATATTTCGATACAGTTTTAAATATTTAAGTATAATAAATTACTGTAGTACTGTGATAATGTAAAAGATATCACCACTGAATGTATAATATTTTAGAAATTTTTAAATGAAATTGCATTTCAGTTGGAAAGTGTTTCATAATCAATGCTTATGCATGATTGATCTTTCTTGTTTACTTTGAACTTAGAAAGTTTGGTGAAATCGCATTTTAAAGCTCTCGTAAAGCTCCATTGAAATAATTTTGTCTCATGTTTGTACGATTTTGAACTTTTTGAAACTCAAATAGTTAAACAACTAAAAATACAAAAATTTATTAGAATTCTGTTGAATGACCCAGGGTATGATACCAATATTTAAAAAAAAATATTTTTGCAATTGCAGAGGAATCTTATGATAATGAACCATTGGCTTCTGTCATCGTGTTCTTAAATAGGTTCTAGTGATTAAATCTAATAATGGTGACTCCTCATTTTACAAGATGGGTATTTTTTAATTTCCATGTATCCCATTGCAGAGTTTTACTGTATCGGTAGTTTGTGTTACCTGTGATATCTAATATAGTAATTAATTGCTATACTAAGTAGTTTGCTTTACCTGTATCTGTAGTTTGTATTACGTGTGATACCTAGAATAGTAATAAGTTACTATGAATTTGATTCACTGTTTTGGATTGCTAGGTTTGATTCATTTTTACTTAAATTTCCATTTCTCTCATGCATTATGTGTGAATAAAAATATAATTCATTCTAAATAAAAAAAACAAATATTTGCAGTGCTATGTCTTGTACTCACTTTTGAATTCTGAGTATAAACATAACAAAATTCTGTGTGCATTCTAATCCTTGTAGGGTATTAGCTTTTCATTTCTTTTATCAATTTCATAACTTTGCTCTAATTCTACTTAAATATTAATTTAAGAAAATGTAAGTTAATTAAACTAAGGTTAACTAATAGCAAAAATATGGATCATATATCCTTCAGAGAATATTTTACTTCTTTAAACTTTGCAACTTGTGATGGGCCAAGTATTTTAAATAATGCATTAAATATCACATAATTTTTTTTAACTATGTAATTAGAATGTTAATATCGCACTGAATGCAAATTTTTTCTCATTAGTAGATTTTATTAATGTCCTAAAATATTAATTAGTCAGAGTGAAAGTACCTTTAAGAACTCGAAATTTTCAGTTAATTGAAAATATTTAAAATGAGATATCTATAGGTAAATAGGGTAAATATGAGAGCAAATAAATAAATAAAATTATTAATTATTAAAATAATAATAAAAATTATAAATTAAATTATAAAAATTATTAATTATAATTTTTATAAAAAAAATTATTAATTATTTTTAAAATTTATATTTTTCTATAAATAAGGATTACATGCAGTTTATTTTCTTGGCAGTAGAACGAATCCGAAACCCCCTGATTTTTTTCAAATGAATTTATTTAAAAAACAAAATCTCAATTTCTTCATTTTATGTTTTATTATTAAACTGTATTAGTTTTATTATTATTTTTTTATTTATTTATTTATTTATTTTTTTTGTGTGTGTGTGTTCATAGGAAAAAATTATTGTGGCTAATTTATTCATAAAATATTTACATTTTTTTTAATGCGTTATTGCTTTTTCATAGGAAGCCTTGGAGCTGAACACCTTCTAGTTGCTGATGATTCAAGAGATTCTTTAAGCTCTGTTCATACTAGTGACCTCTCTTCTTTTGATGATAATATCAGTATATCATCTGATGAAGAAACTGGTAGAGAACGTATGAGAATTTCCTTAAAATCTGGTAAGTAAATCTTATGTGTAATGTTTCCTAACAAGGCCAGAGTAAAAGCTCAAAGTCTGCAGAACCATATCTTAATAAAATGGTTTTTTGATGATTAGAATTTGGGAGCAAAAAAAGTCTTATTAAGAAAGGGTGGCAACAAGAAGATGGCATTTTAGTAAGTGGTAAATCCTCCCCTGGAAACTATACAAGCTGATATTTAGTCAGTGCACATAGAGTCAATTAAGCTACTTATGCCCCTCTATGAAATATTTTGTCAAAAATGTTACAACTGATCAGCTAATTCAGTAGTATTCTGAGAAGGTTGCAATTGCCATCCCAGCATGTCCCAGATGTGTTCTATTGGTCATATGTATGGTTACCTAAGTAGGCATGGGAGAGTATTAAATCCTCGAAGACATTGCTAAGAAGGTTGTATAGTATGTGGTTAAGCTTTGTATAAATGAAGCCTAGATAGCTTGACAGCATAGGCAGAACAGCCAGCTCAGAATATCACCTATGTACAAACGAGCCATCAAATTGGCTTGCAGCACAACTAGAGGAAATCAGGACTCATGAGATGGCCACCAGACTGTCACAGCATGTGTGGTATACAGGGTTGCCATTGGCGACTAAAAAGCGACTATTTTTGACCTTAGGCGACTATGGCGACTTTTTTTGTCAAAAACAGGCCCAAAAGCGACTATTTTATAAAAAGTGGCGACTTTTTGAAGTTTTGGGAGACTATTTTAAAATATTTTGCAATAAGTCCTTTTTCTAACAGCATTAGTAACAAAGATGCAACAGCGATTTCGAACTTCACTAGCGGCCAATCATATCAAGAGGACATTCACGGTTTTCAGGAATTTCGTCACTCTTTACTGTGCATTTGATGTTTCAACGTGATCTCAATCTTAATCACTCAAATTTACTGCCGATTGGGTCATAAATTTAATCGGATATGAATCTAAAAAGCTGAACAAACAAGCAAATCTGTCTTTTTTTTCTATGATTCAATTTATGTTAAATAATGCTGTTAAGTATTGTTTTGTGTGTGAAATTTTATGTTTATTTTGTTTTATTTAATTTTGAATCTTTTTCAATGTCTTTGCATCTACTTTATGACAGTACCGGGCCGATATTGAAGAAACATCGGTACTGTCAGTATTACGATTTTTGGGATTTTACGTTCCTAACCAGAACAAAGGGAAAAGAAAATATAAAACATGAAAAGCAAGTGGTTGATAATTTTTATTTTGTCACAGTAGTACGCTTATTATGCAAAAAAAAAAAAGTCAATTACAGCAAATGGAAATTTTATAGCTTAGGTTTATAAGAGCAGGGATGTTGCACCTGTGCCAAATTGCGCTAAATCTAGTATCATGATACAAATTGCGCCAATTTTCGTGTTTTCCATATATTTTACGCCGACCTGCGCCAATATCAAAATTTAATAGAAAAAGAAAAGTTCGGCATATATTAGAAATTCTCCATGAATTTTCCAAAACTCCCGCAATTGCCGTGCGTATCTCGGCACTATAGGAATACTTTCTAGTGCCAATTTTTACGATTATTTCCGTAAAATGTATAAATCACAGGGAGGACTTAAATTCAATTCATCACCATTCAATTCATTTTCCAGTGCATTGCTGAGAGTCCAAAAGTATCAGTTTGCATCCACTTTTATCTTCTAATGATTGCATATCAGAGCAATAAAACTATTTTATGTTTATAGTGCGAATAAAAAAAAACAATTATTTTTACTAAACAAATTATTTTTTTTCTTAAATTATGCGATTGCGCAATTCAGTTTTTATTCTCGGGCATTGCCGAGAATGCACAATTATCTTTTTCCATCCATGTCCATCCTCTTATTGTTGCACATTAGCTTGCCTAAATAAGTTTGTTTTCATATTTTAGTTAATTCTAAAGGTTAATTTTTGAATTATTTTTGCATAAATAGTACGATTGCGCAATTGTTTTTATTCTCTGGCATTGCCTAGAGTACACAATTATTTTTTTTCCATCCATGTCCACCCTCTTGTTATTGCACACTAGCTTGCCTAAACTAGCTTATTTTCACACTTTAGTTAATTTTAAAGCTTGATTTTTTAATTATTTTTGCATAAATAATACAATTGCGCAATTGTTTTTATTCTCGGGCGTTGCCGAGAGTATACAATAATCTTCTTCCATCCATGTCCATCCTCTTATTATTGCACATTAACTTTACTAAACTACATTATTTTCACATTTTAGTTAATTTTAAAGCTTGATTTTTTAATTATTTTCGCATAAATAATACAATTGTGCAATTGTTTTTATTCTCGGGCATTGCCGAGAGTATACAATAATCTTCTTCCATCCATGCCCATCCTCTTATTATTGAACATTAACTTTACTAAACTACATTATTTTCATATTTTAGTTAATTTTAAAGCTTGATTTTTTAATTATTTTTCCATAAATAATACAATTGTGCAATTCAGTTTTTATTCTCGAGCGTTAACAAATATTTTATACTATTTGCCAAATAGTATAAAAGTTAACTCTTTAGCAATGAGAAATCCCTTTGCTGTACTGTGAATCTAAAGGCATTTAAAGTATATATTTTATTGAATAATGTATTAAACAATAAATAAAATAGTAATAAATTAATAATCAATTAATATATCTTACGCATTTATTTATTCTTGCACAGAAAAGTAAATAGTGTTTTGATATTCACAGTTATGAAAAAAAAAATTATTTCTTTTTTCAACTTTTTCCACCCTAAAAAATCTCATTAGAAACTGTTTTTTTTACCCCCTCCCCCCTTCCAAGGGTAGCAGGTATCAATAATTCGAAAGAAGTTTTAACTAATTTATAAATTTATTAAAAATGTATTCTATTTTATACTTTACCAGAAATAGAAAAAACTAATTGTCGTAGCAACATACACTTACGCTCACATTTTTAACTTGGGGGAAAAAACTTCTGAACTTACATTTTACCTAAAATGTACCTTTAGAGAAGGAAACTTAAACATTATAATTGAAAATTTTTTTATTAAAAATTATTAATTTGGAGGTTCTATAATCTTTGAAAGATTTTATTCGTATTTGGTACATAAATAAAATATAACATAATTTTTGATTTTTGTAAAATTGCATAATCAAAGTGCTAAGTGTCAAGTTTCAAAACAATTTTAACAGCTGAGCTTAAGACTCTTCTGCAAGACAAAAAAAAATTCATTTAAAAGTCTAATTTGCATATGTATGCATTCAAAATTATATAAACAGAGGAATTTTTTATTGTTTTCCACCTTCATGTACTTATAATAAATATCAATTAATTCAAAAATTAATTTTTTGTTAAAATTTAGTTAAAATAGCAATTTGCACTATCTTGAATTTTGCTAAAGACAACTGGGTAAATCTGGAAAACTATAGGAATTTCATTTTAAAAAATAAGCAGTAAGTTGGGCAAACACATTGACTGTCCCCCTCCCCATCAAATTAAATGTGCTTGTAAATAATGTTCAGTCAACATTGTCTTGACTCATATCTTGCTAATATACATGAATGTATGCAGACCAATTAAATTTTTTAAAAAGCACTTTTTCTCAAGGTATAGACATATTTTCAATTTACTGCTTTTAAAGTTTGTAAATTTGCTGCTCCTAAACATTTCATGTTGCTCCAAAAGTAAGTTTTATATCTGTTCCAAAGCATTTCTTGCTTCTCCGAAAGTGAGTTTTGCACCTACTCCAAACCATTTTATGCTGCTCCAAAGTGAGTTTTGTCTGCTCTGAAAATTGATACAAAGAGCACATTGGTGGACAACATACTTGTAAGATTTAAAAAGGATAGAGCTCTGCACGGGTTTGGGCTTAAGCTCTGCTGGGCTTTTTAAAAAGTCGCTTATGACCTGGCAGAACATATTTATTTTGAAAAAAATTTCAATGGATTCAAATTGAATACATAAACTTATTGGGGCTTATCTCAGGTATGTAAAGATAAATGTTTAAGAAAACAAACTCAATTCTTCTGAACAAAATTTTCACAAATTTATGTTTTTAACACATTTGAATACAAATCATTTTGGGCCGGTTGAGTTCATTCTACATTTATAGAATGAGGGAGAAAAAATAATTAGCGCCTGTGGTTACAATTTGGACCTGACTGCTCTCCTAAGAAGGCTTTGATGATCACATCAGCTAAGTGAAAGGGTGGTTTTCACCATAATTTTACAATGACAATTTGTTATTTATTTATTTTTTTACGGCATCTCTAATCTCAAGACCGTTCGATAGGATGGCAACTTCCGAAAATTGGCCATCCTCGCTGCATTTTAACCTATGCCTACACACAAACATTGTTCAGTTTATAGTGTAAGATTCGGGAAGGGGGCCTAAATCCGGACCTGGTACTGTATGCTTGCTTTTTTGCACAAATTTGAAATTGAAGAGGAAAAATATTCAGGACTATATAGATGGTACTGGATTTAAAATAAAATAAAAATAAATTAATGGATTTTTTTTTTTTTTTTAAAGTAAAAGAAAAATAATAAATAATTTCGGAATTTACATAATCGGTTCCATACTGTAATACTAATTATATAGATTTTTCTTTGCATACAATTTATTTTTTAAAGATCATAAAATACAGAAATATAGTTTTTTTTTTAATTTAATGTTCTGTTTTATAATAGTATGCCATAATTTTTCTGATCAATGCAATATGCATTTCATCCACCTTCATTTGCAATAAATTATTTTTTATAAATTTTATTTAGAGACAATATTTTAATTATATATAATGATTTATTTATATTTATTTATTTCTTAATTTTCTAATATGGTGTATGTATTATTCAACATTAATTATTACAAGTTATAAGTACTATTGTGCAGTAAATGTTTATTTTACATGGTTCAATGACGAGTGTCATTCTGTTTGCAGAAATGCAATATATGTTTAATTTATCTTAAACTTTAACCGGCAATGAAACCGAATATAACTTAACAGCATTCAGGTCTTTGTCTTAACTGTAATTTTTATTCACAACAATTATAAAAGGTAGGATAAAAAAAATATTTGTTTTATTATTATTATAATTATTGAATTCTAAGTAAATAAACTAAAGGAAGGTAAAAATAAACACATTCAATTTTATTGAAGAAAACAAAGGTTGGCTTAAGAAATCAAAGTTCTGCTTGCTTATAATTTATGAACTCATACTTAGTATTGTCTAGCTATGTTTCAGAATTTTCTGTTTTATATATGTATGACGTATTCTTTTTATCGAAATCAGCATAAAAAGATTATGGAAAAAGACTACTAAATGGGCCAGATAAGCAACTAAATTATCTCTAGGAGGAGACTATTTAGGCTACTATTTTTGACTTTTCAGGCTACTAAAGCAACTATTTTTCATGTGTAGTTACTATGGCAACCCTGGGTATATATATATATATATATATACATAGTTATCTGGAATCACATTCTTCCTAAAATTCCTTATTTTTTTTCTGTTTTCCTTAATTTCCTAATATACTCGAAATTTTCATTAACTTTCCTTAAAAAATCAAAATTTAATCAGTTGAAATCGAGAGCATGTATAGAAATTATTTCCACACTAGTTTTTAAATTTGTTTTGTAATGAGTTCAGTTGATGGATGTTTACTTTTGGTTTCATTTGCATACCGTAAGTTGGCCGATCGCGTGACGCCTAAACTCTTTCATCTGTATTGACATTGGTGGGGAGGTGCTAGGGTTTATTTTCTTTCATTAATGTGTTAGATGATGTCACTAATTGTTGGGGCAGAATTTACTACTACTTTTATTTGGAATAATTTTGCATGCATGATAAGCATTTGGTTTAAAGTGCACTGCTGTATTGACATTTTGTTGACGGGTGTTTCTATCTGAGCTTATATGACTAAATATCTTTCCAGTTATATTTTTCTCTATTGCATTTTTGTACAAAATGCCTGGAGGTAAAATTAAATTTAATATTTCTTGACTTTCTAAAGAACTTGATGACTTGTTTAAGGTTTCTTGCACACTCTGGAAACCTGGAAGTTGAAAGTGAACTAAAATGCAGGAAAAATCGGTTTTTTATTCAAAATTCTGGAAAAATCAGGGAATTTTCAACTTGCTGATCTACTCCAACTAAAATGGAGAAATCAAAAAATAAATTAAAAGTACGAAAGTAGCTTTATAGAACTTTGGTGACTTATGACGTAACAGATTACATAGAAATTTGTGGAAGGTTAAAAAAACACTTGATTTTCTATCCACTGTGAGGATGAAAGACAAAAGCTTTTGCTGTTTTCCAGTGATTGTTTTGGTTTTGCATTTTCCAATGATATAATAAACAAGAAAGATCAATCATGCATAAAGCATTGATTATGAAATACTTTCCAACTCTAATTTTATTTAAACATCTCTAAAATGCTATACATTCAGTGATAATATTTTTAAAATTATCACAATACAGCAATAATTAATTATATTTAAAAATTTAAAACTTCATAAAAAAAAAATGAACTTGATTCAAATGATGTCATCAAAATATAAATCACCTGACTCTTTGTGTAAAAACAATAAATATTTCATTCATATATTTTTATTTCATTCATCACAGTACTACAATAATTTATTCTACTTAAAAACTTAAAACCATGGAGGTAAAAGTAATTTAACTTTATGCATAAAACTTCATCGAAAAAATCTGCCATTAAATCGTCTTGCTTCTCTATGTAAAATCAATGAATGTTACATTCATATCATCTATATTGCAGATGCCAGAACAAAATAATTTTGCGTTAAAGAAATTGAGCAATCTTATACAACTCATCTTAAAGTTAATTAATCTGTTTACATTCTCCATAAGTAAAAATTAGGTTTCGTTGTAGAAATAATCAAAGTTTGATGATCATTTAAACTCAAATATATTGTAATTGTCTTGCTTCAGAATACAAATGCACAGAAATTATGCAAAAATACAGCGGTTTTAGGACGGATACATCACTAAATATAAATGAAAAAGAATTTAAAAAATTACTATTTTGACACAAGATGGATGCCATATTTTATTTTGAAGTGGGTCACATGATCTCTTCATGTAATGGTCATGTGAACTCTTCATATAAAGGGTGTAATTATTATTTTAATTTTTATTTAAAAAAACTACTGAATATATTTTGCTGAAATTTTTTTTTTATATTTTATGGGATAATTTGAATATTTCCTGAAACTTTCGAAGCGATTTGTGAATTTTAAATTCGTTTAAATAGTGTTTGAAAAATTAGGTCCCACAGGGTTCAATGTATTTCATTTTTTCAACCTGGGTTCAATCCAAAACTAATTGGGTGACATTATTCATTTATATTCCCACAGGTCCCACAAACCATCTGAACAACATATTAAAATTTCATTTATTTTGATAAAGTCATTTTTATGGCAGTTATAGTGCTAACGGACAGACAGATAGGACAAACAGAATAAAACACTTTTCAACTATGTTGTAAAGTGTTAAAAAAGAGCACTGTGATAGAGTCGCAGTTCATGAGGTGTTGCAAGATAAGTGCTGCTTCACTTATAGTTATCGACTGAATGGGTTATTATTACTATTAATAATTTGTGAAATATTTGTTTATTTTTAAATAATATTTGACTAGCATGATTTTCATTGTCAAGGAGAGGGGAATCCGCTACTGATATTTCACCTATTCCTGAAGTCACGAGCTGACACTGCCCAGCGGTAACAGTGAATTTATACATGTTGGCACGATAAGCACATATTTGACATATTTCAAAAGGAAAATATTAGTAGATGATTATGTATACATAAGTGAAGAAAACAACTTTTAACCGTATAAAATCGGCCGTATATTTTGCTCATTTGTTTGGAAAGCTATATATATTATAAATTAAACATAGCTATACAAGATCGTATTGCAAAAGCAATGAGCAACGAGGTCATAACACTGACTTCAAGTGGTGTTAACATCACCTGCATTCATGATCACATTCCTTTCTTTCTTCAGGAGTGGTATTTTTCTTTATAAAAGAGGTTATTTATTTTATCTACTGCAGTATTTTTTTTCACATATCGTTGGTCTAAATGATTACAATTATAGAATATTACCCTTCATTTTAAGGGAAATTGAAAAATCTTTCGATTGATAACAAGTTTGTACCGGGGGGAGGAGGATAGCTTTTTGTGATCATTGAGCCATAATGTCTTTTGTGCATGATTATGCAAACTTTTGTCTTATATTGCCATAGAAAATATGAAATTGAAAGACTTTGCTTGAATTTCAAAAAATTCTATTTAGTTCTAGATGTATTAAATAATATTTTTAATTGGTTAACTTGACTTTTTTTATTATTTTTACTAAAAATAATGTTTTATAGTGTATTTTGTTGATATTAAGTTTGAATTTTATCCAAATTCTATAATCTGGAAAATTCGAAATCGGCAAAGTCCGAATTTTCATGATTGAAAGAAAATGTAGGTAAATAACCTCCATATTTTTTAAGTGAAAAAATATACTTATGCTGAAAATTAGTGTAGTGGAATGTAGTAGATTTGCATATTTTGTATTTAACTATTGTAAGTTATAACAGAAATTTTCCTAAAATTTTATTATATTTTCCTAAAATTTTTGTAAAATTTCTAAAAATATTTTTCAAATATGCTATGATCCCTGAGTTATATATACTTAATATATAATATATACATATATTATCAGCCGTTGCCTGCTTGTGGTCACTAAATATATAGTAATAAATATTTTATTATTTTCTGTGCCCGCTGGTTGGGTGCAAAACCCCTGCCCTCTCTGACAGCCCCTTTCTGTTCCCCGACAGTTGAAAAGCAGTAACATTGGGTCCAAGTTTAGCATGAGCAGGTTGAGTGGGTCCATTGAAGATTTGAAAATACAATGTGAATGTTGCATTAAAATCGAAGCAGGTATCGCCTAACAAATAACTTTATAAAAATGATAATTTTAAAAATCTGCTGCAAATTAGGTCAGTCATGTTTTAATAGTAAAGATGATTTCTTATTAAATGCAACTGCATAGATAGTATTCCTGTGCAATGCTACTAATCCTAAGAAACTTTCGTTTACACCTATCTTAATCCTCAGATAATCCAAAGTTTAAAAAAACAGAACTGTTATATTTTTACTTTGCATAAAAATTATTAATAATTAAAAAGAAAAATTATATCTTTTATAAATTAGTGATTACATACTGCTTAATTTCTTGGTAGTAGAAATAATCCAAAACTTTCTTTCAAATGAATTTATTTAAAAGACAAGACCTCAATTTTTTTATTGTATGTTTTATTATTAAACTTTATTAGTTTTATTTATTTATTTGTGTTCATAAGGAAAAATTATTGTGGCCGGTTTATTCATAAAATATTTACATTTTTTTTACGAGTTATTGCTTTTCATAGGCGCTGAATTACTTCTAGCTGCTGATGATTCAAGAGATTCTTTAAGTTCTGTTCATACTAGTGACCTCTCTTCTTTTGATGATGAGATCAGCATTTCATCTGATGAAGAAACTGGTAGAGAACGTGTGAGGATTTCCTTAAAATTTGGTAAGTAAACCTAGCGATGCCAACTGTTACAGGTTTTTCGTAACAGTTACTGATATCCCGAGTTTGTTACAGAGTTAGAGATATCCTCAAAAATATTATGAAAAATGGTAGCATTTTGGTTTTCCTGAAATATTTAAAGAAAATTCACAAACGCCATTTAAATTTATCAGTATATTCACCTTGTACCTGCATAAAGTTGCGTTATATTCACTTTGCTGATGCTGCAGATATGCAAATCATTTGTCATCCAATTAGTCAATTTCCACTCACAATTATGTTCACAGAACGTCACATTTATCATGATTCAAATTTTCCGAAATTGAAACTTTTCTGTTATCTCCACGATATTTGCATTATTGGCGACAGTAATGATCGGCAATTTTTATGTATTACGATTTTTTATTTACTAACAATTTTTCATATTTCCAGTCTGTTGTAATGTTATCTAAAAACATCCATATTTAGTTTCAAATTATTTCGTTTAACAAGTTCACAACATTAATTTCTTTGTATTATGTTTCACTACTAATTCGTATTTTCATAAAATATTGATTATTTTGTATTAGCGATATCGCGAATATAGACCACTCCCATGTATTGTTAAAACATCCAAAAGCACCCATTTCCATCCATGTTTAGTTTCAAAATATTGCAATTAAATGATGCATAACATTCATTTCTACGTATTATATTTCATTTTTAATTCATATTTCCATAAAATATTGAGCATAGATTACTCTTATGTGTAATTTTCCATCTATATTTTGTTTTACATTGTTTTAATTAATAGAGGCACAACATTAATTTTTCACATTATGTTACATTAATTCCTATTTTCATAAAATAATAATTTTTTTTTATGCTATTTTGTGAGTATAATTTAAATATCCAATTCCATCCATCTTACTTATCATAAAATCCTAATTTATACAAACAAAGCTTTTATATTTTTGCAATTAGTATAAAAATGAATGATGATTTTCTTGAAAAAAAAAATGTAGTATTTATTGCATTTTTAGTTTTTATCTTATTTTCTTGGTAATGAAGTGTTTCAAAAGCATTTTTTCCCCATAGCATCTTAACAAGGGTAACTTCTTTTAATCTTCTGCTTCCTTTTTCAATAATTAATGTTATAGACAGTGTAAATCAGCATCTTAAAATGCATTAAAATAATTGCACTTAAAAAAATATTTTATTTTACTTTTTACAGCTTTAAATTCTAAACTCAATCATAAAGTTTTTAATAGTATCTATATATACTAATTGCCAAGTGTCCGTCCATCTGTCTGTCGTGCTTTTTTTAGGCAATTCCCGAATAGATAGAGACTTTCAATTTGGTACACAGCTCGGTCGCTCGATAAACCCCCCTGGAAAAATCGAATTTTTTGAAAACGTTCTCTAGAGCAAGGTTAATAGAATATCAACAGGTTGTCTCGTTCGCTATTCCCCCCATGGTAACATTTCTGGGCGAGCTGTGACGTCACTGCTAGACCTTCCGTTCTGTTGACCAGCGGCGCTTCATTGAAAAACGTTGGAAAACAGCACGGTTTTATTTAAAAATGCCTTGCTTTAAACATCAATGAGATACATGAAATGTTTCCTAAAATAATGTGCTAACACTAAAATATGACAAATGAACTCCAATTTGAATTCAAAACGAACTAAATTGCTGTAATTAACGGATGAAGATGTCAAAAACAGCGGTTTGACAAATTATATATTAACACAATGATATGATTTTCCGGGTGATTTCGTATAACAAATACATTCATCTTCTTTTTTACACAAAATTTGCATATTTCATGTGTAAATTGATAATCTTTATTTTTACTCACAAATATATTGCATGAATATGGATTTTAATATAGTATTTTTAATAATTACTTTTACAACACATTAAAGATTTTAAACGAAATATCCCGTTCAAATTCATTAAATAGAGACTGTGCACTTTACTGTCTGTATTGTCTATTAAAGGTTTGAAATAGGATACAACTGATGAGAAATATGTAAAAATAAAATTAAATAAGATTTATTTCTATAAAACTCTCCATATTATCTTTATCAATTTGCAATTAAATTTCTATTTCTTTAAAAATTGGATCATTTATAATTTCCTGCATATAAATGCTATGGCACTTATTCTATCGAGTAAGCGTACCATTCCGTTCCTAATAGTTCCTATACAAAAAATATTTGAACTTTATAATTTTCTGAAAAATGTCATCGATTTGATTTTAAAATATTTAGATTGTATCATTGCATGTACAATGCATGTAATTAATATTTTCATTTTATATGCTTAAAGAAAACCCCGTTTCTATATATTTAATGATATACATCTGCTGTTTAATTTTGTTTATTTGAAGTCTTTGTGAATTCATTTAATTTCTTTTATGGTATATCTATACTATAGATATTATCGTAGAATTCAGTCAATCGGCACTTTAAAATGCGACAGAAAATCGTGGAAAATAAAAGGAGGGGTTAGGGGGTATCATCCAGAATTTTATGCTAAAAGAAACAAAGGCTATTTTTATCATTTTATTCGAAGACGAATTTTTTTTTCTCCGAAATTTGTCCAATATTTATGGCAAAGGAGCTTCAAACTAAAAAGATTCCATTGACCGTTTGCTTTAAAATAAATAGGGGTAAATGTATCATTTTAATGCGACTATAAATTTATTTTGTTTTTACAAAATTATCCATAAAATTACACTAGTTTCTTTTAACTTATGAATATTCCTTTCTTGAACAAAAACCATTTTTATTGAATCGAAACTACTCCGTCTTACTCATGATGAAGCCCTTCAATTTGACGAATCAAGATATAAATGCCTTAGCAAAAACTTTATTAACAAATTTACTAACAAAAAAAATCTTAACAAACTACATTCGACGTGACTAATAATTATTATTGCAATGATTCGATAAAATATGTGTTTTCAAATTTAAATCAATTACTGCTTTTTCTTCAGATGATTTTGAAAGTTTCCTGACCTTTTCTCAAATCCAGACGATATATTTTTTCTAAAACATTTAAAATTTTTAAACTAGACAAAAGCTATGCATTGCATTGCCTGTAAATAATATTAATTCTAATTTATACTGCGTTATTCATGCCTGTAAACTTCGGAATACAGTCAATATTTAAATGATGACTGATTTGCCACATTTAGATTAGAAATATATATTTATATCCTTCTTAAACCGATTCACATAACACACCTGACAACTATTGGCTCTTCTCTGGTCATTCACTATTTTTTTATACATAACCTTTGCTCATCCAATTATCTTCCAACATAGCATTCAGTAATCTTTGTATAAACTTCACTTATGTTAAAATTTTAATAGCTTCCACTCTCATAAAAAATTTGCTATTTCTTTTCATATGTACGGAATTTATTTTCGTAAACTTCACATTACTATGCATGTACTGTTTTATTTTATTCTATATTGCTTGCACGCCGTTACTATTAGATAAATATTTAAATAGTTTCCGATCAACGTTTCTCAATAGTTTTTCTCGCCTCTGTCTGAGAATGGGTCTAGCAGTGACGTCATTCGTCTTTCCTTCCCGGGACAACTTTTTCCCCGAACGAGACAACCTTATATATAAGATATTCTACGGACCTTGCTCTAGAGTGGGTGCTCCACACCAAAACGTTCAAAAAGTGAAATGATAGGAAAGCATGCTTTGCAATGAGATAGACTTCAAATTTAGTATATGGGTAAATCATTCGAAAGGAAGAAAGTGCGAAATTTCAGAGTTCCAATATTTTCTACTTAAGGGGTTGTTGCCGCACACCAAAATGTTTGATTTATCGAATAAATGAGAAAAGGCTCCTTTAAAATTTGATAGAGGCTTGAAATTTGGTATATGGGTTAATCATTTGGCTAAAACACCGAAGACAAATATAGTTTTTCAAAAATGTCCATTTAAGTGGGTGCTCTAGAGTAAAACATTTGAAAAGTGAATTGATTAAAATACATGCTTCAAAATGAGATAGAGATATCAAATTTGGTGTAATGGTAGATAGTTTGGAAGGAAGAAAGTGTACAATTTCAGTTTACCAATATTTTCTACTTTAGGGGTGCTGCACACCAAAATATTCGATTTTCGGAATAAAGGAGAAAAACTCCCCTTTTAAAACTTGATAGAGGCTTGATATTTGGTATATGGGCGAATCATCTGATAGAAATCACAAAAAGAATTCTTTCAAAAATGTATATTTAAGGAAGTGGGTACTCCACACAAAAACATTCAAAAGGTGAAATGCTAGAAAAGCATGTTTCGCGATGAGATAGAGACTTCAACTTCGGTGTACTGGTAAAAGTTGGAAAGGAAGAAAGTGTGCAATTTCAGTTTTCTAACATTTGTTATTGTAGGGGGGTGCCACTCACTGAAATATTCGATTTGCCGAACAAATGAAAAACGCCTCCTTTATAATGTAATAGAGGTTTGAAATTTAGTACAGTAGGTGCCGCTTAATGTGATCGCGGATAATGTTATCATTCGTTTAATGTTATCAGAATCGCATAGTCCCGAACGCTTGTATATTAACACATGTTAAAAAAAAACGGTTTTTGTAATCAGCGCCTTTGTTTATTGTTATCACTTCATTTTCGTCGTTTTCGTACCATTTTCGAATTTTTTTTTCCATTCTCTCAACAAAAAATCCAATCTACGTACCTGTATACGTAAAACCAAAGGGAGAATACCCAAAACCCCAAAGAGAGCCCCTTTTGTTGGCATGTGCAGGAATTTGCCGTAAGGTCGTCCCACAGGCGTGGCGCTCGGCGCCGGCTCAGCAGGTGGTGATTTCTCTGCCCTTCAAATTTGGTGTACGGGCAGATAATTTGAAAGGAAGAAAGTGTGGAATTTCAGATTTCCAATATTTGCTATTTTAAGGGGGTGCCGCACACTAATATGTTCGATTTTCCGAATAAATGAGGCATGCTTCCTTTTAAATGTAGTAGAGGCTTGATATTTGGCATATGCAGGGGTGGAAAATCTGTGCCAAACTGCTACAATTTCCGTTCACTGCTACATCCTGCTACAAAAGCACCTAAAATCTCAATATCTATGCCAAACTGTGCCAAAAACTGTTGGAAAAATCGAATGTAAACATCGCAATTCACGTTTCCCGTGAACGGGCGTTCATGCAAATTTCTTGTGAACGACTCTTTCCGTTCAGCGGCGTGAACCGTGATGTTTTTCCATCATGAGGAGTCATGCAAATCGGATTCCCAATGCGTACGCATCTCATTTGCATATCTAGGGACGTTTCCAGAACGGCCCATTAAAGGTTTTTATATAAGACGGAACTTTCTTGAAGCATTTAGTTCTGATCGCTCTTCGATCTTTCTTCGATCTGTTTTTGCATTGACTGTTACGGCGATCTGTTAGGACGATGTTAGCAGGCTATCGCTAACATACTACGACGATAAGACGGACTTAGTTCTTAGTCGACATGTTTGATATGCTAGCTTAAGTCGGATGTGTTCTTTTTATAACACAGACTTGTAAGTTCTGCTAAGTGACTGCATTTTGATACGTGTAGTAGTTCACGACGTTAATTATCTGAGTTTAATAACAGTGAATAGTATGAAATCATAGTGTATCGGTGCTTCAAGTTATTGAATCCTTCCTGCCAAGTGTGATACCAGCGATGGTGGCTTCGGACAAATATGCACGTTATCGTGGTAGTATACGTTTTCTTATATACTACAAAAGATGCTTCAAGAAAGTTCTAGAACCAACTCAGTGTTTACAAGCTTTCGAGCTTTATGTATATGGCCTTGTTTACGTTTTGGCATGGATTTTACTAAGTATTGTAAATTGCCTAAATATGTTTTATTTCATAAATAAAGTGAAATTAATTTCTACTTAACATGTTTCATCTGTCTTCAATTTACAAATGAACATTTTCACTGGAGGTTTTTACTGCGTGTATCTTCTGAACAAAACTTAACTATCTCGTTCGAATCGAATCTCTATATTTAAATTTTCTATTTCCATTATGCAACAACAATAACGCTATTTTTTACACGTGCAAAAGCAAAAGTTCCGCACTGACAGGTCCGAAATATGAGAAGAAAAAATCGGGTTATCTACAGTTATTCGGCGCAATTTCAGACCCCATTTTCAGCAAAACAAGTCTGTGTATTACATGACCACATGCACGAATACTATACAGTACAACCTTGAAAATCCGGACTTTGCCGATTCCGGATTATAGAATTTGAATAAAATTCAGATTTGATATTAACTAAATACACTATAAGGCACTATTTTTAGTAAAAATAATGATAAAAGTTAAGTTAATCAATTGAAACATATTATTTAATCTAAAAAATAGGGCAAAAGAAATTTCTAAGAAAAAATATACACATTAATAATTTAGAATGTGTGAACAAAACAAAATGATAAAATTACATTTTATCATTTCATTTAAATATTTGAATTAACATTTGTTATTTCATTAATTTTGGTTTATGGGAAAGCAGTTTTCTTTATCCTGTAGATGGACATTATTTCTGCTTGGTTATAAAGCTTCTTTATTCAAGACCTTTAATTGCATGATCGATTGTTTGCATAAGATTACCAATGGAAATTTTTTCTTCTCCACATTTATCATCACTACTTTGATCTTTTTTTTAATTTAATATCATATCGCGAATTTTGCCACCACTCAATTTATTTACGATTGGCGCATCATCATCACAGTGCAGAACTTCCTTTTTATCGGCTTTGTCGAGATTTAATGTAGCACCAAGATTTAATAAAGCATGAGGATTAGCACTTTTGCTGATATATTTAAAGGTGTAAATGTGTTTAAACCGTTTTCGCTATTAACGAACGAAAAGCAAAGAATAAGAATTTAAAAGTTTTATTTATTTTCTAGCATATATATAATGTTATGTTTAATAAGGCTGACTCTGAAAAAAGTAAAATCTTTATTAGTAATAGTCATATATGTAAAAAATATCGCAGTAGATAAAATAAATAGCTTTTCTAAAAAAGGAAAATATCTCTCCTCTCAATGATTTTTTTAAATTACGATGAGTCATTACTAGGCTGCAGCAGCACGAGGACATGGTGGAGCAGGGAAAGGGAAGAAAGGAATTTGCTTAGTTCCTAACCGTAAACACAGCTGACCTCTTTGAGAGGTCCATGTGTTAATGATCTTGGTGCTCAGTTCTGTGTGATACGATATTATTTAGTTATTTATTTGCTATTTATAGTATGTAAATATGGCTTTCTAAACAAAAAAGGCAAAATATACAGTCGATTTCAAGCTGACACGTTCGACGAGAACAAAAAAATCATCAGATATTGGGATATTGGGAGGGAGAGGAGGAGATTTTGAAGACAGAACAGAATACATTGAAGAATGGGATTCGTACTACGAAGTGAACAAAATAAATTTCTGTGAGCATTAATATGAATTCTCGGGACTTTTAGATTTAAATAAACAATATGTGATAAAATATTACGATAATGTTTTAAAGTGTTTAATATTAAAAATTACATTGTTTCAGAAAAATGTCTTTTTCAATAATGAGGAAAGGAAATTTTAATAATAAAAATTCAGTATTTAAATTAACAATGTATATTTTACACGAAATAATTCATCGGAAGTTGTAACTTAAATAAGGGGGAGGAGGGATTAACGCCAACAACGTAATTCACGCTCCAACCACGAGCCGATCTACGGCCATCCATCTAAACTTTCGTTTCATTTCGGGGTTCAGAAAGTCGACCGGAAAATACGGTATTTTTTTTATAAAATATAATTCCATATAAATAATCTTACCCTGTTGTTTTAAATCCGCGACTTCGTCAGTCCAGGGGAAAAAAAACGAAAATTTGGAAAATGTCCGGATTTTGAATGTCCAGATTTTTGAGGTTGTACTGTACTATTTTTTTTGTAGCTTCTTTTTCGAGTTATTTTATGTTTGTTGTTTAAAAGTATAGAAATTCCGACTTTTACGAATTTTCTGTAGTTGTACCGATTTTTACTTCAGATAGATAGATCGTTAGAGATAGTTGTAAAGTACCCTTTTGCATCTATTTAAATTTTCATCTTTTAATTATTCCTCATTAGAGCAACAAAACTCTTATATTTTTATAGTGTGTGTAAAAAAATAAATAAATATTTTATAAAAATAAATAATTTTCACATAAATTTGTGCTGCAATTTGCCGGAACATGTATCTATTTATATTGAGCAAGTCAAAATACAGGATGATAGTAAGGGAATGAAAAGTAGTGTTTAGAATAACGCGTTATACTAGCATTGCATGGATCTTCACTGGCTTTGATGAAATACTGGAAAATTTATTTCCCTCATATTATTTAATTACGGCGTTTGGTGACCAGCCCTATAGCTCTTTGCAATAGATGCCGATCGTTCTCCTCTGCTACGCATCTAAGTCACGGCTAACAGTGCAATTTAGGAAGTAGCTGTCGATGATCGCAGTGCAGTTTAGGAAGCAGTTTTAGATCGCGTATTTCTGCTACGCTTGCAAGTCATCGCGGGCTCTCGGCTAATGTTAAGGATACTTCAGAGGGGCATGCAATCTGCGTAATCTATATACAATAACGATGACTCTGCTTCATGCAATAACGAGCATATGCAATTCGCATCGCATTACAAAATGAATCTTCTTTTATTAACAGATGCTGGTATGCAATAACGCTATGCACGCTAAGCGGGCACATACAATCTGTGTAGCGTTGAAATAGCTGTCAATCGCGCAAGCGCTCATTATGCGCATTCAAGGCCGTACGTGTTTCGTGCACCATTTGTGCGGGAGCGTGAAACCTATGTAGCGAATTCACAATATAAATTGCACTTTATTCGCATATTCGCCTTTAACGCGCTACACGGGTGCATCAATAACCAAACTCAATTCAATAAAGATGTACGCGGACTCACAACTGGCAATGCTTTAAACAATAAATAAAATGGTATTAATAAATACTTTTATATGTCCTAATGTAAGCATTACTTATATTTGCATAGAAAAGTAAATTATATAATAATTATAGGGAAAATTTCGTATTTATTCGAACTTAAAACTTTCCCCCACCTTATAAAATAACATTAAAATCTGTTTTTTCTTATAATATTAGCAAGTATAGATCGAAAATAAGTTTTGATCATTCATAAATTTATTAAATATTTTTTATTTTACTTTTTTGGAAACTGAAGCTATGAATTATTATTTCAAATTGTGTTTACGCTAGAACCTAAAAAATACTTATGAACTTTTCTAAAATGAATATTCAGAAAATGAAATTTATAAACTAACTTCAATATTTAAATGAGAAGGAATTTAACAAAACAAAAAAAGCAATTCAATTCAGTTATTCTTGATAATAGTTTGACAGTGATTTTTTACCTTTTATTAAATTTCCCATTTATTAGTATTTTGTAACTTAGCGTATTTATTTAGTCCCCTTCTTCTGGTCTTTTTTAGTCCTAGGGAAACTAGTTGTAATATAAAGTGATGCAAAGAAAAACTTTTATGTTTTAATAATAAAACTCTTGACTTTTAAGACTTTGACTCCCTAAGATTTTGAAAATCTACTAAATGGAGATGTGAGCAATTGACTAAATGGAGATCTGAGCAATTTGTCAATAACTAAAGAACTTTTAAGATCTGTAAAAGGAGCAGGGGGAAAATATAGACAAAGAATGGAGAAAAACAGCAAAAAAGGAGTTAAGCGAAAAGCTGAACACGAAAAAGATGTATTAAAGAGTTTGAAAATAGACAGTGATGAGGTTAAAAAAAAGTTAGAATCATTACAGAAAATGCTTTCTACAGCAGAGAAGATGATTGAAGGTGGCATAAATTTTTTTTTATCAGAGATTGAAATTGGCCAAGTTCTCTTAAAAGAGGCAAAATCAAATATTGAAAAAAATCTCACAAAATTAGAAAAGCACGGAAAACTCGAATTAATTCAGTGTGTCCAAACTGTTAAAAAGCAAGCATCTCGGACATAAACTATTTGTATTTTTGATGAAAAAAATTTAGTGTGCATTAACTAGCAGGCAATTTCTGTTAAGATTAGATAGTATCATTACATCTTTTTCTCATTTTTCTAGCTTAACTTTTTAAGATTTAATACTCTTCATGCTTTAATTAATGTAAAATGAAATTTTTATATGCCTAAAATAACTATCGAGTGTGCGCAACATCATTTTCTAGCTGCTACAAAACTGCTCTGCACTGCTACAAAACAGCAATATTTCCTGCTACAAAGGTGCTACAAAACTCTGTTTTCAGTTTTCCACCCCTGCATATGGGCCAAGCATCTGATAAAAAACCCAAGGCAAACAGAGTTTTTCAAAACTGTTCATTTATGGGTGTACACAGAAAAAAGTTCGAAAGGAGAAATAATAAAATAGGGGTGCCTCGGGATGAGATAGATTTTAATGTGGTGTACTGGTAGATAATTTGAAAGGAAGAAATGCACAAATTAAGTTTCCCAATATTTTCTTCTGTAGGGGGTTCTGCACACCAAAATATTCGATTTGTCGAATAAATGTGAAACGTGAATTATTAAAAAAATTTACATTATTCAGGGGTTGCTTATTGCGAGACTGTTGATTTTCAACGGGTATTCGGCTAGTGTTTCTATTAAAAACTTTAAAGTGTCAGCTACTTTTTTATTTTATTTATAAATTAAGAAATGCATATTGTTATAAAATTTGAGTTGTTACTGAAATGTCACTGAAAATATGATGTTGAGTTTCTGATTGGACCATGCAGGGGTTGGCATCTCTATAAACCTTATATGTAATGTTTCATAGGTACTTATTAAATAATTCAAATGTTTTACTTGCCAATTGAGCATTTTTTTTTTTAAGTTAGCAAACAGGGAGGACATTTCCATGTCTAATTTTACAAATTAAAAGCTAATAAACTAGTAAAGATATTTTGTTATTCGCATGTTTATTTAAAACCTCAAATATTTTATGTATTTAAATTTCAAAATGTTCTAACCTACTAAACTATTTTGGTACCTCTATTTGCACACTTTAAAAACAAACAGATGCCATTTTTGATGCCATCCAAAATTAAATGCTTGTCATAAAATAATGATGAAACACAGTGTAAATAATAATAAAACAAAATTGTAGAAATGCTGATTTAAATACATTAAAATTAACATTGGAAAGATTTTCCTTTGTTTGCTTTTCATAATTAAAATTTTTTAAATATTTTGTGTACTTTTCACTAATTTGAATTAAAAATTGTTTGCTTTCAATAATTTAAATAAAAAGAATTTATTTACTTTGAATAATTTAAATTTAGATGACATAATATCCAAAGAAATTCTCAGAAAGGGGTAATTTGTCTCTTAGATTGAAGTCATTATTAATGAATAAAAATTTCATTAATATAAAGTATTTAATTTGCTGCTCCTATTTGTAGATTTTATTATGTTATTTCATCAAAATTTCCACTGTATTATTACTTTGTCAATGTTACTTTGTACTAATGTTGCAAGACGTGTCTGAAAAGTAAAGATACAACAGCTAGTATTAATTTAAAACATTATTAATTTAAAACATTTTGTTATTAACATTTCAATAAGTGGCATAGTTATTTGAATAATCAAATTTATGCTATATTCACTTGTTCTTCAAGATTTGCCATGTATGTAACTACCTCAATTGAGTAGAATCTACTGTATGAGGATTTTAATGATGAATAATATGAATGATTTGTATTGAAATTTGCTCTGTATTTTATTTTATTTGATTTAAAATTTTTAAATATTATGTCCATTTCTAATTAAATATGATATTTTTATTATAAACTTCTAAAATTATTTATTTAGTATTTTTTTTTTCTTATTTTCTAGCACAAGAAGAAATTGACAGAATAAAAGCAAATTGTGCAGATGAAATTTACAATCAAAATAAGGTACAGCAATTTTTTTAAATACTAAAAGAATAGGTTGGATTTTCTTTCAATATGCTCTCAAATCCTGAATTTTTAAGTGTATAATCAAAATTTTGAAAGTAATAACAATATTCCACAAATAGATTTAAAAATAGATCATTATACCATATTCAAAAAGTTGATCATTTCTCATCAAATTTGTGTATGTTAGATTAATGTATGTAATACTCAATATTACCAACATTGTAATTTAAATAAAATGAGTGTTTTTATTTAAATTTTTTTACTTAGTATAATTTTCTGATTATTATACATGATTTATTTGTATTTGATAGCATCACTGGGCATCGTATCCCATACTTTTTGTGTTGAAAGGCTATGGATAGTTTATAGTAGTTGCCATATGAGCTAAAAGGTGCAAATTAATTTTTTGTCACCAATGAAGATATAATTGTTTTGTGTTTTATATGTTAAAACTATGTTCCAAATGTATAATTAAAGAAATGAAGGACTATTTTGCAGCAGAATCATAAAAAGTTGGTATCTGTACACAAACCTCGGTATATTTAGTTTAATTGTGAAAATATTTTCCATATTATATGAGGCTCCAGGTTCTGCAAAATACAGGTACCTCAATAAAAAAAACTTGAGATGGATATTTTTAATGAACATCCTGTAACTAATAAATGTACTGTTATCATAAAACAATTGTTAGCAAAATGTAGTACATGTATAGGTGCTTGTAAACAATTCTTATACATTAAAAATATTAGAATCAATAAGATGAGAAAAGTAAACATCAGTTTTTTTTTTTTTTTTTTTTTCTTTTTTTCTAATCAGTGCCTGAAAATTTTGCAAATTTTAAAATTGCATAAAATATATGTTTCAATATGGGTTTTTTCACTTTGATAGATCTAATTATTATATTCCTAATAAAGCTGATGCATTTTTAATTCCATTTTAATTTTAAATTTATTATTTACAAGTAACGAGATTTAGGGCGAACAATTATTCATTGCACATTTTTTTTTTAAATGCAAAATTTCTTCTTTTCTGATATTTTTGCAATTTTATGCCTACTGTTATCACAAATATATTAAAACTTTTTAAAAATGCCAATTTTAATTTATTTTCTAAATTAATTTTTATATAACTGTTCAGATTGGATTTGAGATTATCCCTGTACCTACTTACCATGTTTTATTAGGGCAAAGTAAAAAATCCCTACTCAAAGTAAAAATCCTTTTCCCCTTCAGTTCTTACAAAATTTTAGATGCATTTTAGATGCAGGAATTTAGGTGTGATGGGAACATCTTCCTAATTTCTATTCCCTTAGTTTGGCAGCTATGCAAATGAGGCCTATGAATTTTCGGAAAAATCGAGGAAAGGGAAGGTCCATATTTTTTTAACACCTTTACTTGAAAATTGTAAAAATATAATTATGTTAAAACTTCTTGAGCAGTCATTTTTTATGTAATTTCCATTTAGAAATGAAGGCATTATTTGTAGGATGTGAACATGTGCCTCTCTTGACAGTGCAGGATTTATAATCTAAAGTGAAATAAATAAAACATTAAATATGATCAGTATTATCATGAGTGGATGTTTTGTAAGTACATTTTAACTAGAGATGAATTGAAATTTTTTTTAGGAGTTATTTCTAGTTCTTGGGATTAAAAATTTACTTTCTTCACAGAGAGCATGATGTCTCCTAAAAGAATCAAGTCATTTCCAAGAAATTTAGCATGCTTATTTTAATCTGTAGCAACAATAAACATATTGCTTTTTGAGTTAGATTGAATCAAAAGAATATCGAAATCTGCTCAATTGTAAGGAAATGCATATGTTGATTACACTCACTTAAGAGATTTTTACTTAACACATTTCAGTCTATGCTCTAACACTACATTTTGCCTTACCCAATGATACTTAAGTGTAGCTCAAGCAAAACTTTAAAGCCTTCCAATTTAATTTCCCCATGTCACATTCAGGTTTATTCAGCCTAAGAATAATTCTTGTCTTTCTAAAAAATATATAGATGGCAGCCTCTTTTTCCCTCCAGTTTCTGATTAATTTTTCTTATTAGCAAATTTAGCAATTTTCCTAGAAATTCATCATACCAAACCACATTTTTCTAAATAATGTATATAATAAATTTATGTATCTATAAGCTGTAAATGAATTCTAGGTTAGAAAATATATAAAACTTGATTAATAAGATACTTTCTTATGCACTATTTTTTTTTTTGTCAATGTCAATATTTCTACACAGTTCAGTTCTGTGGTAGAAATATAGTACAAAATGCCCAGTCCTAAAAGTGTTAATGCACTTTCACTTAATGTATAGGTTTTTCAGTACCAATTAGTATGTTACAAAAGGCATGCCTATATATCAATGGAGTGAAATTTTTATGGCTAGTGAATTCATTACAGGGACATCTTTGAATGTAGTCATCAATTTAAGTTTTATTCTATACTAGTTAAATTCTTTACTTCTTTGTATTGCAACCTTAGACTAAAATGATATTTTTGGTATAACATTATTTGTTATAACTTCTATTATTAATTAACAATTGTTTTATAAGTAATTTTCTTTTAATTTATTTTAGGTTCCAAAACTTGAAGTTGAAAATGTGAAACAGTCAGATGTTCCAGTATCTGGTAATAATACTTTTACTATATACCCAATTTTAGACAGAAAAGTCATTTAAAATTTTGAAAATATTTTTTTAGATATATGATATTCCCACAACGACATTGTTGCAATAACCTTTGAACAGGAATGACCTCTTGTAGAAAGATTTTTGTGCCGTAATGCTGCAGACGTGTTACAGCACATGAAGTATCTGGGAAACAAAATATAAAAAATGCATAAAATTTTAAAGTACATTCCCTGTGGAATGTGCAAAAATTAAAATGTGTGTGTTCCTGATTTTTGCAAAAATTAAAAAAATATCATAGATTCCCAACAAGCACTTTGCTGTAGATAACAAAGAAAAAGTCTTCACAAGCCACTGAAAGGTACTTAGCTTCTCAGACCAATTCTAGGACTGTTGTAAAGCCTTATTTGCAAATGCAACAGCTAAATAACCACGGTTTTTCTAAAATGGGGAAAATAGCACTGACATTGCACTTATATGAAGTGGGATATTGATTGGGGAAACCTGTATGCAGCACAGTCAACCATTAGGATTTTCTCGGATTTGTTCTGTGTTATTGTGTTTTGTTCTGGGAATGTGATTATCGTAGAAAAAAAAATTATGCATTTTTTTTTTATATCCTATAAGAAATCGCAATGGCTTACGTGGACATGCTGTCGATTGCAATGCACCATGCAAGATTCGTACTGTTGCACACACTTAATGCACATTTCTTGGAAAAAATAAAAAAAAATTCCCTGGAAGCATGGAATATCAATTCAGTCTGCTAAAACTTTGTTACCAAATATTGAATTTTGCATTTTTTAATCAATCTCTGAAATTAATGTCAGATATTCATAGACAAAATCCAAAGGCAAAAATTGGCAGCTATAAAATAGGATTTAAGGCTCCCTCTGATCGACTGACTTTTTTAACTATTGAACCGTAACAAGCAAACTCAGCATTTTATCGGAAGATTCCTAATTTTTTGCATTTTCTGAAGATATTTGGAAAAATAATCAAATTTCCAGGATTTTTTAAGGGTTTCTAAAATTCTTTCCTCAAAGATGTTTGAAGATAAAATTTTATACTTATGTCAAAACATGACCATTTTCAGCCAAAAAATCTGGCCTTTTTAGACCTAAATTCCCTTATTAACCAATTTCTTTATTAGTTAGTAATTTCTGAAAGCTCTTTCAGCAATATTGCAAACATTTGCATTTATTCACAATCATTGGTATATTTCATTTTAATGTAAACATGTTTTTTATTTTTGCAATATGTTTTAATATTTATGTTTATTTTGATTTTATACACAAACATTATTTTTCAAACATATTATTAATGAAATAAAGGTTTATTTTCTTAATACCATTAATAAAGTGCTATTATTATTTATTTAGACATTTTGAATGATTTAGGCTCATTAGAAATGCATTTGGTTAGCATATATTGGAATTTAATATGTTTGCGTTTATAATTTTAATTAAAAATTAATATTTTGACATCATGTTTAAAATGACCTAGAATTACTGCCAAAGCACTTATGTTTTGGGGATCACATGGACCACAAGGACTTTGATTATAGCAAGTCCGACGGTATCACTCGATAACTATTTTGGAGACAGTCTCCAAAGGCTAAAAAGTATTTTTGAATTGTTTGCAGATAGGATCGACAAATAAAGAAATCTGAATAACTTTTAAACACCTGATGTATTGCTACTTTTGCATTTATTTTCTAATTATGTTATTTGTGAATTTTTTGTACATTTTTATTGTTAAAAATATTATATTGCAGAAAGATTTTGATGTTTTTTTCAATATTTAACATTCTTCATCATTGAGATCATATTCTGTGTCACTATTAATAATACAGACATTTAATTGCCATTCATTTTTTAAATAAAATTATTTGTGCAAAATGTTTTCTGCGGGTGCTTAAAGCAGCATTGTATAATGTACAGAGAAGAGACTAATATTTGTATTTTTTGTCACTGAGTTGCATAAGTTCTGTGCTTTATACCTTGTGAAGAAAATGCCCCTTTTAAAGTTTTTACATTTGATGTTTTTATTGTTATTTTACTAAACATTAAGTTGAAAGTTAAACTTTATTACTTTCCTTGCTTATGGAAAGTATTATTACTGTGTAAAGAAAGAACATTTTTGAGCCAAATGGACTAACATTTTGAAGAGTGCTGATTGTGAAATTTAATATTTCTACCTGTCTGTTTGGAAATTTATAGAGCAAGTTTTACTTAAAATTCAACTGATTGTAAAATCACATTTGGCATGAAAATATGTTGTTATATGAATGCGAAAACAGTATTGTAATTTTTTTAAATTTTGGGCTACGTTTTGCCAGGCTTGGCTGGTTTAAACCATGATTTAAACCTTAGTTTAAACCATGTTTTTTTTTTTTTTGTTGTTGTTGTTTGCTTTTTCTGAACCAAAGTTTATTAAACCATTGATTTATGTTAAAAAAAAGTTACGTACTTCCCAGTATGTGCAAATTGATGCTGATGAAGATGATGTTGCCTGTTACAGACTACTAGACACCCTTTTTCTCGACCTTGATTGTTGTCAGGTTTCTTTCCCTGTCTCACCAAGTTATGACATAAGCTAAGGGTGAAAAAGTTACTGTTCTACACATGCATCAGTAAAATAAGAATTATACAGTTAGGGTTTGAAATAGGGCTTAAATTTTAGGGTGGACATTCCCCCTTTTACAAAAATTTTTAGGGAGATTTTCAAAAACTTGGGAGAAATTTAAAAATCTGATGTGAGCAAGCAGCACATGACTTTTCCTGTAGACTAAAATTCATTTTCTCTTTATTTCATTAATAATTCATTAAATTGAGTTTTATTGCCCTAAATAATATGCATAATTAATTGAAATTACACTAAATTTATACTTTTAATTCAATTTTCATTTGGTAACTGGACTCATTTTTAAAGGTGGCCTGGCAAAAATGCAAAAAACTAAAATATCTTGAGAATTGCTAGTATTAGAGCAATGGGATTGGTCTTATTCTTTTTATCGCCAAAAATTACATATGAAACAAGCATTTAATTGATATATTTGAGCATACACAGTCTTTTTAGATTTTAATGATTTTTGCTGGCCATTTCGCAAAAAAAAGGCAGGTTCTTTTTTCCTGAATTGTACCAAAATCTAATCAGCACCAAAGTAACCCATAAGTGACTTATCCATCAAACTGTGCGAAATTTGGTCTATTAGTTTTTCAGCTAGAGTGGATACTGGCCATTTTGCAAAAGAGGCAGGTTCTTTTATCCCAAATTGTACCAAAAACTAATCAGCACCAGGGTCATCCACAAGTGATTTATCTGCCAAATTTTATGAAATTTGGTCCATTAGTTTTTGAGTTAGAATGGATACATACATTGCACAGACAGACAGACACACACTGACATTATGCTAAAAATGGTTTTTTAGTGTTCTAGAGGTCCCAAAACGTGTAGATCCTTCGAAAACTCGTGATTTTCGACATGATTCCAATACTTTCCCTATACACTACCATGTATTGCAGGAAAAGTAAAAATCTGATGTGGGCAGCAAATGACTTTCCCTTCAGACTCATATTCACATTCACCTCTTTATTTCTTCAATAATTCATTATATTGAGTTTAATTGCACAAAATAACACCCATAATTATTTAAAATTACTCTGAATTTGCACTTTTAATTTAATTTTCATTCTCATTTGGTAACGACTTATTTTCAAAGGTAGCATAGCATAAATGCAAAAAACCTAAAATATCTCGAGAACAGCTAGTCCTAGTGTAATGGGGTTGGTCTTATTCTTTTCATCGTTAAAAATTACGTATAAAACAAGCATTTAATTGATATATTTGAGCATACATAGTTTTTTAATTTAGATTTTTATGATTTTTACGAGCCATTTCACAAAAAAAAGTGGGTTCTTTTATCCCAAATCATACCAAAAACTAGTTAAGGGTCACACACAAGTAACTTACTTGTGAAATTTGGTCCATTAGTTTTTGAATTAGAGTGGATACAACATTGCATTACACAGACATACACACAGACGTCATGCTAAAAATATTGTTTTCATATTCTAGAAATTCCAAAACATGCAGATCCTTCAAAAACTGGAGTTGCGATTTTCGACATGATTCCAATACATTACCATGTATTGCAGGGAAATTAAAATCCAGAATTTTTATTAGTAAAACTTAAGATAAGGATATTTTTATATTACAATACAAGAGGCATAGAAAATTGATATTTAGTATCTTTAGTCTTGATTTCAGAATGTTCAACTTTAATTTTTAAATAAATTGAAAACCCCATTTTAGGAATGAAAATGGAAAGCATTAACAAAAGAGGGAAATATAGGTAGTTATGTTGTAAATCGCATAATTTTAGGATACAGCACATTTTGAATTATCCTAGTCTATACACCTCATCTTTGTGCGTCACCATGCTAATTTTATTCAAAATATTTTGAATAAATAAAAATATTTTTCTATGCACTTTTAATAAAATTAAGATCAGAAGGTTGCTCATTTTTAATTGAAATAAGAGATGCAATTTTGCGTGCAAATATATAAAATTCTAATTTCAAACATATTTTTAATTAGCCTTATAATTGTAAATGCGTGAATAAATAAATAAACGAGTTTTAATTCAATTACCCTTAACATAGAAATATCTCAATTCCATTAGTAATATGTTTGCAAGATTTAATATCCCATAATATATAAGTATTTAATATAAAAGTATCAGTGGATACAAACAGATTAAAAAAATGAAAAATATTTAAAAAGAAAATGATCTATACTGGCGATTGTATTTGAATAAAAATTTCCATGTTATTGCTAAACTGTCTTTTATAAATTACTTAACTAATAAATGAAACACATTAAAAACCCAATGGAATTTTTTGCTAGGGCCAGTTTTCTGTCCAAAATAGTAATTTTCATCCAAGTAATAGGATTTCATTGAAAAATGTCTCTGATGCTGGAATTCCATCAAGTCTTTTAAAAGATTGAAGGTTTGTATATTTTCCTTGAGATGAAAAAATTTTCGGTTTCACTGAGAAAATTATTTGCTCTGGTTAAGTATTTAAATAGGTCAATCAGAAGGCCTTAAATGATGTTTTATAGCTGCTATAGTAATTTTCTTCGCATTTTAGCAAAAGTTAACTTTCATTAATATCAGGAATCATTAAAGATCATACTTTCTATATTTGGTAACAAAATTTTAGTGGACTGAATTTTTGATCAGTCAAATATGCAGATGATGCTTTTTTTTCCCCCCAATAAATGTTTATTAATTGTGCACAATAGTGTGAATCCTATGCTGCACATTGCATTTGAAGGGTGTGGCTAAAGCAATTAAGATTTCTTTGGAGCTATTAGAATATTTTTTGCAAAAAAGTTGGAATATCTTTTACTCAAAATCAAAGTCTTGGAATAAAGCACAAAGAAAAAAAAAAAACTGTAACGAATTTGTAAAAATCAGAATATTTGTGCCTAGTGTGTGTTGCCTTATACACTCAGGAAAATGAAACATCATTAAAAAAGCACCTAGCCACAACTTTTCCATAACTAGTGAAGAATGGAGCAATGCTTTGTGCCTATCCCAGTTGCAGCCGCTTAGGAAATTTTTTTGGGAAATTTTACGTGCCACGTAGGAAATTTTCTGGAAAGGAAGAGTTGCTGGGAGAGTCTTCGACAGACACAGAACTTTCCGGTAAAAGCACCATGGATCTGCCGAACATTTTCAACTCTGCTTTTTATTCACTTTCTCCCACGCATTCCTCATGTTCATGTCCAAAATTTAAGGAGGATCGGATCATAAGGTGGCGCGCGATGACGAGCGTGCACAGTTTCCCACAGTGCAATATTTTCTATTTGGGGGATGGGATTTTTTAATTTCGTGCACGAATGTGCACGTACACGTCCTATTTCACATTCTGAGAGTATACATTTTATTTTTATTAGTTTTTTTTTTCTAAGCGAGCCTATTGTTATGGAAATATAGTGAGATTATCATAATTGCAAAGCTTTTATTTACAGTAGCCTAAGGTGTATGTAGGGCATATTTCCATTACAAAATGTAGCAATAATTGAATGTACGTGAAGAAAGGGGAATGAATATTTTTTATAAGCATTGCCACTGTGATTTTTGATTAAGTATCGCAACCGTATAATCCATCACTCTTATCATATCTCAACTTCTAATTATACTAAAGTTAAGCTTAGACTGTATTCAGTTCAAGCTAACAAAGGCCTTGTGCCTATTGTCCAAAGGCACTTATTTAGGGTGCCCATGCAGCAGGCATACCTGGATTGTATGTGCTTTGTCAGATATTGACGAAATTTAAAAAATTTGAAGATAGCAAAGCACGCACTGTCAGAGTCAATAAGTGTTGGCTGGGTCATGAAAGTACACAAGTCCAGTTTTAAAGGAAAACTTCGTTCATTTTATTTGGTGAAAAACACAACTTGGCATATTACACGTACCTAGTAATTTTCCATGCCGTAAAACATCAAAATATACTATGTACAAAAAGGTTTGCAGTTGTAAATGACTAGACAGAGATTCCTTGAAGCATTTGGTAGTAAGTTACTATACTACCTCTATCACTTGCGTGTATTTCAGCCACCATCACTTGGCAAAGGGAAACCAAAGGATAGAACATCAGGAAAATATTTAAAGCGGCTTCCGAACGTTTGTAAGTAAATTTAACGTTCAATACATGCTGGTCCAAACTGACCACATCTGCATCCGTTTCGACTATTAACCGTCGTCAAACGATATTCCGCAGTGCTTCTGTCAAAAACATTTCTGTCTGCCTGCATCAGACCATCAGTGTCTATCTCGATCGTCTCAAGACGTCGTCTGATCTATCGAACACTCGATCGATCGATCTGATTGCTTCAAGAAACCTCTGCCCTATATATCCGAGAATGGACAGTTCCGGAAACGCCCCCGGATATGCAAATCAGATGCGTACGCATTGAGAACTGATTTGCATGAAACCTCATGTTGAAAAACGTCACGGTTCACGCCGGTGAACGGGAAGAGTCGTTCATATTAAATTTGCATAAACGCCCGTTCACGGGAACGTGAATCGCGATGTATTGATTATTTCCAACATGCTTGTGCAGCAAATGCTAACAAAGATCACATAGTAACCAATGCACTCTGTGACCACACAGTGGGCTTAAGGCATGCCACAAGCCCTTATTTTGGATACCCTACCCCTGTCAAAAACATTTATTTAGGGCATCCTGCTCCGTGAAAAGCTCTTATTTAAAGTTTCCCGATTTCATACGTGAATTCAGGGTTCCCATTTCAGCGCGAACCCGCGAGATTGTCGCGAAATCCATAAAAAATCTCGCGTAAAAATTTAGACTGTGCGAGAATTTCTCTCTCTCCAGTTCCGGCCTAAAATTATTTTTTCCTTCAAATTGGATACCAAGAAATCCGATGCCCGATCCCGATGACTAGAGATGCAGATTCGCAGTGGCCAGGTCGTCATTGGTGACTAAAATTATTACAATAAGTCGGCATTTCTGGCGACCGAAATTTCTCCAGAATCCTTTCAGTCCCAAGGCGCCCGCGGCCGGTAAATCAGGCCGATTGCTTCGCGACCGCAAATCATGATCAGTTGCCTCCTTGTTGCGAATCGCAGCCGATTGCCGCGCGGTCGCGGACCACGATTTCGTAGCTTCGTGTGAATCACAGTCAATCGCGATTTGGGCACACTGGAAGTACTATGTGTTTCTAATTAGCGAGATATTTTATAGAAAACTATAAGTGTCTCCCCCGCTTGTGCGGGTCGCAAATTCGATCAAATAAAATTTTGCTTTTTTTTTTTATATATATATATAGGATTCTTTCATGGATTTGAATTATGCCCTTTCCGAGTACTTCCCGCATTTTTCGTGTTTTGCTCGAGAAATTTTCTTCTTTCTGCGAACGAAAATCCTTTCCCCCGTACACAGTATGTCTACAGGTTACAAAAATCCCGAAAATATCATGAAATTGGCCATATATACCCCAAAAATGTCACAAAATTTGAACAAAGCAACGAATTTTTTAGCAGAGACATTCCTTTCTTACATGATCTGAAAATCTGTTTCTCCGCAATTGCGAAAACTGCGTTTGCATACGGCGATTCCCACATTTTCTGAAGAGAGATGACCAATGAATATCTTTTTACCATTTTTACAGCATATTTGCATCGACTGAAGTTTTTTATAATTATTTCATTTAATATACGAATAATAAAAACCAAACCATTTTTCTACCGTGTTATTAATAAAATGAAAGGTTATTTTGCAGTAGCATCACGAAAATCTGCATTTGTACACTATCCTCGGCATACCTCGTTTAATTTGAAAAATATTTCCCACTTTTCCAATCTGTTTGCATCGACTACAGTGTTTGTAATTGTTTCGCGTTTTATACAGAAAAATTATTTTACAAACGTATTATTTATGAAATAAAAGGGCTATTTTGAAAACAAAAAGAAAAAAGTCGAGACTTTTCAAACAAAATGGCTAAAATCACATGACTGGCTTGAGATTCAACAAAAGGACGATGCAACCCTTATGTTCTGCAAGTTTTGTAAAAAATACAAAAAAAAAAAAGAATCCATTTTCAAACATCAAGTCAAAATTATTACCTAATTCTATTTGCCTAGTGAAATAGTTTTCGTCGATATTCGCCTTAGGCTATCAAAAATCGTTAAAGTTTTTAATTGCTATTGCTGCATGAAAATTGATCATAAAATGATTTTAAAATCAAAATATAAAGTAAATACAGTCGGCCCTCGACTTTTGTAGTTTACAGACAAAAAAATCGTAAATTCGCATGTAAGTCATTTTACATAAAATAACCCATTTAGACGTTTTTATGTCAGCAAATAAAATCATAACATAAGCATGGGGGAAGTCAGGAATTTGAGTATTTTTGCTAACAAGTGTGGGGGGGGGTATAAAATTACCAAAAATGTGCTTACTTAATACTTAAACGACTCCTAATTAATTTTTAAAAAGAATGTTAGTTTTAAGAATTAAAAAATTTAAATGTCGAAGAATATGAGTTATAGTTAATGCTTTCTTTTTTATTACTTTCTAAATTAGCATGGTAAAAAAAAAAAAATGAAATTTTAAGTGTCTCTCCTTATGACAGAAAATCTCTCCCAAAATTTTTTGGAAGGAGAGAAATTCTCCCCCTCTTTTCCTGACTTAGTGGGAACCCTGCTTAAATTGTATCTGCCCATGCAATGAACATATTTGGAGTCGAAAGCTACTGTATTCAAAGTTAAAAGCTTTTTGAAAAATGATCAGACTGTTACCAAAGGTGGCTAGTTTTTATATGATGCATAAAAAGATAGCCTAATACATTTTAGTTTCTGGAGACCTTCTGTTTGTTCAAAACTAAGAGCTTAAGCTCCATTAATCTTATAGTAATACCACTTCTTTTACATAATATTAAAGAAACACAAAACGAAATATATGTAACAAATAAAAATATGTTTAAAAAAATAATATCTTACTCCATACCTATTCATCAAATGTATCTGTCAATATAGAGATAAAAAAAAATTGAATTTCTCTAATTTTCTAAAAGAACACAGCAAGGAATGTGAATATGATTGTTAAGGACTCCTTTTTATTTTTTGAAATATGATGAGAATGTAACCATAAGATTAATAATGTATATTTGAATGAGTTCCTTTTTAACAGAAAAAAATTATTTTTAGTAGGAACATGTTTATTTTATTTTTATTTATGTATTTTTTTGTCCAGATTTCGATCTTAAACCCATGCCAATCTAAAAGGAATGGGCACACTGATAGTAAATTCATCTTAGCATAGTTATGTGTTTTAACTATTATCAAGTACTTCATAATTTCTAAATTTAATATTATTTACTACTGTACATATTATATCTTCTATATATTTTTAGGTTCTCTTGGAATATCTCTAAAATCATTGCCTCAACGTATAAGGAAGCCTAATTCAAAATACATTTCAAAGGATATGTTGTCACCATTTAACATAAGAGACGATGCTTTCTTTCAAAAACAGGAAACTGATGATTCCTTGCCACAAAAGAAAGGAAGACCAAGGAAAGCAGAAGAGTCTCCTAGTCAAACAAAGGAAGCAGATACTTCCTTATCCCGAAAGTGGGAAAAAGCAAGAAAATATTCAGATAATTCTCCCAGTCGAGTAGAGGAAACAGATAATTCTATACTTCGCAAAAGGGGAAGACCAAGAAAATCTTCTTTAGAAGATTCTCCTACTCAAGTAAAGGAAACAGATACTTCCATACCTCGCAAAAGAGGAAGACCAAGAAAATATTCTATAGAAGATTCAGTAACTCGAGGGGAAGAAACAGATAATTCCATATCTCGCAAAAGGGGAAGACCAAGAAAATATTCTTTAGAAGATTCTCCTACTCAAGTAAAGGAAACAAATAGTTCTATACCTCGCAAAAGGGGAAGACCAAGAAAATATTCTATTGAAGATTCTTTAACTCGAGGGGAGGAAACAGATAATTCCATATCTAGCAAAAGGGGAAGACCAAGAAAATATTCTTTAACAGATTCTCCTACTCAAGTAGAGGAAACAAATATTTCTATACCTCACAAAAGGGGAAGACCAAACAAATATTCTTCAAAAAGTACTCTCAGTCAATTAGAAGAAACAAATAGTTCCATATCTCATAAAAGGGAAAGACCAAATAAATATTCTACAGAAGATTCTCCCTGTCAAGTGGAGGAAACAGATAGTTCTATACCTCGCCAAAGAGGAAGACCAAGCAAACAATCTTCAAAAGATACTCCTAGTCAATTAGAAGAAACAGATAGTTCCATATCTCATAAAAAGGGAAGATCAAGTAAATATTCTTCAGATGAATCCTCCAATCGAGTAGTAGGAAAAGATAGTTCCATACCTTTTAAAAAGAGAAAACTAAGTAAATATTATTCAAATGATTCTCCTAGTCAAATAGAAGAAAGAAATAGTTCCATACCTCGTAAAAGGAGAAAACCGAAAAGATATTTAGATGATTCTCCCATTTCAGAAGAGGAAACAGATAGCTCCTTGCTTTATAAAAGGGGAAGTCCAAAACAATTTTCTTCAGAAGAGGCTACAAGCCATGAAGATACAAATGCTTCCATATCTTTAAAAAGGGAAAGACCAAGGAAAAGTTTAATAAAAGATGCTCCAAATGAAATAGAAAGAACAACAGATAGTCCCTTCCCTCAAAAAAGAGGAAGACCAAAAGAATATTCTACTGATACTCCCAGTCAAGTAGAGGGGAAAAATAGCACCCTGCCTCGAAAAAAAAGAAGACCAAAGAAAAACTCTGCAAATGGAGCTGTTAGTGATGAAGATGAATTTATAGATATAATGAACTAATAATAATGCATAGTAGTAGGTTTTATACTTTTTTGTTATATTTTATTAAAAATGTATTAGTTTGTCATACACAATTGATTTGCAAAATAGTAGTTTTAAGTGATGGTTGAATACGATGCTGCTTCCACCCATTTAAACATTAATTATTTAAATTAGTATTTTACACAATCATGCATGATAAGGGCACATGTTTTCAAAGTTTTTTTATCCCACTATATTTAATTTCCTTATAATACATAGAATATATAAAGGGGAGTATTGCAGGGTGGCGACAGAACCGGGAAATCAGGGAAAAATGATTTTCTGGAAATATCAGGGAAAACTCAGGAAATTTTGTTTCAAATCAGGGAAAATTTTGGAATTTTGTTTCGCGAGTCGCCGATCTTCAAATCCCCGTGAAAACATCTGAACGGGAATTTTCCTTTCTCTTTGTCCCTCCGCGAAACTGCCTTCGTTATGTGGAGTGTTAAACTTTATTCTGATTGGCTGTTGCTCAGATGACATCATACAGCTTAAAATTCCCACTCACCACATGGCGATTAACGAAATCCTGATTACAGGCCAAACTGTGTGATAGCTTAGGATGCCTATTCTCCCTAAACAAATCCACCTGTGGAGTGAGAAAAATCTGTCAGCAACCACTACAATACTTCTACAGCTCTCTCATAGTATTTACCCTACGAGGCGATCGTAATGTATTGCATTTGGTGCCGAGCAATCCACATTCCTATTCTACCCCTCCCCGTAATCACTGATATGATTTATGACATTCTGGGGTGTAGCGTCTTTGCCGTGCTCTCTACAATGAGCACGGCAAAGACGTCTGTAATATCACTATAACCTACCAACGAATATTTACAGATCATGTGACAAAAAACTCTCATTGGAAGGAGTGGTTTTCATATTTAGTGATTTTTCACTTTTGCAGATGAAATTGAAGCCAGTTCAAGCAGAGAGTCTGCTAAATGAAGACTGTTTAAATGGAGGCTAGTTGAGGGGGGGGGGGGGGGGTCACTGTAGCATTATCATCATATATGTTCACTTTCCATGTACAATATTATGCAACAAATCTGTTAACATCCTTCTCGCAGATCTAGTTTGTTTCATTCATGAGAGAAAATGCTTTTTGCAACAGTTTTATTATTTGATTCCTAAGAATTCACAAGTAGTCATTTATTTTATGGGCTATTATTTTTATATCAATTGTATTTGAATGAGGATTTGGCATGCGAGTATGAATATGGTTTTGTTTGGACTCATAAGTTTCCAAAATTGCTCAATTTTAATTTATATGGTATTAATTCAATGGCAAAAAACATTGTGCTGTGAATCTTGTTCATCATAATTTTGCTGTGGAAAAAGTAAATTTATGCATTGCATTATGTAGGGAAAGTCATATACTGCCCACATCAGATTATTTTTTAATTAATTTAATATTGCAAAGTATATTTAGAGCTTGTACTACACATTCATTCTGATATTTATTCTTAAATTGCTTGCCCCTGAAAATATTACAGAGTATTTTATAGCTTGTACTGTGCATTATATTCATGCTATTATTTGACCCTTAAATTTCCTAAATCCTTTTGAAATATTGCAGAATATTTAATTTTAAAGATTGAATGCTGATATTCATGTATTTTTCAGAATTCTGCCATTATTTTTATCTTTAAAGATATTTGTATTTAGAAGATCTATTCAATATCTGATGTACCATTGAAGACAAAGTGTAGTCGAGTCAAAAAGTAAAATTTTTGTGAAAACAGAGCTGCAAAATGCTGCTGATTTCTGAAAAAGATGAAAATTCTTAAAAAAAAATTGTATTATTTAAATCTGTATTGTATTGTATTAGAAAAAAGTAAATATCTTAAAATGAACTATTTAAAAGTCATTCAAAGTGCCTGCAAAACAAAATAAAAATGGACTTATTAAAATGCAGATAGTAATATTAATAGATACTATGAAATATAAGTAATATATTATTCAAAACAAGTTATTTGTTGATGTTCTTTTAAAATAAACAATATACAATGCAAGAAAATGTACACAAAATGAAATGGATAGCTGAAAGTGGGGAACTTAGATTTTAGAAATCCAGTTTTATTTTGTAAATAAATGTTGTAAAAATATTTGTTGTATAAATAAATTACTTTTCTGAAATAATTTTTTTTTTTTTTTTTGCCATTTTATAGTAAATTAAGCATGAGTTTTCACACAAGAATTGAAATCTTGTAAATTTCAATAGTGAGTGATTCTATGCTGATAGGTTGAATATAAGTAGTTAACAAAGAACATGCCCCTGGTGCAACAGCAAAAAATGGGGGACGAGGTTCAGGAAAATAAACAGTATTGATAAAAAATAAAAAATAACCGCTGATTTATCATATTCTAGAGTTCTTTCAAAACACCTGGGCTTTATCATCACATTTCTGCATGACCTGTATTCTAGACTTCTATTCTGAAAAATATCTGTCACTGTTGCATACACACTTTTAAATTTTTTCACTGGTGCATTCCATATAATGACAAGATGAGCACAAAACACATCTTTATTACAACTTAAATAAATCATATTATACATACATATATATAGGGTATCCTGAAAAGTCCTGAAATGACTCTTATTTCCTGAATCGTTATATATGTACTTTCAATTGCACAAATGTTTCAAATAAGGTTATAATTTATTTTATAACAGTTTTAAATTAAAAAAACATATATGTCTGAAAAATATGAAATCAAACTTTTTATATGGTTTCTTAATCCAAAATTTTCCTAATACTAAAAATTTCTTCATTAAAATAGAAAATTTTTAAAAAGTTTGATTCTTTTATGGGCAAATTTTACCAAGATATTGCAGCTTAAATTTGCTCAGAAATTGGGGGTTGTACACAAATTGAATTGTGAGTTATGTCAATTTGTCAGCAATACCCCATATTATGCATACATATAATTCTCCTAAACAAATTATTAAGTGTCAAAAAACTTTCTGGACCACCCTGATAAATCCCAATGATATGTCATTAAATGAAATGTAAGACAAATATCTTGAAATGTTTTATTTTGTGTGGTTTCTCAATGCTAGCCTAAAATGATGCATTCATAGATGTGGGAAAGTGATTTAAGGTTTTAAGTCACAAAATTCAATGTTTCATACTTCAATAAATTTTGCTCATAAAATAATGGAAACGTTTTTAGTTTTACATATTAATGAAGAAATTTTTAATAATTGGAAAATTGTGGATTGAGGAACCATATAAAAGTTAATTTCATATTTTTCAGTCTAATACATGCTGTGCCTTTTTTTTGACATCAGCATAAAAGAAAAAAGGAAGACAAAATGAACTTTTGGCCATAAGGTCAGAAGGCTAAAAATTTAGAATAGAGAGTCAATTCTTTCATGGTGAAACTAGAACATAAGCAGTAAGTTATAAAGAAGACATTAGGCAATCAAAATAAGAACAGAATTTAGAAATTAAAAAAAAGTCTATTTTGGACTCTTACAAAAATATTAACTAGGTACAAAAATTAGGCAAAGGAGGATGATTAAAACATAAGAAATCTCTGTTGGGTTATGAAAAAATGTTTAAAATAGCATTAAAGGGGCTTTAATGCATAAAAATCAAATTATAAGGAAGCAATATATTAATTTTAATCATTAAATGTAAATTAAATAAAAAATTCTGGCTGAAAATAGCATAAAATGAAATTTTGCAACATGTAACTGTAGCAGCCAGTTACAAAACATCATCTTCACCGGCTATTTAGCTGCTTGCAGCACTAGACCACCTTTAGCACAAATTGCAGCATGCATTTATTGTGGCATTATGTCTATGAGTTCATGCAATATCTCAACACTTATTTGTAGCCAGATTTGCAGTAACATTTTGCCAAGTTCCTTGGTTAATCAAGGAAGAGTGGAATTACTCCTTATCTGCTTCTCCAGTATATCCCACATACCTTCAATGGGGTTGAGGTCAGGACTTTGTGGTGGCCAATTCAAGGGTCTGAATGAGGCCTTGTGCTCCTCGAACCAATATTTCACAATTTTAGCATGATAAATCATGGCATTGTCATCCTGGAAATTGCCATTGCCCTCAGGAAGAAAAATGCCATTGATGGAATAAGATGGTCATTCAGAATGCTCAGGTATTCAGATGACTTCATTTTATTGCTGCATAGTGTTGCTGAACCTAGGCTAGCCGAACAGAAGCAACTCCAGATTATAACATTTCCTCCTGATGCCTGTATAGAGAGTACAGTACAGGAAGGGTCCAATGCGTAATGCGATTCCCTTCTAATCCTGATGCATCCATCATGTTGGAAGAGAGTAAATCTGGACTCATTGAACCACATGATTCCCCCCCCCCCCCCCCATTGCTCAGCAGTCCATTCTTTAATATGGTCCTTGATGAATTAGAGTTTTTCCCAATTACTCTCAGTAACCAGTGGTTTTCTTTTCGGAAAGGAGCTGTTTAATCTCAATCCTTTGAGTTCTTGTCTCATTGTGCGATTGGAAATGGTCTTGCTTCCATTATTGAACATGGTTGTGAGTTCTAGAGTCGATTTTTTCTGATTTGATTTCACTAAGCATTTTAATGATCTTTTGTCACGATTAATCAGGACTGTTTTTCAGCTACACATTTTGCACAAAGTTGATAGTTCACCGCTATCTTTCTAAGATTTATTAATGCACTAGAGAGTTTGTAATCCAGTGCCAATGATTTCAGCAATCTCCTTGCATACCTTCTGGTCAAGAATTTGGCTCTTTTTAAACTCTTAACATCTTTTCTGTAACTGTATATAAAGCATTCAGCCATGATCACTGTGAACTGATCAGCTGCATGCTGATCTCATTACATTCAAAGGTTGTATTGCCAACAGAATTATGTAAATATAAGTTATTTCCATACAAAAATATTTTGTGTATTATTTTCTAAAAACTTATACTAGCCTATGTATGGACACAAATTTTATGTTAATACTTTAAATACAGACGTGTGTTTTATTTTTATAATACTTTAAATAAGAAATATATAAAGGCAATTAATTTTGTAATTATATATGTGTAGCAGAGGTCCATGTCCACTATGCAGATGTATACGCGACCTTACACTAGACAGCCTACGAACTTTTGCATGTATGCACCCTTGCATCAGATTAAAGGGATACAGTCAGCTGAGATTTATGTACCACACTAAATGGCACATACATGAGCTATTGTATGTATGGCTGCAACGATTGTATTGTTAGATATAACTTGCATATATAATGAGGGGGGGGCGAGTATGCAGTGAATAACTACTGCAAGAAAGCTTGTAAGTAAAGAGCTTTTTCAATAAGTAACTGGACTAGTCACTGAAGGCAGCTAGTTTGATATAAATAATTATAGCTCTCCTCCCTTGTTATCAGAAATGTATATAAAAAAAAAATGCATTCAAATTTAATGCATACTGAAAATGGCAGTTACCCAGTCAAGAAATCTGTGTTTAGGTCTTAAAATAATATAAAAATATGTCATATTATTCATTTTAATAATAGATGATTACAACATGTATAAGTATGTAACCTGTTTAATTTCCATTGCATCTAATTATAAAATGTTAGGCTTGTTCAAAGAAATCAAATGCAGCTTGTGAATTTGATACTCGCATCAAAATTTTACTAGTTTTCTATGAATATACCAGTAGTTATGATTGCCATTGGAAAAAATGATATTATTGGCAATTCTTCCACAATAGTCATACCAAAAGTTTTGAGTTGGTCACATTGTTTTCCCATAAAACAGCAATATCGGATACAAAATCAATTGACAGCATCCATGGATATATTTCATGTTTAAATATGCACTAATTATCGTGGAATGGCTGATACTTGCAATGGGGGGCAACCAAGAAAGCGTTGGAAGTGTTTGTAAGCCTTTATGGAGATCGAAAAATTCAGTTCTACCTCGTAGTCAGCTTTAAATGAGCATAATCTTAACATTAGGAAAGACCCATATAGCAGGTTCTATGAGTAGGATAGGAGGTGTTTCCAAAAACTTTGAATCATGCTCCTAGTGCAACAATCAGCATCCATAGACCAGCTTTGTTCTTGGAGCTCATCTCCAAATAGCAAATAATCTTTGCCAATAGCAAACCAAATAGCAAATAATTAAGCTATTTAGTGCTAATGATCCTTAAAAGTAAAACCAGTCCATCTTACTGCTGGCTATTGAAACAAAAATATAAAATAACTAGCCTGTTCAAATTGTTTATGCAGAGACTATACAAAAATTTCTATTTCCTTTTCTCTTTGTAAAGCACTATTATATAAGTTATGCAAACCTAATGCTAAAGTTTTCAGAGCCCAAGGCAAATGCATCCCAACCCTTTTCCTTCAATGCAAAAAAAATGTTTGCTCAAAGTACTTTATAGAAGGACTTGAAAATCGGGCAGATAAAATGAAAAGTACCATAATCCACAATATATATATATATACAGGGTGTCTAGGAAAGTCTATTCGGAGAAATTTCTCGAGAACGGCTTTAAAAACATGAGTTATCCTCATGTTTTTAATGCAGCCGTATAGGAAACCCTGATGGTGCTACATGACAAGACAATTATTTGGGAGCTGACCTCCCCTTCTTCCCCCCTGGAGGGCTATCTCGCTTCCTTGTAGAGATAGAGAAAAAAGTTAACTACAAAAGTTGTAGAACATTGCCAAATTAGTACAAAAATGTTTGTCTGACAGAAAAAGCTAAAAAGAACTCTGAAAACTAGGCAATAGACTCTAAATCCCTCTAAATAAAACAACATTAATGTACTCGGACAATTGGGATGTTTTGCGTTGGGAAATGTTATGCATATAATTAGTCGGCTGCACTGGCATTCCAGTTACATTCTTTAAAAGTAAGGATCATTTTGCAATATTCTTCATTAGTAAACATAGTTGACATAAAATAAAAATAGGAGGAAGTGGCAAGCACATAGCATAAGGATACAATACTGCAGGTGGAATGTTCTTTCAATTTCAGTTTAGTTTATTTATTTTTCTGGCTTTGATTACAATGTGATTTACAGACAAATTGTCTGTTAAAAAACAGTTAGTATTTAAACTAAATTTATCAAATCGTTTGTTATACATCTGTAGCTAGATGATTTTGTAGTTCAAAGAATCACATGCTTTTAAAAATATTTTTTTGGACAATTATGTGCAGTTTTCTCTGTTGGACAGACATATTTTTGTACTAATTTAGCAATGCTCTACAACTTTGTAATTGATTCTTTCTCTATCTCTAAAAAGGAGCAAAATAGCCCCTCCCCTTCAAAGTTGCCTTGTTGTGTAGTACCGTAGGGGTTTTCTATGCAGCTGCATTAAAAAAAAAATAAGAGTAACTCTTCATTCTCTAGAAATTTTCCTTGATACAGACTTTCCTTGACACCCTGTACATATATAGTATATATACAGGGTGTCCCAAAAGGATTGAAATGCACTTTAATTCTTTATCTGTTGGAAATAAGTGGGCAATGTAAATTGCAAGAATGTTGATAAGTAAGGTAGGAAATAAGATTATGTTAATGAAATAGTCCTCTCATTAATTTTCAAAAAGTTACACTTTTTAAATTTTTATATGACCCCCTTAGACAAATTTGGTCAATCAGAATTTTTTTTATTTTTAATGCAACAAGATCATTAAAAAACCTGCATATCTGTATCTTTAAAATCAACTGAACTATAATAAAGAAAAAAACTGACGTATGCCACTTTTCCATACCATGTGAAAGGCTGTTTCATCAGTGAAAACAGATCATAAACAAATTGACAATGGAAATTGTTTAGATCAAAAATACGTTAATATTTGTCCAAATTTTTTTATCACAAATGCATCTAAATAAAGCATTACACAGACAGGATCATATAAAGCAATGGTACTCACTACTCGTTTGGGGTTCTATGTATTATCATCTAGTTTTATCTTTTTTGTGATATGTCACAAATTTACATTTCTAATTTGATATAAGGTCCCCATTCACAATGTTCAATTTTCAATTAAATATAACTCGCTCAATTTTAAAGATACAGATATGCAGGTTTTTTTAATCTTGTTACATTAAAAATAAAAATTTTCTGATTGACTAAATTTGTCTAAGGGGGTCATATAAAAATTTAAAAAGTGTAACTTTTTGAAAATGAATGGGAGGATTATTTCATTAATGTAGTGTTATTTCCTACCTTACTTTCAACATTTTTGCAATTTACATTGCCCACCTATCTCCAATAGGTAAAGAATTAAAGCTTGTTTCAATCATTTCGGGACACTCTGTATATATATATATATATATTATTTCAGGAAATATTTATTTTATGTTTCTATGTGCATTTGATATTAAGTTGTTATTGAATAAACATAAGGGCATTTCTCAAAGTTATATTGGTAAACACCATTTCTCTTATATTCTGAATAAAGGACTTTTATGGTTTTCATTTTTATGAGGCAAAAAAAAATGCCATCATTTTGTTGGCCAAGGCTCCTGAGAATGCAAAGATCAAGGCCTTGTTCTAAAACTGGCCCTGAAACTATGTATGTAAAAAAAAAATAAATAAATAGCTGGTCCTGGAATCAAAATATGTTCAGATGAATATATGTTGTAGTTTAATTTAAAAAAAGGAGAGAGACTGAGCTTACAACTATTAACTTCAAACAGTGTCCTCCTTGAGTATTTGAAGGTCTATAAAAAATAATTGAAAAATTATAATGCCTTGGGTCCAAAAGTACAATATTTGTAAGGGTGATGAATCCAAATGTATTTTTAGGAGATATGGAAATTTGTGGTGTTGGTGCTACCAGCATAAAAAATTGAGGTTGACAAAAAATGATTAAGAAGATGTTAAAGATTTTTTCTTTTATGTTTACCACAATGTTTTGCATAAATAGTATAATGAACAAGTTTTTTAGGGACTATATAACCTCTGCCGTTACACTTTGAGTGCATATATATACCTACAGCAGTAAACATGGCATAATCACCAATTTGTAGATCCCATGCAACACTGGGGTATATCTGTGACCGAAACATAATTGCCAATTTTAAGTGAGGTGAAATGCACTAACTGTGCTGGAGCACCATAAAATATTTTATTGGTGGAACATATTACTTGCACTTTACCACTGTACAAAGTTCAAAATGCATAATCCATATTCTATTTCTTTATAATATATACTATTTATTAGAGATGGGTGAATAACACTTATTTCAATTTGAATATCTAATTCAAATATTAACCAGATCTCGAATATTCAAATACCTTGAATAGATATTTCAAATTGTTAATAATTAACATTTGCATTTATTAAATATTATTTACTAATTACTAGTAGTATATATATATATATATATATATATATAATTTATTGTATTTATTTTTTTGCGTGTGATATTCTCGCAGTTTTTTGGGGTACCAATAAAGGCCTAGCTCCTTTTGTTGATTTATCTGTTTGAATATATTCAGCTCTTTCATCATGTATGTTAGTACAGGGAACAAGGGGTTTAGTACCTGTATTATATATGTGATACTTCGTAGAATTTTACTTTTTCAATTGGGAATAGTAACAGGCTAATATCATGACTTTCTTAGCATGATATTCTGAATTTAAATTCATACCTTATATGTGGAACAGGGAACGTGGGGTATATACCGGTTTCATATATACAGTGTTTGTTTATAATACATTAATTTGTGTCACAAATAATTTTACATGTGCTAAACATACATCAATTAGTAAGGGATAAGTCACAGGTATTTGACTCTTGCACGTAAATCAATTTGGTTGGTTGGTGTCGTGTCCCTAACATATTTATTAAGGAAGAATGTGTGCACTGCTTCTGTTTAGTCAAAGACCCAGGGCACCCGAAGGTAGAAGTCTGACTTCTGCCCCAATAAGACATCACAACATCCATGCCCGCAGGCGGAACTCGAACCTGCAATCTGGCAGCCGAGCCATCACGAGGAAACGCCTGCCTCTTTGACCGCTCGGCCACCACATCGGCCGTAAATCAAATTCGTACAATATGTATATATATACAGGGTGTCCCAAAAACATTGACCTTGGCTTCTATTCCTTAAATATTGATCTTAGACATATATAATAAATTACAAAGTTACATAAAAAAAGGTACAGAATTTTATGAAATCGATAAAAATTTTCAAGGGATTAAATTTGAAGAAATACAAAATTTAAATTTTTATACGACCCGCGTACAAAACCATTTCCAATGAGTAAAATGTGCCCCATACACTAATAAGGTGATGTACAAAATTTCAGCATTTTATCATAAAAAGTCCCAGAGATATGTTCAAACAAAGTTGGTGAGGGATTAATCACAAATTAAAATGTAAATGTTTACAGCAAGAGTGCACATGATGCAACGCTGAAATGCATTGTGGCGATTGAGTGTCACCAGGACCGAACTCGGAACCATGTGCTTACAAGACCGACATTATAATCATAGAGCAAAAGCTAGCTTCTGCTTCGTTTTTATAATTCGGGTACAAGTTCCAAGCATCTTTGATCAAATGTATTTGCTGCTGCACACTCCTCCAACTGATGAAGAGACCCGGGTCAAATTTCGGCAAGGAGGGGGGCCACGTTGAAAACCCCTTCGTATCCCCGTCTGAATTTCAGTTGAGGGCTGAAGGCCGGGAGGTGTGTCGCCTTAGGCGTGACGTTAGTCGTGGTTAACCAGGAAAGGAGTGGCAAGGCCTCTGACTCTGTGTGGTGCTGCTGCACACTCCCCCACCCGTCGCCAGGATAAAACTCAGGACCTAGTGCTTACAAGACCGACATTATAATCATAGAGCAAAAGCTAACTTCTGTTCCGTTTTTATAATTTGGGTACAGGTTCCAAGCATCTTTGATCAGATGTCTTTGCTGCCGCAGCATCATAGGCAAATAATATCTGCCCATTAACTTTAATGGATCTTTGGTATGGATGAAAAACATTTTGAACAAGCTTTGTAATTTTTGTGCAAAGTTATTATTTCTACACAGTGTAGATACTTTTGTACTAATAAATAGCAAAATTATTATTTATTTATGTAATCATTGTTTTCTTTCGTAAATTGTGTATGACCCCTGAAACACGATCTGCTGACATGACTTTTCCCCTTTGAGAACCCATGTCGATGCATCGAAAAGTGGTTTAAGTCAGTATTTTTGTCTTTTCATATCTTTGGGACTTTTTATAATAAAATGAAATTTTGTACATCACCTTATTAGTATATGGGGCACATTTTATTCATTGGAAATGTTTTTGTATGGGGACCATATAAAAATTTTGTATTTCTTAAAATTTTGAAGGGAATTAAATTTTAAGAAATACAAAATTTAAATTTCAAGGGAATTAAACTTTTTAAATTTTTTTTTAAGGGAATTAAATTTTGTATTTCTTAAAATTTAATTCCCTTGAAAATTTTAATTGATTTCATAAATTTCTGTACCTTTTTTTACGTAACTTTGCAATTTATTATATATGTCTAAGATCAATATTTAAGGAATAAAAGCCAAGGTTAATGTTTTTGGGACACCCTGTATATATATATATATATATATATATATATGTGTGTGTGTGTATATATATAATTTCTGTAATAATAATTACAGTATGTAGACAAGAGCACAGCTCTATTTAATATTTTCAGACACCAGGGAACTTCTCATTTTCTCACTTTCACATATAAGCATGTTTCTGTCTTAAATTTCCACATTTTATATGGGTAATTATACAGACTTTACACCACTAATTACTATTTCTACTAGTTGTTATTTTACTGTTTACATTCTATTGCCAAATCACACTGAGAGTTCTCAGGGTGAAGGCATTGGTGAAGGGGCTTTAAACATGTATTTTGTTGATAAAATGTTTTTATATTATGTATCACTGAGCTACATCTCTTTTTTGTATTATAATGTTCAGTATGTTGGTCTAAAATATCAGGACAGAACATTAAAACATGTGACCATTGACATTTGAAATTAATAGATCAATCAGCAATTTAACTATTTTATCAATCACAAAATGAACTTTGGAATTTGATATTGGATGAGTTATAAATATTTAGTAATATAACAAGCAAATAAAATGATTGCAATACACACACACACATACATATATATTATACGTATATATATATATATATATATATATAATATATATTAGAAAATGGATTAATAACTAATAGGTATAACAATAGTTCTTTACTATAAATACTATAGCCCAGACTACAAGTATAAATAGATGATAAAAATTGGAAAAATTATTAAGAAATCAAGTATTACCATGAACCATGAGGCAGGATTCTCGAATTCAAGAGCAAAACAGGTGAGCAGTTAAGAGCTAATGACAGAGAGTTGAGTAGTGTTCAGGAAAAAAAAAATAAACTATGCATTAAAAGGGGGACTAAGAGTTGTAGGGACTTCCACTGAAACTCAACCCAAGGAGCAAGTGCCAGACAGAACAGCCATAATAAAGACAGGGTAAATAAAATGAACAAGGATCATAGTGGAAAATACTTATTATAATAAATATGAGACACAGGAGAAATGAATATGAGAGTATGCCACTTTCACGATTAAAAAGGGACTTCAAATCGTTGCTACAAACTGACCAAAGTTATATATTTTTCATAAAAATAATTTTCAAAATATTAAATTTTTATGAACTGTATTTCCTAATTTTTATTTTTCAATTTTTAATTTAATTTTATTATTCTTAATTTTACATAATTAATAATAATTAGTGGGGTTTTTTATAATTAGTAGTTGCCATAATAGGGAATATTGTTTTGGATAATATCGAGTGATAATTGATATACTGAGTTAATGATATTAATAACAAATTTAGGAGGATATGCTTTATTATTAATTGCATAGTAGTCATCAGAGAATTTGTTCTAGTATATTACTAGAATGAATCATCTAGTGTTACCCGGACCCTAAATAAGTGCCTGCCCCTTAAATAATGCAGATACAGATAACACCATACTCAATTCACCTGTTTTGAACTAAAATAATTCACATGATACAAATAAAATCTCCGAATCACAAAATCAGAATCACAATTGGCCCTATCTTCCTCAGATCGCTTATAAAAATGGAAAAGGAAGTAAATGGCTCAGATCCTCCCATTTATGCACCTGCATAAAAGTAGACGTGGCTTCAGTAGGTCGAAGAACTTCAATGGCACAGTCCACATGGGAAAAAGTGAGTAAAAAATTATAAAAATTTGCTCACTTAATTATAATTATTGGACAGCAACATTATAATTATTGGATTAATAGCATTAGGAAATTATTTTTTTCTTTGGAGCAGTGTGCGATATTTCAAGTAGCTGGTGTTAAATTATAAACAGTGGATTGGCTATCTTATTTTTTAATATTACAATTTAAAAATCAGATATCTTTTAAGCATGCAAAAAGTATATACTATTAAAAAATTCATGAAAATTTGACTATTAGTTGCATGGATTCCTTTCGAAGTTTGTTCGAAAAAGAATTTTTTTATCTTTTTGATGGTGTCAAGATGGAAACTCTTTGATAATAGTTTTGGTCACTAAGGAACTGATTTGTTTAAATATTGCCCAAAATTGTTGAAAATCAGGCTAAAACATAAGAAAACTAAAATACTAATTACAAATTTTAAAAATTAACACCGAGATGCACCTTTCTAAGTCCTGAAGTACCTATGTACTGAATTTTATGGCCATACAATGCTTAGATTTTTCGCTACAGACAGATAGACACGCAGACATCTTTCTTTATTAAGCTATACCCGTTCTTTGTATGAAATATATAATATAAAAGAACTTAAAATTCCTAATTAGTTATTCTTGCAGTATATTAAATAAGATTGTTATTCAAAACATCCTATTTAATTCTAAAAGAAGTATAAGAACTTTTGTTGTCGCTATATAAAATTATCTTCTTAAAAATATTCCGGTCCAGTTTGTAAACAAATTTACAAAAATATATCGAATTGGATTAGGTAACATATGCCAAAATGAATGTGCAAAAATTGTATTAGAAGATATACCCATACTATTTAATTGGCTAAACACAATATATAAGTTGATTGACTAAACACAATATATGAGTTTAAAAATGTTTACCAAAATAAAACAGATATTTAAGGATTTGAAAATATCAATAATTACCATAATCCTTAAACCTGAAGGCTATAATTGATATTATCCAGTCAAAAATACGATACCATTCATTTATAAAAATATTTTTATATCCATTCCTTTTTTATTTAAATTGGGAAAAATTTAATAAAACTCGTCCACTGTATAAACACACACACACACATATATATATATATATATATATATACTAATTGCTAAGTATCTGTCTGTCTGTCATGCCTATTTTAGGCACTTCCCGAATAAATAGACTTGCAATTTAGTACACAGATCAATCACTTGATAAAACCCCAGGAAAATTCAATTTTTTTCTTTTATCAGTAGAAGGGGTACTCTATACCAAAACTTTCAAAAGGTGACATGATAGTAAAGAATACTTCCCAATAAAATAGAGGCTTCAAATTTGGAGTATGAGCAGAAGAAAATGTGTAATTTCAGTTTCCCAATATTTGCTACTTTAGGGGTTCCACAAACCAAAATGTACTATTTGCCAAATAAATGAGGAACACATTCTTTTAAGTAACATAGAGGCTGGAAAATTGTTACACAAGTCAATCATTCAATGAAATCTTCAGGAAAAATCAAAATTTTCAAAAATGTTTAAAAGGGGGAGGGGAAGCTTTACACTAAAACGTCCACAATGTGAAATGATAGAAAACATACTTTGCAATAGATAGAGACTTTGAATTTAGTGTGAGCGTAGGTTCTTCGAAAAGAAGAAAGTGTACAATTTCAGTTTTCCAGTATTTACTACATTAGAGGTACCATAGACTAAAATGTTTGATTTGCCGAATAAATGAGAAACACTTTCTTTCAAACAAGATATACTTGAAATTTGGTACATTAATCAATTATTCGACAAAATCACTAAAGGAAATCTATGAAGAATTTGAGATGGTAGAAAACCATACTTTACTATTAGATAAAGACTTTGTATTTCGTGTGATGGATTAGTTAGATGGGAAGAATGTGTGCAATTTCAGTTTTCCAATATTTACTAATTTTGGGATGCCACAGACCAAAATGTTTGATTTGCTGAATAAATGAAAAATGCCTTTTTTTATGTGAGATAAAGATTGGATATTTGGTACACTCATCAATTGTTTGATAAAGCCCACAGGAAGAATCTACTTTTTCAGAAATGTTCATTTAATGGTGGTCTCCACAGCAAAGGGGGCATTCCACGGAAAACAGGACATCTTCAAGAATAAAAAAATATTTTTGGAGGGGCGATCCAAACTGCCTAGTTCATTTTTAAGGGTCTAAATAATATATTTCTAAGAATATTTTCCCAGTACTTTGCTTTTCACAAGTGACAACACTGATTCCAAGATGGCCACCATCAACTGAATCTCATGTAGTTGAAAAAGTGTTAACTTTATGAGCTTCCACTTTATTTTCTGTTACACTTAAAAACACTATTGCTGTTTCAGTATAATATGCAAGTATATTCTCTATTAAATGCACTGCTTCAAAAGGTTTACTTCAATTTAAACTGTGTACATTTAAAAATTCAATTAATACAAATGTATGTCCCACACGTGACAGAAATTACAGTATTTTTTGTAATTAGTATTGAACCAAGTAGTTTAGCTTGTAGCCATGCAAGTTTATAAATGACCTAAAACATAAAATACCAATTTCATTTCTGAAATTTATTACAGCACATTTTATTCTGTCCCACACGTGACGCCACATCTGGAACATTTCAAACATAAGTGTTTTCAAGTAAAGAATTTTATTGTTATAACTAGAAAATGATTTAAAATAAAATATCGGTTGATAAGTATATATATTTCTAATATTTTAAAAGCCAAAGGTATCCATTAAATTGCAACTTTACACTTAGACCTAAGTAGGTATTATTGCAAAACAGTCCCAAAATTCAGATATTGAAATACGAAATCAATTTTGCAAACAGACTTTTTGCAATGGCATTTGTATGTGAATATCAGAACGAAGTACAAAGTGCACTATGGTCACGAGCAAGTGTACCTCTATTCACGGCTGCAACTTTTTATAAAGGCAAGTGTCAGACTTACCTCATATGTTCAGATACATCAAATAAAGACACTTTCTGTTTTTATAGAATTTCTTTATGAAGAAATTTTTCAATCGGATAAAATACAACCAAAAGAAGAGGTCATTTGGAGTGATGGGCCATCCTCCGAATTTAAAAACAAATACATGGCCAAACTTCTATGCATGTTGTCAGAAAAGTACACAGGAACAAATTTCATGTGGAAGTACTTTGCTACTTCTCATAGTAAAGGTGTGGTGGATACAGTGGGAGGTAATATAAAGAGACTTGTACATCAAAAGATGATGAGCCAAGATGAGATACACACTATCCAGTCTGCCAAAGATTTTGCTAACTTAGCAAGCCAACTTACACACAGTACAAGGATCTTCTACATTGGAAATGATCACATAGAGGAGAAAATATGAGAGAAGAACCCATGGAACAGTGTAATTCCAATTACTGGTATATCACGTTTCCATATAATTCAACCAAAAGGAAAGGGCGTCATCAACTGTCGAACCCATTCTCTTTGGACTGAAAATATCACCTTTCGAAACAGCAATTCACCATGTTTGATTTCTGGTAAAGACCTGGTATGTGGAAAATGGGTCATTGTGAATTATGAAGACAAACTCTATCCAGAGGAAATTACCAAAAGAGAAGAAAATGATACACTTGCAGTAAACATGATAGAAGAGTCAAAAATCAGGGGCTACTTCAAGTGGCCAAAACATCGTGACGAAATTCCTTACAAATGTGAAGAGATAGTGAAGGTTATATTTCAGCACCAGTTGTTGCTAATAGTAGAGGCGCTTACAAATTTGTTGACCTGTAAAACTGTAATCAAACATTACAAAGAAAATACTATGATTTAAATACTTTATATTTCTGTTTGGCATATAAAAGCTTTGCTTTAGTTTCTGTTTCAAATTGTGTTTCTCTTTTTATGTATATTTTTACTATTAATATATTATTAATAATAAATAATTAATATTAATATTCATATTATAATAATAGTTTAGTATTTTCACATTAAAATAAACTTCTTGGAATTAATAAAGCAATTGTATTTTTATTAAGGGACAAATCAAATCACACAATGTTCCGCACATGATGGAGTTGTCCCACATGTGACATTTATTTAAAAAAAATTACCTAGGTATATGCTTACCTTACTGCCTATAAACATTTATGAATAGTTAATATGAACCTAGGAGATATATAAAAAAAATGCTGAAGTCAAGTGACTACAGCAGATTCAGAGAAATTTTTGTTAGAAGGAGATATAATAAAAAGTCCTGTCAAATGGTGTGTCCTGCACGTGACAGTTAGATTTAATTAAAAAACTTGGGATTTGAAAAGTTTATGAAAAATTTCTTATGTTTATGAAATCACCCAGCTGAAGTACTTTCATCAGATCATAACAAATTCTAAAACTTCATTCTTACAAAAAAGGTCTACAAGAAAATATAGTTGAAAATGTAGTCTGAATGTCCCGCACGTGACAGTGGAATCGTGCAAAGTATGAAATGATAGTTAAACATAAATTGCAATGAGATAGAAAATTAAAAATTAATGCAAGAATAAATCATTCGATATGAGGAAATTGGCTGACTTTACATTCGAAAACTTGTTAGATTAGTTGGTCAAACACTAAAAAAAAAAATATTTGATTTGGCAAATAAATCAGAAACACTTTTTTTTAAAATGAGATATACTTGATTTGGTACATTGATCAATTGTTTGATAAAATCACTAAAAAATCTGTGTGAAAGGTGAAATGATAGAAAACCATACTTTGAAATGAGATAGAGACTTTGTATTTGGTGTGATGGTAGGTTGTTAGATGGGAAGAAAGTGTGCAGTTTCAGTTTTCAAATACTTACTAATTTCGGTGTGCCACAGACCAAAATTTTTCATTTGCTGTATAAATGAAAAATGCCTTCTAATAAGTGAGATAGAGACTTGAAATTCGGTACATATGTTTGATAAAGCTCGTAATAAAGTGTGAAATGATAGTTAAACATAAATTGCGATGAGATAGAAAATTAGAAATTTGTGCAAGGGTATACCCTTATACAAATTCTACAGGGTGAGTCGGAATTGTTTTTACAAAAGTAGAGGGGTGATAGTACCCCACCAGACGAGCAATAATTACCATGGAACATAGGGTCACATTGCACTCTAGAGAGGCAGAAAAGAGTAAAATTAGAATACGAGCCTGCATGTACACCAGTGTGGGGAAAGCGAATGAATGATACCAAACGTTGCACAAACAGATTTATTGTGCAGCAACAAACTCACAGCAAGTGCTCAAAGTGGCAACTATGCGTGTAGTTGCACCATTCACACCGGTGAAGGAATGACTGATACACCCTCTCAAAGATTCTGTGTGTTGTGTTAATGTGGTCTGCGGCAACAACATTGCGTGCAACGAGATCTTCCGCCGAGTTCACAGGTGTCTTGTACACTAAAGATTTCATGTGGCCCCAGAAGAAAAAGTCCAGTGGGAATAACTTGCAGCGTTGAAGTTGTGCCGGTTTTTAAAGGGCAATGTGTGCTCTGATTGGCTATCGCCGAAACCTACTAGGAGACAGTTATGCTGATTCTGCTCCCTGGACATTTGCATACAGTAACTGCGTTCATGCTTGGCGTAGGAGATACTATGTAGGCAGGTACATAATGACGTCCGAGGAGCTGACTGTGTCATGCTCGATGCGGTTCGACGTGACTCTTTTCTATCTCTCAGAGTGCAATGTGACCCTATGTTCCATGGTAATTATTGCTCGCCTGGTGGGGTACTATCACCCCTCTGCTTTTGTAAAAACAATTCCGATTCACCCTGTATATTGAATGATCTATAGCTCATTCGATCTGGAGAAGATAGCTGACTTCACTTTCAAAAACTTGTTACTTTAGCGGGCTACACACTAAAATGTTTGATTTGTGTAACAAATGAGAAATGCCTCTTTTTAAGTGAAATAAAGACTTGAAATTTGGCCCATAGGTGGTTTCAATGAGATGCACTTGAAAAATAGAAATATTTTAAATATTATAATTGAGGGAGGTACTCCAGACCAAAACATTCAAAATTAATAAAGAATATTATTGTGTTGCAAAATTTAATATTTTATGGGTGACACACATCCAAACTGTTCAATTGGGCAAAATAATAAGTAAATCCCTCTATTAAGATGTGCGATAGATACTTGAAATTTGGTTCATGCGTGAACAGCTTGATAAGACCCACAGGATAATTTGAATTATTTTTAAAATTCATATTAATTGGTGCTTTCTTAGTGTGAGACTGTTGATTTACTTTATAACCCAAGTAATTGGGAACTAATTTGGTGTTGTTCAGCAACATATAATTTTCTTCAAATAATATTGCTTTAAAAGATATTGTCTGTATAATGCTATCTCTATGGAAAGAAGTTCCTTTTTCATTAATATCTTGACAATGCCTGAACATAGAAATTTAAATATGGACTGCATTTTAAGTGAGATTATTTCGAGGCTACTTACAAAATTTCACGAATTTGTTGCAAATGTTCTCATATATTGATGAGACAAATAAAAAACACACACAGAGATTATCAATTTTATTTAAATAGATTAGTAAATAAATTAATAAAGTAAAATAAGAAAGGTTAAAAGTATAATAAAATCATATTAATTTAGAAATATAACTTTGTATTTTAATTACAGTAGCTATTTATTTTAGGTACTCTTAATTATGATAATTGAATATTATAAATGCTTCTCACTTACAGAAACTTTTATTTAAGGAAATAAGCATTTGAACATGTTCAGGATTTAGTCCTTTTGGATTTTTTTTGTCACAAATAAAATCAGAAGTGCTGAAGAGTCACTCTTAAAAATCTGTTAATGATGGTATGATTAAATATTCTAAATATAATTTCTTCAAGCGTGGATACAGACTGTTCTTATTCCAGTATTAAAAAATGTTTACACTTGGTGGAAGCAAACTTTCTTCTAGGTACTTTTGAATTTCTTCTTCTAGGGTATCTTGATATCTTATTCGAGAACCTGCTGTCAATCATGACACAATATTCAAGGTATTCAAATTTCTTCTAGAGCAATTCCAAAGAGATCTTGATTAGTTTTCATCCATCTCTACTATTTAAACTATAATTGAAGATGATAGAAGTCTAGGTGAAGCAATTACAATGTTGCCTCTACCCAAGTATTCACTCACGTTTATGCAACTTGATAAATTTTGAAAAATTCTGTTCCATGGTAAAGCTGTATAGGCATTTAGACAATTTCCAAACGGCTAATTGTTTTAAATGCTTACACTTTATTCTTAATGAGCCCCTGTTTGAATATTTAATTCTTTGAGTGGGCATTAACTCAGCATTGATAAACATACTATTATGATATATGGTTTGATATTCTATAGCTTATAAAACAGAAGACAAAAATAAAAGATTTAAAAAATTTTTTTATCATACAACTTGGAAACTAAATGTGCATAATTATGTTTAACTCTAGTAACAGATTCAGAAAAGAATACAGAAATGTCCCCCCCCCCCAAAAAAAAAAAATGCAGGAGCTAGAGGGACCTGAGCTCTCCTTACAGAGAGATTCAGACTCCCCTCCCTAAAAAAAATATTCTATTGCTAGTGCTAACAGTTTAAGGGTGAGCGTCAGTAATTTTCTGCCCTATCCGTGCTTTGTTAACTTTCGCGGCACACATATTTCGACGAAATTCTGCTCAAACAGTTGCAAAATATTTTCTTATAGATAAAATGCTATGCTTAGATTATATTAAAACTAAATTTAATACCCAATAAGACATAGAATATATGTTTTATTTTAATTTAAAATATTTTTGGTGCTGCCATCTGTTGTCATAATTTAATTCATACCGACTATTTTTATTTTTTAATGAACATTTTTAAATGTCTATTCATTCTAATACACTATTAAATACAACAACAGATCATATATAATGCCATAATCACGGAAACGTAATTGAACTTGGACTTGAAGACAAAGAAATTTGAAGACAAAACTGCAGTCCTCAATGATGTACATTCAGATCCCTCATCAAATTTATAGAATGATAAATTACCTTTCCGTGATTGTGGCATTATTATATATGATCTGTTGTTGTATTTAACACTGTATTAGAAGGAATAGATATTTAAAAATGTTCATTAAAAAATAAAAATAATCGGTATGAATTAAATTACGACAACAGATGGCAGCACCAAAAATATTTTAAATTAAAATAAAACATATATTCTATGTTTTATTGGGTATTAAATTTAGTTTTAATATAATCTAAGCATAGCATTTTATCTATAAGAAAATATTTCGCAACTGTTTGAGCAGAATTTCGGCGAAATATGTGTGCCGTGAAAGTTAACAAAGCGGGGATAGGGCAGAAAATTTACTGACGCTCGCTCACCCTTAAATGTCTATTCATTTAAATTTACTTCATAAATTAGCAATTGGAAATGTTTATGAATTGTTTTATATAATGTAGTAATAACTCATAAAATAGCTAAATCCAAGATTTTAATAATTATCTAGGCTTATTTGGTGATGTTACAAATTATTTTAATATGTTTAATTTTGTTTAACAATTTATTGCTCTTAACATGGAAAACAGTCATCCTAATCAAAATTTGCTCCAATTAGATCATGTACCATGTCTTTTGAGTTAATTAGATCATGTACCATGTTTTTTGAGTTAATTAGATCATGTACCATCAAAAATTGCTCCTTTATGTTCTGTTCCTTAATTGACACCGCAAATGTTCAAATAATCAGCCTTTTAAATCACGTGTGGGGATTATGACAGGAATTTCTTTTCGAAACCTCCATTTTCTCTGCCCCCGAGCAGGCAAAACTAAAATCCAGATTCGTTAGCTTTTGTCCATTGGCAGGGGCGGTGCCATGATTTTTTTGTGAGTAGGCTAGAGCCATGGTTCCCGTATATATATATATATATATTTTAGCTCTTTTTTTATTTTTTTAGTTGTTCATTTTTTTTTATAATATAATATACATTGTACAGCATGGGCAGCTGTCCTCCCCTGCCCCTAAAAATGAAATTTGCAGTATATTTCAGTATTTTAGTAGTATTTTCGTAGTATATTTCAGGGTTGACAATTATATTTACAATTTCAACATAATTAAATCATTTAATGAACCCCATTTAAGGAGCAAATGAGATTCGCCTGTTGGAAGCTTTTCCAAATTCGTCAACCACCATGGTAGGATCCTCCTTCAGTCGATCGCTCAAATCTCGGTTAATGGAGAGCAGTGTTAAATTTGATGATCTGTTCTCAGTCATAGTCGTGCATATTAATGATTTTATGCGATTTAATGAACTAAAACTTCTTTCACAGCTTGCACTAGACACAGGTATAGTTAAAACTAGCCTGTAATGAAGAAATAAATCGGATAAAGTTTCTTTCATTGGCAAAAGGATTCTGCAGCAATCCATGACGTTCTTAGCTTTCTCAGCAATGAATAAATTCTTCGCAACAGGTATCTGACTTTTCAAAGAATATGCTAAAACTGAACCGACTAAACTTGTTTCAAAACTCCAATATTTCTTCAGAGTTCATGAATAAATTGCTTTTAGGTTCAGCCACCCATAATCCTTTAAATAGATCATTATTATTCAGAAGTCGCTTTGACATCTCAGCAATGAATCAATCAATAATTTCAAAATAAAAAGATCGTAGACTTAGTTGAATTGTTGGAGTGTCGGTGCTACTGCTTCCTGTTGTACTTAATAGCAGGTTGTCTTTCGCTTTGATGATATTTTTCTGCATTTCTTGCCTTCAGCACTAGCACTGTTGAAGGCATTAGGTGCGGAATCAGGATTTGGTACTTCCAAAAATATCTTTTCTGCTAAGACAGCAGCAGATCTCTATATTTCTTCGAATTTCACTTCATTTCTCATTTCTTTCAGATGTTTTAATTGTAGCTTCGCACAAGGATATAGCTCGTGTATAAATTAATTCAGGATTCTGCAGATACTCCGACAATGTATTTGTTGTGCCAAGTACTTCGTCCATTAGCACTAGTAGTAGCAAAATGCTAAATGAGTGCAGTTGCTTAATGTAACCTTTGCATTCAACCGCTTCAAAAGGTTTGCCTTTCTCCATTATTTCTTCTAAGGCCATAATTACTGCTTCAATCCTATTTCTGAAATAAAATACCCCCTTTTTTCTTGCTGGACCATCTTGTTTGGCAACTTTGAGGCATTTTCAATATTTCGAGTTTAAGTTCCCTTTGCGACTCTTCAAAATATTCCCATCTCAAGGCAGAATTACATTGAAAATTGTATATGGCTTTCAGAAAAACAAACAAGTCCCTCAGCTCTGGAATGTTTGAGCAACAATCAACTAAAACCAGATTTAGACGATGTGCATAACAGTGCACATAAGGACAAAAAACCCCAACTATGTCCGATATTCATTTTTTCATACCACTAATATCTCTTTTGACATTGTACTAGCTCCATCATATGTTTGTGCAACACAGTTTTTTATACTTAATCCTTGTTCATTTATAATTTTGATGATAGACGATGTAACTGACTCGGCATCAAATTGGTGCAAATCCAGAAATGTGATAAATCTTTCTTGCACGTCTTCACCATGTACGTATCTTAAACAAAGACTCAACTGTTCAATACCGCCTTTATCTTTGGACTCAGCTGTTATAATTGCAAATGCCTCAGTCGGATTACGAATTTCTTTGGTAATTAAACTTTTGACCAAGCATCCACTTATGTTCAAAATTTCGTTTTACACTTCATGATTTATATACTTTGCATTATTCGGCATGCTCTCTGATTTCAGCTTGTAGTCCGGACATTTTCTTTTCAAAAGCTGAAGGATTTCTAAGAAATTCCCTCTATTCACTGATTCATCGTTTTCTCAGTGACCTCTCAGGGCTATGTCTTGTTGAGCACAAAGCAAAATTACTTGAAGATGAGCTGCCAAAATTTCACGATTCCTTTTTATGCCATTTTGGCAGTGAACAGATATCTGAGTAGCAACATATCCTCTTGCCTTCGACTGGATATAAGCTGTATATTTTTCAAAGGAAAAATGATGTGTGGATTTAGCGGATACAAAATGATTTTCAAATTGCTTAGGCATATTTTTCCAATCAGAAAATCCAGCCATGAACGAATTTTGTTTGCCAGTGGGAAAATGTCGACAACAGAAACAATAAACTTGATCTTTTACGACCGAATATTCTAACATGTTATACTTTTCATACCAAGATGAATTAAAGCTGCGGTTTTGCCCTCCTTTCTGAGTCTTAGGAAATGTTTTCAATCTAACTATGTTTTCAGCTAGCCGCGAAAAGTAGCCATATGTGGGCGTGGCTTCAATGCTCAAGGGTTTTATTCTTCTCGGTGTTTATTAGCTGATTCCAGCGCCGTAACTAAACATTTTTGCGCCCGGAGCAAACAACTTTAGAATAGCAAAAGGAACAAAAATACTTTAATTAGAATTCCCATTTCTACCAAAATGGGAATTCTAATTAAAGGTTTTTTAATTAATTCACGATTTTTTGTGATAGATTATTATAACACAATTTTGGGAATTTTGTGGCGCATTTGTGGAATAATTGAGTACTAACACCCAAAAAGTCTGAGTAGGCTACAGCCTACTCCAGCCTACGCTGCTGCCGCCCCTGTCCATTGGTCTCATACTATAAGTATGCAAAGATTCATTCTTCACCAGGGATTTCTGGAAGTTCTGGGGGAAAAAAAACATATTAGACAATTATTATATAGATTAGACAAATAAATGGTTTGAATCATCTAGATTTGGGCATATGAGGGAATTCAAAAGGAAAAATAAAGAGAAAAAAAAGTTTTTGAATACCGAAGTGTTACTGTTATTATATAGGCAACTAGCAGAAGAATAATAATCTCTTTACATAGTAATTAACATGTTTAAAACAAAAAAATTGTATATTAAAGAAAATTGATATTTAATCATTATAAAATCTAATACTCTGTTTCTGAACAATGCTTTCCCTTCATCAGTTTTGTTGAGGTCCCTCTGAATTTCTCTCCCACCCCTCTTCAACTTTGTATCTCGATACTGACCCCTCTGATGGGTGTAACTCGTATATTGAACATAGTTTCCCATGGTTCTGATCTTTTCAAAAGCGTAGCTTTTATATGAGGATGGCCAGTAAAACATTTGAGGCCATATAAGAAAAATCTATAAAAATTTCCATGGTCTCTTTACATTGTCAGTCCACTGCAGGACAGAGGGATTGAAAAATAGCCTGATAAAGAAGTTAGATGCTGAGAAAGAAGAAAAGAGAATTTCTCTTTTATAGCAGAGAAAATACCAGAGGCAAGGGGCATATTCAGTAGGAGGCTTGAGCCTTTTCGAGACATAGAATTTTCTTTAAAATATGATATGATTAAAATAAACCTAGACTAAAAGCTCATTCCAAAGCCAATGACCCCCCCCCCCCCCCCAGACCATTCTCAGGGTATACCTCTATTGAAGCTCTAGGTTGTTCGCCTTACTTGGGTCCCCCATTGTATGTATTATCAACAAAAAGTTTACATTATTCTACTAGATAACATTGTCCTATATAGTGATATGTTTATTGAATATGTTTACTGATCAAATAGTTTCATATTTCATACTGCAAAAAAATTTTGGAATACTTGTTAGAAGCTGAAGGTATAACTCTGTGAGGGTATGACTCTATGTGTGTTCTGTATTGGGAAAATCTTGCAATTGGTGTTGGCTGATTTTTAAAAGAGGAAAATGCATTACATTTCATTTTCATAAAAATGCACCCTCTGAGATATCCTTCTTTTAATTCCCAAATAAGGTCTTACACATACACACTAAAAGAGAGGTTTAATTGATATAATTGATATATTTAAATTAAAGATAAGATGCAAAAAAAAAAATTTGACCCTATAATAGTAAACTCAATAAATTATACCAGCAGCAAAAAAATATTAATTAAAGTTTGAGGGTTTTATATAAATTATGTACAATAGTAAGTATAAAATGAACTTTTTATTTCAGAAATAATTCAAAGGCATGTGGTACAATTTTTAAGTTTTAATACTTTTTTATTTTAAGGGGGAGGGGTTTAATTTTTAAACTTTTTAAAGTAATACACATTACATAAATGTGATAAAAAAAAACAAATTTTGTAAGACTTTGCACTTGAATGACAATGTGAGACTAAATAGTAAAAAACATAAGCTAAATAGAAATAGTTTCTCAACAAATCTTTCCAAAATCAATTTTGTCATTTAAAAACATTAAATGAGAAAATTAATTTATCTTATTTCCTTCAAGATAATAAATATTTTATATCAAATATTAATTTTGTAAGAAAGCTCAAAAAAGAAAAAAATAATCTAAAGGGAAAAATTCGGTGTTATATGGAAAAAAAAAAAAAAAAAAAAAAAACTTTTTTTTGCTCTCATGCAATGAAACTCCAATGAGCTAAATGAGCGCGCATTAGCTGTTTTGTTTTGAAGGCCATAGCCGATGTTCTACGATCGAAGTTGGAATTTTTTTTACTCTGTGCTAAAGATTTATTCATTTGTATAAGGTCAAGGATTCATTTATTTATAGTCCCTTTCGATTAAAAAAAAAAATATGGCTAAACCGCCCGAAGACGACGAAAATGATCTTTTTGCTTCTAAAGTTTACGATCTTTTACATACAGATCAAATTTTGGACAATCTGTTTTGGGAAATGATGTTAGATATAAAGGAAAAGGTTGGTTTTATGGCGAATTATTCATTTTAAAGTATTGCTATATGTTACAAATTATAAAATTTTCTATAGCATTTTACTTTGTTTCCTATGTTAAAACCATTTATTCTCTATTTATTTTGAAATTGTACCTACAGCTACAAATAAGCAATTTCAATATATATTATGTAAAAATTATTATTTACTTATTTTTATTTAGCTACCATATTACGAAACATGTTCGCGGTAAATGATTTATTTTTGCATGTACAAAAACATATTTTTTTATTACTTATTGTTTCATTTAAAGCTAATTTTGCTTGATTATGTGCATTTCCATGTGAAATTTAACACATTTACCTATTTTTTTTTTCTCTTTTCTAGTAAACCCTTAAAAGAATAATGAAAATTTCTAAAAAAAGAATAGATTGATTTTAGCAATATGCAGGATTCTAGTTAAATTCAAATTATGCAATATTGTACTTATTTCTGACTAGAATGATGCAGTGGGAGAGGGGAGTTAAAAATACATTAGGTAATAGATATTTGGGGCAAAATGCATATGCAATTTGCCCCAAATATTTATTATCTACTGTATTTTTAGACTATTATAATATACAATTTACTAAATGATCCTACTATTATTCTCTAAATTTTGTTTAATTGGTTGAAAATTGTATAAAAAAATTATGTTAAAAATGTTTCTCTTAAATATGATAATGTATAAGTTGCTTTGAAATATAATCACAAAAATAATTTGGTTTGTAAAATTCAATATATAGGAGTCGTGCTGCCAATCACTATTGCAGCATTTTGTGAAAGAAAATTCAATGTAGTGATTGAAAACAGATTTAACGATTATAAATTTTGTTGCTGTCAAAATCAAAAATCATGGTAAAACTACTACTACCACTATGAGTTTTTTTCCAAAACAATAATCTTTGGAATTTGAGAATTTATAAATCAAATTAAATTTTTTAAATGGAAAGTTTCATTTGACAAACAGGTTAGCAAAAGTAATATATTTATGATACTTTGAAGGAATTGCATAATAAATTCAAAAAACTAAGTGGACCAGGACCTTACTAAGGAAAATCTCATACAGTATACTTACCTAGACGTCTTGCTGCGTTTGAAAATTTAATAGAACTCAAATCAAATCACTGGTCCTTGCTTATGCTAATTCAAGACTTCTTTTGTAAATATAATGTAAAAAAACTGATTTCAAATTATTTGTGAAAAATTTATTGTACTATTTATTTTGTATTTTTTGTCAATTTTTCACATCGTCAATTCATCACATCAAACTTAAGATTCAGATCAAAATGTTTGTTAATTTTTGAAAATGGAATGCCCTTTGAAATTGATTGTTTAATGATATCACAACAGTTTAAAAATATTATTTATATAGGAATATTTTTCATCCATATTTTAACTTGAAGTTGTTTTAGATATGATTAAGTGAAGATAAAATAGTTATTCTAACAGTTTAATTAGTATTTTAATAAAAAATAGATGTTTGATAAAATGTACAATTACAAATTTAGATTTATATTGGTACAAGTGGTGTCGAAAACCCAGACTACTCAACTGATCCGAGGGTTTGCAGCAGCCGTTTGAGTGGTGGAAATCCTTTTCTATCTGTATTGAATTTTAAATTACTTAAAATTTGAAGAAAAGGGCTATCATATTTTTGTAGTACTGTATAAGTACTATTAGATATTTGTTAGGAGAAAATGGAATATTTCAGTAAAATTGTGTGTATGTGAATGCTTTAGTAATGTCATAAGTAACTAAATAAATTCAAAAATATATATTTTCTCATCTAATAATCAATCAATCATGTTGTGAAATTATGGATAGTATAATTGTATTTGCATTATATTGAAAATTTGTGAAAATAAATTAAACTAAAATATGGAAGAAAGGGAAAATTATATCTCCCTTATGTAGGATTGAATTCAAAATTACACAAGAGCACACAAAAGATTTTTGTATCAATTATTTCTGGACAATATTCATATGTTAAAAATGTAAACACACACACACACACACACAAACATAATAAAAGAACCAAATTAAAAATACCAATGAAGTGACTTCTATCATATATATATATATATATGCCAAAAATATATATGCTTAACATATATTAATTAAAAATACCTGCAATGAAGTGACTTCTACTATATATATATGCCAAAAATATATATGACCATATATTATACCATATTCATATGCTAGCCAAAAATGAAAGCACACACACACACACACATACAAATAAAAAACATAATTAAAGAAAGCAAATTTATTAAAAATACAATGAAGCGACATCTACCATATAACAGGGTATTGCATACAAGCAAGAAAGTACCAAACTCGTCATCCCTCACCTGTGGAGCATGTTTGGCAGTCATTGCCTCTTGTTAGCATGGAGCAGATGATGAGATGACCAGCATGCATAATATTCCTTTAAGCAAGGAATTTCTAATTTTTCTAGTAAAAGTATTGGAACAGATGTAATATAATTCCATTTTTATTCTTAGCAATTTTAGGTGAGATTCTGGTAATCTCTGCTATGATTTGGAGAACATTCCATTCTGGTACCTTTTCAACTTTTTTTGTTTCCAAGGTGAAATTTGCAACATTCCATTCTGGCAACCCTTTCTGCATTTTTTGACGCCAAGGTAAAAATCACTGTTTGTGCAATAGTTGATCTGTAGCAATTCAAACATAGGCCTATGCCCACTAAAAAAAAGCAGAATCTGGCCCACTAACTGCTGGAGGTCGCACATAGCAACAGCTGTTTGTGCAGCAGGTGTTCTGTGGTTCATAGAGCACAACATGAAAATCAGAAAATTAAAAAATTTTCTGATTTTTACTTTAGCGACAAAAGACGCAGCAAGGATTTCCAGAATGGAATGTTGCAAGCTTTACCTTGCAACATTTGCCTTGTTATATATACATATGTATATGTGTATGTGTATATATACAAGGTGTCCAGTGCTATTGGTGCCCAATGGCTATTTCCTCAACCATTAGTCACAGAGATACGCTTCCAATTGCAAAAATGTTTTAAATTTTAAAATCTATTATCTTAGAAACAATTTAAATCAATAAATGCATTTCTGAAAGAAATACAAAATATAAATTTTTAACAGTATCCCGGTCCTACCAATTATATTTAGGAAAATCATCCTCATATAATTTTATGTAAAATAAAAAAAAAAACTATCCTTTTACGACCAAAATTGACCGACTTATAGCTGTTTAAAGTTGGAACACTTTTTGTGCTGAGAAATGGTCAATACAATCCCTGATTGGTTGGTTGCCTGGAGAAATGGTCAATACGGTCCCTGATTGGTTGGTTGCCTGAAATGGAACATTTTTATGCTTGGAAAAGCGACTTAAGTCATAAAGTTTAATGCTTCATAACTCGGTGAATTTTGGCAATAAAAGGAAGATTTTTTTTTATTTTGCATGAAATTGTATGAGGATGATTTTCCTAAATATAATTGGTAGGACCAGGGGACTGTATAAAAATTTATATTTCATATTTCTGTCAGAAATGTATTTATTTGATTTAAACTGTTTCTAAGACAATAGATTTTAAAATTTAAAACATTTTTGCAATTGGATGTATATATCTCTGTGACTAACGGTTGAGGAAATAGCCATTGGACACCGATAGCACTGGACACCCCTGTATATATACCGTGTGAGTTTAAAGTCACACACATCAAAGTTCATTTCACTGCTGAAAATTGATGAACGTTACTGCTAGTTCCAGCAGGATGGTGCGACTTGTCACACATCAAACAGCACTATTTATCTTTTAATTAATTTTTCCGGTAAGTGCATAAATCCCCGGGGATTGTGGCCCCCTTGTTCTCCAGATGCATCACCCCCTGATTCCTTCCTATGGGGCACATCTAAAAAATAGGGTTTACGTGAATAATCTACACATGATTGCTGAGCTGAAAACAAACATCACAACAGCCATTTCAATATCAATACTGCCATGTTCCACTGAGTCTCCCGAAATCTGATAAAATGAACACTCTTTTGCATTCACGAAACAGGATGTCATTTCCAACATTTATTGTAAAACTTAAAATTTGTCTGCTAAAAATAAAAGGTAACATTTCAACAGGGATCACATTCTTTCTAAAATTCCTTATTTTTTTCCATGTTCCTTAATTTCCTAAAATTTTCGAAATTTTCATTATTTCCTAAAAGAATAAAAATTTAACCAGAGATCAAGAGTATATTTTTATAAGTACAGAAAATATTTCCACACATGTTTTTCAATTTGTTTCATAATGAGTCCAGGCGATGAATGTTTACTTTTGGTTTCACTAGCGTGGCCAATCGTATTCTAAAAATAAATCCTCCCCCCCCCCCCCCACACACACACGAAGGGAGATGCAGCGTTACCCATTATGTATTGACTCCGGTTGGGAGAAGCTTTATTTTCTTTCATTGGGGAGTCTAATTAATGTGTTAGAAGTTGGGGGGAGGGGGGGGGAGCTAAATTGTTGTATTCTGCGAATTATTTCTATCAGGGTTCGTGCGCACTGTGGAAATCGGGAAATTACAGGAAATTTGAAAATGGACTAAAATGTCAGTGAAATTGCAGAGAAAATCGATTTTGTGTTCAAAATTTTGGAAAAATCAGGGATTTTTCAATTTCCTGACCTGCTTGTTCACAAAGATGCCGATTACTACAGATTCTCCCTAGTTTCTATGGGAAAATTTCTCATATTGCGGATTACGGGATTTGCATCTATGGAAAATTGTCTTTGAAAGCTACTGTAAATTTACTGCCGCTTGCACTATAATCTCAACCAAATCAACTTAACAACAGGGATTTATGCCGCATGGGTATTAATGCCAATTAAATCGACGCGACAACGGGGATTTACCGCTTCGTGGAACGTACAAGATCATTTCTTTTTTTCATGAAAGCAATAAATGTAGTTCTTAAAAGTTCTTAAACTTCGCATAAATTGCTGAAAGGTTAATTTTATAAATATTTGCACATAAACTGTTCAATTGTGCAATTCAGTTTGTGTTCTTGTGAATTGCCGAGAGTCGATTACTATCTTTTTCCATCTATCTCTGTCTTCTAAATATCACATATTAGATTGACTAAACTAGCTTATTTTTATTTTCTGATTAATTATTAAGGTTAATTTTTTTATTATTTTCTCATAAACAGCAAAATTATGCAATTCAGTCGCTGAGAGTCCATTAGTATCTTTTTCATCCATCCCCATCTTTTATATGTTGCATATTAGGTTGACTAAACTTGCGTTTTTTCATATTTTGGTTATTATTAAGGGTTGGATTTTTAATTCTTTCTGCATATGTTCACATGAATCTCCGAGAGTCCATTAGTATCTTTTCCCATCCATTTTCTAAATGTTGCATATTAGATTGACTAGACTAGCTTATTTTTATATTCTGGTTATGTAAGGTTAATTTTTTAATTATGTTCACATGATACATATTTTCCTAATTTGAAAAATGGGTATGAACCTTTTGAAGGGATATTTTCCAAAAAGTGGTATTAAAATAATGATTTAGGCAAATAATAAAAGCAACTGTTTTGGCAAGTATATATTAAAATTGGTATATTCACATCTATAAATACATCACTACATTTTATTTTTTACTGAAGATTAATATTTTATTATCATTAGTGAAAACTTGTGCTTTATCAAATGGAAATGTTTGTTTTCAATATAAAGTATTTTTAACTGGATAAAAACTTATAAATATATATATTAATGCATAGTTATATATATGCTTAAATAATTTTATGTATATGCATTTTTGTATTATGTGAGCATATGTATTTCATTTCTTAACCTGACTAGTGGAAAAGTCTTAAAACTCCTGATATTTTCTGATTAGTTAAAAGAATTGGAAGTAAAAATTGCTTTTTTAGAAACTGAGAAAGAAAAGCTTATAAAAAAATATTTACCTTTCCCTAGAATATACTTTTAAAAAACTTTGTAACCCTCAACTTTGTGATTTTACCTCAGACTTTGACTCAGTTTGTGATTTTGAACCCTCAACTTTGTGATTTTACCTCAGACTTGTCTATCCAGGAATGATCGCCTGCCCTTCATTCTTCACAGCTGTTACAATTGTAACATTTAAAATATACTATATCTATAAATTTTCTCCTATATATATATTTTCTAAAAATAATGCACTATAATTTTTGATAAAAATTGATTACTTAGTTATGATTATTCTGAAATCTGCTAATGTTAAATTGCTGTAAGTCGTTCGTCTATTTGAATTAAAATATAAGTAAACAACCTCCATATTTTATAAAAAGTTAAAAAATATACTACGCTAAAAATTAGCATAATAGAATGCATTAGTTTAGCATATTTTGTATATAACTATTGTAAGTTATAACAGAAATTTTCCTAAAATTTTTTTTAAATTTCCTAAAATTCCTTCCTAAAATTTCTTTCAAATGTGCTATGATCCCTGTTTCAACTAATATCTGCAATACTTTACTTTCATTTAAATTCTCATACTGGTACTTTTATGGGCAGTTAAACTTTGATGTGCGCGACTTTAAACTCACCCTGTATATATTTCTAATCTGGAAGAAGAATGTCACAAGTCAAAAAGTCACATTTTTGGTAGATATGATGGAAATTTTCTTAAAAATAGAAATGTTTTCAAAACTTGATTTTAAGTCCTCCACATGAAGTTTTCAGAGTAAGTGCATCTTATCACGGTAATTTTGGACGTCCTCTCTTTGCAAAGGATGAAACACAACTAGGTTGTGATGATTTTGTGGACAACATGGTGAACACTTCGCGGCAAGTAAAGCATGATACAACTGCTCTCTGCTGACCACAGCTTGAACTATACTTATATCATTATTCTAGTGAATAGAATACTTTTTTTTATGATGGTATCAATAAATCAAAACTCATTTAATTTTTACTTGTGACATTTTTCTTCCGGAACAGCGACATATATATATATGTATGTGTATGTGTTTTGTTACATGTATAATATATGTGTTCTTTTATTATACAAGTATAGTTACTTTTTATATTGTCTTTACATTTTCAGAAATCATATAAGCAAGTGGTACAAATGGTAGATGATCTAATTTCCAAGCATAATAATGTTTTAACCTCCTCATTTGAAGAGTCAAAATTACAAAGGACAGCAGTTTTTTCTGAGTAAGTTGTAAAATAATATTTCTCTATGTATATAACTTTTAATTGTCAGTTCATACTTAAGATGTATATCTTTAATTTTGTAGGCTTTAATTAGTTTTCTCTTAGTTTTGTTTAGGTGTAGTTTTTAGACAGAAACTATAGCACACATTTATTTTAGTAGATTTGAAGTCGTGTAATCAGCTTTTATCTATTGATTTATTGTTAAAAATTGATATTCTGCAATTTCCCATAAAAAGAGATATTATGTTTATGATTTTTAATGTTACATTTTTATAGATCAACTTTCTGTTGTTCGCAAGACTGTCAGAAAATCAGGGTTGGGGAGTTTTTAATATGTGATGATTTTATCTGATTTAAATTACGGTTTAAATCGTAATGTCAAATACTGTCAAAAATCAAATTTGAGGAATTAATATATCTGTTAAATTATTTCTTATTATAGCTTGTATTATAATATCTTAAACTTCACTCATTTCACTAAAGATTAAAAGCAGGACAATCACAATTTAAATTGCAGTCTCAGTGAAGTAAACAGCATTGCTAAAATAACATTTTTTGGTGGATTTTCAAATTACATATATGTCAGTTCCATTTATATAAGAATACAGGACTATGGGAATATTATTTTAATTTATATTTTATACAAGGACAGGTTTATCTAATGCCATTTAAGTAATCTATTTAACATCAAACATACAAAAAGATGAAAGTATGCAGCTTAATAGTCATCTTTTACAAAAAGAGAAGTTTTAATAAATTAATACTGTTATAGAACAAATTAAATTCTTGTATACTATATTCGGAATAAAAGAAAAAAATATAAAGTTTATTTGAATAAGTTTGTGCATTAACTGCACTGTGTTAAATAATTTGTTTATTGATTATCAAAAAAAGTTATTGAATATTAATATACTATTTTAACTAATCCTGTTAAGTGACAAAAATATTTTTGAACACGTGTTCATGATTTTTCTTTCTAGTTGAATCTACAGCTAACTTTATCCTAATTTTAAATTTAAAAAAATAATTTTAAATTAACAAAAATATTTTTAACATTGAAAAAAGAATTCACAGATTTTCATGTATTTTCTGTGTGTGTCAGCTTTTAACCATATTATATTGTGATAAATTGCAATATTACACTAAAAGTAATTGATTTTCAAGAATAAGATATATTTTAGGGAACTTCTTAATTCAGTAAAAATTATACCTCTAACAAATATTTTTGTTTTTTAAAAATGAGTTATAACATGCTCCATTTTTCAGAATTTTGGTATAGCAGAATTGGAAATTTATTATAACATTGGGTGAAGTACTATTAAAAAAAAAAAAAAAAAAAAAAAAAACCGAGATCAGAGAAATAGGAGTAAAGTAGCAAAATTTAGAAAGTATTTCTCTTATATTCCCCTCTTTCTAATAAGATCTAAGTGTAACGGTAGATCAATATGACTGGCCCCCACTCTTTCATTTCTTTTTACTCCAGATTTACATCTTTTGGCTTACATTGTTTCTGGGCATTTCAAACCTTTGTCATAAATTGTAGGATCATATGAAAAGTCCAAGATTGATAGCATTCTGATCATATACACTCACTGCATCTAATCTGTAGTATTAAATCGTTCGGGAACCAGTATGAAGAACCAACATCCAGCAGAGTAATCCCAATGATATTCAGCTAGTTAGTCAACACTCTATCCATTGAATTACCAGGATGAAGTGTATTTCCTTCTATGTTAGTATATAATGCTACAATGTTAATATTTAACGTTGGTTATAAAACATTTATTAAATATATTAGGAACAATATTTTTGGTTTACTTTTAGCTATGTTAAGTAATTTATTTGTAGTAGAGTGTCAATTATCCGAAAACCGGAGATCCAAGGAATGAATTTATCTGAAATTGTTTTTTACCATCTTTTAGATTTGTAAAACATTTGGAATTAAAATGATTTTGTGGTAAATAATTTAGAATTTTATATTGTTTGTTTACTATTGTCTAAGAGCCTTTTATTTTTAGTTTATTATGGATATTCTGTGTGTTTGCCATATTAATCAGGGTTGTCACTCATCCTAATTTTAAAAGCACTGTCCCCTGTCCTGGCAACAAACTCAAAATTTCTGATTTTTTTCTCTGTATCCCAGATCCAAAAACGTTTTGTAATAACTTTTTTTATATACATAGTATAATGTATAAGAAAAGTATTGTAACAGGGTCAAAAATTTGAATTCAAGTTTTCGGCAGGAGAGCACATTTCAAGCATGCCTGAACATAAATCGAACATTTTAATGTTGATGTCTGTGTGTGCGTGTTCATGAGTCTGTGGACATTGTGGTTTGTGATATCTCACAAACGAATGGAGTGATTCGGATGAAATTTGATATACAAAATTACAATCAGTGAATACTGGAACCTTATTGTTTTTAACCACAATCAGATGTCTGGAAAACCCCAAAATTTTCGAATGAAATTTTGAAAAAATCATCAAAAAATTTAACCTTCAATAAAATTATGTAAATAATCATTTCTTATGTAATTTTTCATTAGGAAATGATTGATACAAACTTCAGAACAATAGCATAATCTCCAGATATTGTACATTTTTAAAATAAATTTATTAAAAAATCACATAAAATTAAAAATATTGTGATATATGATGATGCTATGGTGATATGCGTTTTCATATGTAATATTATGCAATAAATTTGTTAACATTATTCTCATGGATCTAGTTTGTTCCATTCAAGAGAGAAGATACTTTGGATAATAATTTTCTATCTTGGTGTCTAACAATGCTCCAATAGTCATTTATATAATCTACTTCTCTGTCCATAATGCTTGGCGAAATTTTGGTGACTAATTTGGGCAGAATATCGTCAAGTTGGTGACTATTTTAATGTTACCAAATTGATAAAAATGATGTTAAATAAATGAAAATGATGATTAATTGATAAAAATTGAATATCTTGGAAAGAATATGAGAATCTACTATAAGAAAGACCTATTTCTACGTCTTAATGCTTGGCAAAATTTTGGAGACAAACTTTGCGGAATATCGCCAACTTGGAAATTTTTTTTAAATGTTGTGAAATTGATAAAAATGTTGACAAATTGGTAAATTGTCTTCTAATTGATAAAGATGACGCTAAATCAATGAAAATGACAACTAATTGAATGAATTCAATATCTTAGAAATAATATAAGAATCTAATATAAGAATAACTTATTTCTTTGCCCATATAAATTAGCGAAAAATTTGGTGACGAATTTAGCAGGATGCTGACAATTTAGTGACTTTTTAAAATGTCTCCAACTTGACAAAAATGGTGCAAAAGTGATAAAAATGTCACCAAATTGATAAAAATTATGTTAATGAGTGGTAATGTTTTGCAAATTTTGAATTCTGCCATACAACAGGTATGCTTTCTAGTATATAAGAATTTTCTTCTCTCTGTATTTAACATTTGGCGATACATGTGGTGAACTTGGTGAATAATCTAGCAAAATATCCCCAACTTGGCAATATTTCGCTCCCAGCTTGACGAAAACTCCATCAAAATTGCAAAATTGGTGCCAAATTGACGAATTAATTACTAAAATATTTTAATCTATGGACTATATTACTTCTTGAGGATGCTATCAATATTGATAATTGTCAATTTGGAGTTGCGTGAATGTAAGTTAATTGGGTACCTAGTACCTAGTAAAATAGTTTTACAAGTTGTCATCCGGAAAAGTGCCAAATGTACAATTCAACGTTAAAAACATTGCCATGCATCTTATACATCATTTTTTTCACTATGAAAGAAGTAAATTCATTGCGTTACTTGTTATATAAAGGAAGTAATGTGCTGCCCACATCAGATTTTTTTTTTCCCCCTTAAGATTTGTTCTTCTGTATTTTTTGTACTTTTTTTTCTGATTATTTTTTTTGTTCTCTTCAGATTAATGTAGTTATTTTTTAAAGCAGGATCATTCTTTTAATAGAATTTCCAGAGGAGCTTATATATAACTAGCAGCATACCTATTCTTCGTACAGAGTATATAATATAAAGACACTTAATATTCACAATCATGTGCAAATTCCTATAGTATACTAAATGGCATTTTTAATCAAAATATTCTGTTAAAATATTTAATACAATGCTCCTAAAAAGAAGTTTAAGAATCTCTGTTCTCGCTATACAAAATTATCTTCACAGAATTATCTTCATCTGAAGAATAAAACATTCTGGCCCCTTTTGTGAGCAAATTTACAAAAAAAAAATTAATTGAATCAATATATGCAAAATGAAAGCATTAAAATTGTATGGGACTCGTACTACTTACATACGCAAATATTAGAGGATATAGCCTGTATCAGTACATTACATGAAAATATCAATAAACCTGTAATTGGCTCCAATATATGCCAGAATGAAAGCACTAAAATTATATGGGAATATATATATATATATATATCTCCGTACTACTTATATTGTCGCAGATTAGAAAATATGCCAGTGTGTTAGTAGAAGAAGATTTCCCGTATTACAATATGAGTCTCAAAAACCTTTGCCAAAATAAAACAGATGACGTAATAAATTGAAAATATCAATAATCCCTATAATCTTTATACCATAAGGTCGTAATTCATTCCAATATATGCCAATATATATCAAAATATATGCCAGTATACCTGTATTACTTATATTCTCGTAGATTAGAAGATATACCCCGGGCATTTGTAGAAGATTACTTGTACAAGTACAATATATTAGTTTAAACAATTTTTGACATAATAATACAATGGCATAATAACTTGAAAATAATCCCTGAAACGTCAATAATCCCTGAATCAATAATCCCCGAAAATATCAATAATAATAATGTTTAAACCTGAAGACCGTAATTGATATTATCCAGTCAAAAATGCAATGTTAATGAAATTTATCTATATAATAAAAGGCAATGTCTGTGTGTGTGTCTGTGTGTCTGTGTGTCTGTGTGTCTGTCTTATACACTATACGTTTCGCGACCGCGCGTCGGAGAGCTACGAAATTTGGCAATCGGAGACCCGGGGGGGAGGGAAGGGGACACGTGAAAACCGATTTTTAAAATTTTAATTTTTTTTTTATTTATTTAATGTTTTATGCGATTTCGACCGTTTTTTGCCCTTTTTGCCCTTTTTTCTCCACGATCCAGACGTCGTAGAAAAAAACAAATCACACCATCGGAAAGAGCAGACAATTGCAAGTAAAAATGTATCAATTTAAAATCTGAATTTCGATTTCTAATATTTTTTAAAGATTTTAAAACAAAAGTCACTTTTTGCTCAAGAAAACGATTTTTTGTTTTTAAATTCTCACATAGTAAAAAGTACTCATAATTTCGACTAATAATTTACATTTTTAGAAAGGTCAAACATCTGGCATTCTTACAAGTCCAATCTGGTCAAGAAATAATTATAAATATTCACAGGATCGCGATTTTAATGACCTAAAGATTTTCAATTTCTCGGCCAACCGCGTTTTCACCCGTTGAATTATTTCCCCGTTTCCATGGAGACCGACCGCCCTTCCGGTTTTAAATGAATGAAGATATGTGTTGTATACAGCGGGTGAAATGATTATATTTATATGATATTTTAATTTATGGATATTTTAAATAATTTAAATGATTGAATTATGGTGGATTGAATTGTGGTGATGTATTTGAAATTATTATATTTATGTATTTGTAAAACAATATGGATGATTGATGGAACGTTTTAATTTATGAATATTTTAAATGATGGAACGATGGATATTTTAAATTAATGGATAAATAATAATGATAAATAATAATGATAAATAATAATAATATGGATAAATAATAATAATAATAATATGTATAAATAATAATTTTAAATGATAGTACGCTGGAATGAGGATGATGAAATTAAGAGCTAAGCATATGGTCATTATAAAATTTAAATTAGCGCACGGGAATTGCACTCGGTAGGCACGGGTTCGATTCCCGCCACTGCCTAAACTGCCTCAGTGTTCAGGAGGAGTACGATCACATTAAACATGTAGGTCCGTAAGTCCTTCCGAGAGGTTGTTGGTAGGGGAAGGAGGGTACGGTCCCTGTGGATGCCTCCCCCACTGGGTCCCAGTCTAAATTGGGTGAATAAAAAGAAAGTTATGAAGATTGTCGCGAAGCCGCAGTAGCCCAGTGGTTAGAGCGCGGGAATTGCACTCGGTAGGTCCGGGTTCGATTCTCGCCACTGCCAAAACTGCTGCCGTGTTCACGGGGAGTACGATCACGTTAAACATGTGGGTCCGTAAGTCCTTCCGAGAGTTTTGTGGGTAGGGAAGGAGGGTACGGTCCCTGTGGATGCCTCCCCCACTGGCTTCCGGTCTAAACTGGGTGAATAAAAAGAAAGTTATGGAAATTGTCACGGAGAGCGTGGTAGCCCAGTGGTTAGCGTGCGGGAATTTCACTCGGTAGGCCCGGGTTCGATTCCCGCCACTGCCAAAACTGCTGCCGTGTTCACGCGGAGTACGATCACGTTAAACATATGGGTCCGTAAGTCCTCCCGAGTGGTTGGTGGTAGGGGAAGGAGGGTACGGTTCCTGTGGATACCTCTCCCACTGCGTTCCGGTCTAAATTGGGTGAATAAAAAGAAAGTTATGGAGAATGTCGCGGAGGGCGAAGAACCCCTGTGGTTAGCGCGCGGGATTTGCACTTGGTAGGCCCGGGTTCGATTCCCAAAATTGCCGCCATGTTCACGTCCGTATGTCCTTCCGATGACTTACGGACCAAAACAAATTTACATTGGAAAAAAAGAAAGTTAAGGAGATTGTCGCGGAGGGTGCTGTAGCCCAGTGGTTAGCGGTTCCCGCCACTGCCTAAACTGCCGCCGTGTTCAGGCGGAGTAAGATCACGGTAAACATGTGGGTCCGTAAGTCCTTCCGAGAGGTTGGTGGTAGGGAAGGAGGGTACGGTCCCTATGGATTCCTTCCCCTCTGGGTTCCGGTCTAAATTGGGTAAATAAAAAGATAGTTATGGAGTTTGTTGCGGAGGGCATTGTAGCCAAGTTGTTACGCGCATGAATTGCACTCGGTAGGCCCGGGTTCGACTCTCGCCACTGCCGAAACTGCCGCCGTGTTCACGCGGAGTACGATCACGTTAAACATGTGGGACCGTAAGTAATTCCAAGAGGTTGGTGGTAGAGGAAGGAGGGTACGGTTCCTGTGGATGCCTCCCCCAATGAGTTCCGGTCTAAATTGGGTGGAACTTCCTGGCCGTCCAAACAGTTACCTTACACCTTTCTGGTAGTTCGCGCCAGCGAGTTTGCAACGGTCAGAATTTGCCACGGTCAGAATTTTCAGGGGTGGCGAACAGGCTGGTCGCCAAAGGCGGCTAGTGATGAATAAAATATCCTGTCCTTTTTTGTAAGCATATTTATAAAAAGTATGGAATAGAATCAATATATGCAAAATAATAGCGTATTGTATGGGACCCGTACTACTTATATACGCGAATATTAGAAGATATAACCTGTATTAGTAGGTTACATATATAAATTGAAAATATCAATAAATCCGTAATCTTTAAACCAGTAGGCAGTATTTAATTCCAATATGTGCCCAAATGAAAGTGCTAAAATTATATGGGAAGATAAACCCGTACTACTTATAATGTCATAGATTAGAAGATATGTCCTAGTGTTAGTAAAAGATTACCCGTATTATAATATTTAGTTTGAAAAAATTTTGCCAATATATAACAGATTACTTAATAAATTAAAAATATCAATAATCCCCGTGATCTTCATACCGGAAGGCTTGATTCCAATATATGCCAATATACATGTACTACTTATATTCTCTTACATTAGAAGATATACCCCTGCATTTGTAGAAGATTACTCGTACAACGCACAATATATGAGTTTCAACAATTTTTGCCGCAATAAAACAATGCCATAAGAAATTGAAAATATCAATAATCTCTGAATCAATAATCCCCGAAAACATCAATAAAAATAATGTTTAAACATGAAGATCGTAATTGATATTATCCAGTCAAAAATACGATGGCAATGAAATTTATTTTATATACATATCTTCATCATTAAAATCGGAAAAGATTTAATAAAAATCTTCTTCCTCATAAACACATTAAATTTAAATCCGTTGCTAAGCAACATGTTATTATTTGCTTCAAATAAATTGATGGTCAAAATATCGTCTGAATATCTCTAATGAAGGTTTGGCTACATTTTAAAAAATCGCGAAATTTATCGTCAAGTGGGACTGTAGAACTGACAGTCCCACTTGGCGATAAATTGACGAACCATCATCAAAATATTATAACCTAAAAAAACACAATTTCGTTTATTTAGGGCAATTTATCAATTTCAAAATATTTTTATGGATTTATAAATATTTTTATCAATTTGGTGACATTTTAAAAATTCGCTAAATGGGTTACTAAGTAGGGCGGTTTGACTGACAGACAAATGCTAACGAAACACCATTTCTGTACTTTCTTTTAACAAAACAAAATAAAATTCATTGATTTACGTCATTTTTATCAATTTGGGGACATTTCAATCAATTTGGCAACTTTTAAGAAATTTGCCAAGTTAGCGATATCCAGCCAAATTCGCAGCTCAAAATTCGCAGATCTGAATAAAATATCGTGATCCAGTTTGTATATACTAAATGAAAACACTAAAATATTATTAGAAGATATACCCATTCTACTCTTTTTCTGTTTAAACAATTGGATAAATGAATTTATTGAGTAAACAGAATATAAGTTTATTAGCTAAACACAATATATAAGCTTAAAACCTCTTTGCTAAAATACATGAAAGTGATGTATGCAGTTCGCAATTAATATAATTAAAAAAATCAAACCGTTCATTTATAAGATATATTTTAATATCCATTTATTTATTATTCAAATCGAAAAAATAATAATAATCATTAACAAACACACACATTTAATTCCATTCCTTTGTCGAGCAACATAAGATAGAATCTTCCTCATAAAATGCGAAATTAAATAACCATTTTAATTTCTTTATACTTCTAATCGTTGATTAAAAGCTTGTGAAATATAAAACATGGAGGTAGATTTTTCCATTTAAATTCATGTTTCAAACAATTCATGCTTTCAGATAGTGACTATTTAATGCAAAAATCCTGCATCAAACTCAAAAATAAAGTTTTAATTCCCTTTGACGTTTTAAACAAACGATTTTTATCCTTTCCGTTTGAATAAACCACGGAGTTGGAGAGTAGAACTCCTATAAAAAAAGTTTCGTTTTTCATTAATATCTCGACAACCCCTAGTCTTAGAAACTCGAAACTTGGGCAAAATTTATGGGGGGCTATTTCAAGGCCACCCACAAAATTTCATGAAATTCGGTTCAGCCGTTCTCTCGTGATGATGAGACAAACAAAAGTTTCGTTTTTTACTAATATCTCGAGAACCACTGGTCGTAGAAATTCCAACCATAGACTAAATTTTAAGTGGGACTATTTCTAGGCTACCCACAAAATTTCATCAAATTCGGTTCAGCTGTTCTCCCGTGATGATGGGACAAACAGACAGACAGACAGACAGATTTTCATTTTTATTTATATAGATTCCGTACGAAGAACGGGTATGCTGCTAGTCTTCTATATAATAAAAGGCAATGTCTGTGTGTCTGTGTGTCTGTCTTATACACTATACGTTTCGCGACCGCGCGTCGGAGAGCTACGAAATTTGGCAATCGGAGACCCGGGGGGGAGGGAAGGGGACACGTGAAAACCGATTTTTAAAATTTTAATTATTTTTTTATTTATTTAATGTTTTATGCGATTTCGACCGTTTTTTGCCCTTTTTGCCCTTTTTTCTCCACGATCCAGACATCGTAGAAAAAAACAAATTACACCATCGGAAAGAGCAGAGAATTTCGAGTAAAAATATATCAATTTCAAATCTGAATTTCGATTTCTAATATTTTTTAAAGATTTTAAAACAAAAGTCACTTTTTGCTCAAGAAAACGATTTTTGGTTTTTAAATTCTCGCATCGTGAAAAGTACTCATAATTTCGACTAATAATTTACATTTTCAGAAAGGTCAAACATCTGGCATTCTTACAAGTCTAATCTGGTCCAGAAATAATGAAAATTGCCTTCAGGATCGCAATTTTAAAGACGTCATGATTTTAAATTTCTCGCCGTTCCGCTCGGCGTGACGCTTCGTTTCTCCCCCGCTGAAGCAGGGAAGGTGGTGGGTGGGGACGTCAAGGTGGAGGTGACGTCACGGTTCTGAATAGAGCGCCTTTGCTCTATATAAATTATTATATTTATATTTTAAATGATGGGACGATCTGGATTTTTTAAATGTATATTTTAACTTTTGGATATTTTAATTTTATGGATATTTTAAATGATGGAACAATGAAACAATGGAATGAGGATGATGGAATTAAGCATATGGTCATTTTAAATTGCAAATTAGCGCGCGGGAAGTTAGCGGTAGGCCCGGGTTCGATTCCCGCCACTGCCAAAACTGCCGCCGTGTTTATGTGGAATACGATCACGTTAAATATGTGGGTCCGTAATTCCTTCCGAGAGGTTGGTGGTAGGGGAAGGAGGATACGGCCCCTGTGGATGCCTCCCCCACTGGGTTCCCGTCTAAATTGGGTGAATATGTAGAAAGTTATGGAGATTGTCGCGGAGGGCGCGGCAGCCCAGTGGTTAGCGCGCGGGAATTGCACTCAGTAGGCCCGGGTTCGATTCCCGCCACTGCCAAAACGTACGCCACGTTCACGCAGAGTACGATCACGTTAAACATGTGGGTTCGTGAGTCCTTCCGAGAGGTTGGTGGTAGGGGAAGGAGGGTACGGTCTAAATTGGGTGAATAAAAAGAAAGTTATGGAGATTGTCGCGGAGGGCGAAGTAGCCCAGTGGTTAGCGCGCGGGAATTGCACGCGGTAGGCCCGGGTTCGATTTCCGCCACTGACATGGAGTACGATCACGTTAAACATATGGGTCCGTATGTTTTTCCGAGAGGTTGGTGGTAGGGGAAGGAGGGTACGTTCCCTGTGGATGCCTCCCCCACTGGGTTCCGGTCTAAATTGGGTGGCACATCCTGGCCGTCCAACCAGTTACCAGGCCCGGGTTCGATTCCCAAAATTGCCGCCGTGTTTACGCGGAGTACGAGCACGTTAAACATGTGGGTCCGTGAGTCCTTCCGAGAAGTTGGTGGTAGGGGAAGGAGGGTACGGTCTAAATTGGATGAATAAAAAGAAAGTTATGGAGATTGTCGCGTAGGGCAAAGTAGCCCAATGGTTAGCGCGCGGAAATTGCACTCGGTAGGCCCGGGTTCGATTCCCAAAATTGCCGCCGTGTTTACGCGGAGTACGATCACGTTAAACATGTGGGTCTGTAAGTCCTTCCGAGAGGTTGGTGGTAGGGGAAGAAGGGTACGGTCCCTGTGGATGCTTCTCCCACTTGGTTCCGGTCTAAATTGGGTGAATAAAAAGAAAGTTATGAAGAATATCGCGGAGGGTGAAGTACCCCAGTGGTTAGTGCGCGGGATTTGCACTTGGTAGGCCCGGGTTCGATTCCCAAAATTGCCGAATAAAAATAAAGTTATGGAGATTGTCGCGGATGGCACGGTAGCCCAGTGGTTAGCGCGCGGGAATTTCACTCGGTAGGCCCGGGTTCGATTCCCGCCATTGCCAAAACTGCAGCCGTGTTCACGCGGAGTACGATCACGTTAAACGTGTGGGACTGCAAGTCCTTCCGAGAGGTTTGTGGTAGGGGAAGGAGGGTACGGTCTCTTTGGATGCCTCCCCCATTGGGTTCCGGTCTAAATTGTGTGGCACTTCCTGGCCTTCCAAGCAGTTACCTTACACCTTTCTGGTAGGTCGCGCCAACGAGTTTGCCACGGTCAGAATTTTCAAGGGTAGCGAACAGGCTGGTCGCCAAAGGCGGCTAGTAAATAATAAAAGGCAATGTCTGTGTGTCTGTCTGTCTTATACACTATACGTTCAGCGACTGCGCATTGAAGAGCTACGAAATTTGGCAATCGGAGACCGGGAAGGGTGCGAAGGGGACACGTGAAAACCGATTTTTTAAATTTTAATTATTTTTTTTGTTATTTAATGTTTTATGCGATTTCGACAGTTTTTTGCCCTTTTTTCTCCACGATCCAGACGTTGTAGAAAAAAACAAATCACACCACCGGAAAGAGCAGTCAATTGCGAGTAAAAATATATCAATTTCAACTCTCAATTTCGATTTCTAATATTTTTTAAAGATTTTAAAACAAAAGTCACTTTTGGCTCAAAAAAACGATTTTTGGTTTTTAAATTCTCGCATAGTGAAAAGTACTCATAATTTAGACTAATAATTTGCATTTATAGAAAGCTGAAATATCTGGCATTCTTACAAGTGTTGGGTTATACCTTTGGATATTTAATAATTTTAGGAGTTTTGTTTTTTGTCTAAACGTGTTCAAGGGTCTTATTTACATAGTCTTTCTCTTCTAGTTATCCATTTTCCAATTGTTTAGGTTTTTGATATTCTTTGTTCAAATATATTCTATTCCATAGGTTTTGTCTTAAAAACGGCGAAAGTTCGTTCTTTTAGGTTTTAGCAATTTAAATTTATTTAAATTGGCTAATTTGTGAGTCCATTTATTGCCCTTTTTATTCCCTTTAATTTGATTCCAAATTTATTGCTCTCGGTTAAAAGTTCGTTAATTCATTGCAATTTTTCAGTTTTATTCTATTTTCAGCTTTTAAATATTTCAGAATCGTTCATATTTAAATTATTGCCGAATTCGTATATTCCAAATCGTTTCACTTCATTTCTTTTTAATTTTCGTCTTCTCTGAAATTCCATTTCTCTTCTTTAAAATTTCGAGTTTTTAATTTGTTGACCGTAATATTAAAAGCGTCTGTCATTAATTATTTTATCGTTCATCGATAATTTTGTTTATAATCTGTGGCAGCGATGTTTTGCAGTATATAAGCAAAATCGCGCACCTTTTCTATCTCCTCTCCCCCTGAATTAGAACTGAAGATGTGATCTATTAAGTGTTTTTAGCGCTTCGGCGCGAGCCGAAGTTCGAATTCTACAAGCGTTCTGAGGTACGAAAGTTTTTTTTTAATTCCCGGCCCATTAATTGTGCTCTGTTTATTTATTATTCCTGCCATGGAGGCGAGTTTTAATCTAAACATTCAAGAGCTTCTGACAGTGTTGTGTCTGATGGCAGAGAGTTGTTGTGTCAATAAGGACTGGATGTTTTGAACTCCTGCCTCTTCAGTCATTTAATTAGTAATCCTCAGTGTTCCCAGCTGTTTGCGATGTCGGCCGAGGAATCTTTACCAGCCAATTAAGAATTTGTTTATCTTGTCAAGCAGTGTAGTTCTATTTATGATGGATGGAATGCACATTTCCGAAATAAATTACGACGGACATATGGTCTGTATTCTGTTCTGATACCAAAAGTCAGCTACAACTGTTTGGAAGAAATTGCTTAATTCCATCGTTACTAAACATCCTGTTTGGGAATATATATCCCCTTGGAAAAAGGATCCGGTTAAAGATTTTCCTCTCTACTGATGGACATAATCCTCCTTTACTGTGTTCTGCATTTCAAGAGGTGTTCTTTAGGGTCTTTGGTGACTTTTTCCTGTGAAGTTCCCTCCTGCTGATCTTTGCAGTTCCTTGGAGCATTTGGTGAAACCTTTTCTAATTATATCTCTCAATAGTTAAAATATGTTTTTATTCTAATTGTTTTCAGTTTTATGAATAAGACCCCTTTAGACTTATATATTTTAGGTTACCTGAACCTGAGGTTATCTTTAAATTTTGTTGAAATTCCCTTTTGGCTAACTTATGTTCTTTTTATTCCAAATTCTAGTTTTGACAAATAATAAGTATAACATTGTTAACTTTAAAATTTAATATTCTAACGATTTTACTAACCACTAAACTTTGTATAAATTCAATTTATTTAAATTATTTATGATGTTTAATTTGTCTAGTTAATGAGATGTAAAATGTTTTGAAAATTCTTTTAAAATGAAGTTTAAATTTTAATAAACGTTAGATTTTTGAAAACCTAAAATCTGTGTTCTCTCTCTTTTACTTTAGCATTTTTATTTTTAGGAAAGTGCCATTTTTAATATTTTACATGATTTGCATATTTTTATGCACTTAGGAATAACTGGTCAACTGGTGCTTTTCAGATATATTTTTGATGACTTTTAGGTTGAGAACTTTACAGTGATACTTTAAGAACTTTGGAATTTAGAATGTTTTTAGTATATCATAAAGCTTTCTTTCTTCTCCCCCCCCCCCCCCCCAACAAAAGTCTAATTTGGTTCAGAAATAATGAAAATTGCGTTCAGGATCGCAATTTTAAAGAAGTCATGATTTAAAATTTCTCGGCAATCGGCTCAGTTCTTCAACGGCATTCCCCCCCCATCCGTAGTTTCTTCCCCGTCTCCATGGAGACCGCGCTTTTGGTTTTAAATGAATTAAGAGCCTAGCATAAATGTTGTATACATCGGGAGAAATTATTATATTTATATGATATTTTAAATGGATATTTTTAAATGGATATTTTAAATAATTTAAATGATTGAATTATGGTGGTTTGAATTATGGTGATGTATTTGAAATTATTATATTTATGGATTGGTGGAACGATATAGATGTATTTTTGATTTTAAATTCATATTTTAATTTATGGATATTTTAATTTACGGATATTTTAACTTATAGATATTTTAAATGGATATTTTAATTTTATGGATATTTTAAATGATGGAACGATGGAACGAGGATGGTGGAATTAAGAGCTTAGCATATGGTCATTATAAAATGTAAATTAGCGTGCGGGAAGTTAGCGCGCGAGAATTGCATTCGGTAGGCCGGGGTTCGATTCCCGTCACTGACGAGGAGTACGATCACGTTAAACATATGGGTCGATAAGTCCTTCTGGGAGGTTGGTGGCAGGGGAAGGAGGGTACGGTCTCTGTGGATGCCACCCCCACTAGGTTCCGGTCCAAACTGGGTGAATAAATAGAAAGTTATGGAGATTGTCACGGAGGGTGCGGTAGCCCAGTGGTTAGCGCACGGGAATTGCACTTGGTAGGCCCAGGTTCGATTACCATCACTGCCAAAACTGCTGCCATTTTCACGCGGAGTACGATCACGTTAAACATGTGGGTCCGTAAGTCCTTCCAAGAGGTTGTTGGTAGCGGAAGGAGGGTACGGTCCCTGTGGATGCCTCCCCCACTGGGTTCTGGTCTAAATTGGGTGAATAAAAGAAAGTTATGAAGATTGTTGCGGAGGGCGCGGTAATTGCACTCTGTAGGCCCGAATTCGATTACCGCCACTGCCAAAACTGCTGCCATTTTCACGTGGAGTACGATCACGTTAAACATGTGGGTCCGTAAGTCCTTCCGAGAGGTTGTTGGTAGCAGAAGGAGGGTACGGTCCCTGTGGATGCCTCCCCCACTGGTTTCCGGTCTAAATTGGGTGAATAAAAGAAAGTTATGAAGATTGTCGCGGTAGCCCAGTGGTTAGCGCATGGGAATTGCACTCGGTAGGCTCGGGTTCAATTACTGCCACTACCAAAACTGCTGCCGTGTTCACGCGGAGTACGATCACGTTAAACATGTGGGTACGTAAGTCCTTCTGGGAGGTTGATGGTAGAGGAAGGAGGGTACGGTCCCTGTGGATGACTCTCCCAATGGGTTTCGGTCTAAATTGGGTGAATTAAAAGACGGTTATGGAGATTGTCGCGGAGGGCGCGGTAGCCCAGTGGTTAGCACGCGGGAATTGAACTCGGTAGGTCCGGGTTCGATTCCCGCCACTGCCAAAACTGCCGCTGTGTTCAGGCAGTGTACGATTACGTTAAACATGTGGGACCGTAAGTCCTTCCGATAGGTTGGTGGTAGGGGAAGGAGGGTGCGGTCCCTGTGGATGCCTCCCCCACTGGGTTCCGGTCTAAATTGGGTGGCACTTCCTGGCTGTCCAAACAGTTACCTTACACCTTTCTGGTAGGTCGCGCCAACGAGTTTGCCACGGTCGGAATTGCCACGGTCAGAATTTTCAAGGGTAGCGAACAGGCTGGTCGCCAAAGGTGGCTAGTTATATATATACATATCTTTATTATTCAAATCGGAAAAGATTTAATAAAAATCGTATGCCGCATAACACATTGGATTTACATCTGTTGTTAAATGACATGATATCATTTGCTTCAAATAAATTGATGAAAATCATGTCGTCTGAATAATGCTGTCTCCATGGAAGGTTTAGTGACATTTTCGTCAATTTAGCGATAATTTAAAAAATCACCAAATTTATCATCAAGTTTGACTATAGAACTGACAGTCCCATTTCGCGACAAATTGACAAAACATCATTACAATATTATCCCCTAACAAAACACAATTAATTTAATTTATTAAGCGCAATTTTATCAATTTCATGGTGTTTTTATGGATTTACAAACATTTTTATCAATTTGATGATACGAGGCATGTTTTTTAAGTAAGTACCGTTTTGGAATTAAAAAAAGACGTGCAAAGATATCGCAATAATTTTATTTCTACATGAAAGCCTGTACCTTAATCTACTTTTCTACATAATTTCCGTGAATATTGAGGCACTTGTCATAACGTGGCACCAGTTTTTGAATACCCTCCTCATAAAATTCTGCCGCCTGACTTGTTAACCACTGTATCACAACTGTTTTGACTTCGTTATCGTCTTGAAGACGCTGACCACCCAGGTGTTTCTTCAAGTGCAGGAACAAATGGTAGTCGCTGGGCGCCAGATCAGGGCTGTATGGAGGATGATCTAGAGTTTCCCATTTAAAAGATTTGATGAGATCTTTGGTCCGATTAGCCACATGTGGACGGGCATTGTCATGCAGCAAAACGATACCCTTACTCAACTTGCCACGTCTTTTGTTCTGGATTGCACGACGCAGATTGTTCAATGTCTCACAATAAGACGCTGCATTGATTGTCTCATTACGAGGCAGAAACTCCACTAGCAATACTCCTTTTTTGTCCCAAAAAACTGTGCACATGATTTTCCGGGCAGAAATTGTTTGCTTAAACTTCACTCTTTTGGGTGATGATGAATGTCGCCATTCCATGGATTGTTGTTTTGATTCTGGTGTGACATAGGCCACCCATGTTTCGTCACCAGTAACAATTTGGTCTAAAAAATCTTCACCTTCATTGTGGTACCGCTCAAGGAATGTCAATGCACTGCCTAAACGTTGGGTTTTGTGCAAATCCGTCAACATTTTTGGAACCCAACGTGAACACAATTTCCGGTAATTCAAGTTCTCGGTCACAATGCGATACAAAACACTACGAGAATATTGAGGAAACCAGTCGCACATTGATGAAATTGTAAAGTGTCTGTTTTCTCTCACCTTTTCTTCAACTTTCTGCACCAAATCTTCATTAAAGACCGAAGGACGCCCACTCCGTTCTTCATCATGCACATTTGTGCGGCCATCTTTAAATGCTCTCACCCATTTCCTTACCATTCCATCACTCATAATGTTTTGTCCATAAACTTCACAGATCTCACGATGAATATCGATCGGTTTTACGCCTTTAGCACTAAGAAATCGTATAACAGCCCGTACTTCACAATCGGCGGGACTCACGATTGTCGGAGGCATCTTAAACACTCAGTAAACAACGTATACAATGAAGAATCAGACTGTAATCGCGTCAGTGCGTAGACAAGAGATGTAGGTAACCAGCGCGGAACGCCGACCGTAGCGCTGAGGCGGCGGAATCGCAAAACGGTACTTACATAAAAAACATGCCTCGTATTTTAAAAATTCCCTAAATGTGTTACTAAGTAGGAAGGATGGACTGACCGATAAATGCTACCGAAACATCATTTCAGTACTCTATAAACAAATAAATTGAATTTTATTTATTTGCGTCATTTTTATCAATTTGGCGACATTTTCGTTAATTTGGCAAAGTTTAAGAAAAGTTGCCAAGTTAGTGATATTCCGTCAAATTTATAATAAATAATTTATTATAAAAATAATAAATAATTTATTTATTATTCAAATAGAAAAAAAATCTGATGTGAGCAAAACATGACTTTCCCTGCAGACTCAAATTCATTGTGTCTTTATTTCAATAATAATTCATTAAATTTAGTTTAATTGCACTAATATCTCAAGAACGGCTAGTCCTAGTGTAATGGGGTTAGTCTTATTATTTTCATCGTTAAAAATTATGTATAAAACAAGCATTTAATGGATATATTTGAGCATGCGTAGTTTTTATTTTAGATTTTGACAATTTTTGTGGGTCATTTCGCAAAAAAAAGCAGGTTCTTTTTTTCCGAATCATACCAAAATCTAATCAGCACCAGGGTATCCCATAAGGACTTATCTACCGAATTTTGTGAAATTCGGTCCAATAGTTTTTCAGCTAGAGTGGATACAGACAATTTTTTCAGGCCATTTTGCAAGAAAAGACAGTTTTCTTTATTTTTTTTTATCCCGAATCATATCAAAAACTATTCAGCACCAGGTTCACTCACAAGTGACTAACCTACCAAATTTTATGGAATTCGGTCCATTAGTTTTTGAGTTAGAGTGGATACATACATTGCACAGACAGACACACCGACGTCACACTAAAAATGGTTTTATCGTATTCTAGAGGTCCCAAAACTTGTAGATTCTTCGAAAACTTGAGTTGCCATTTTCGTCATGATTCCAGATCTCGAGCAGGCATAATTCACCCTCAATAAGCATATTTGATCCACTCTTTCAGACCCTGAGCCCTGAGGGATGCGACAGCCCAGTGGTTAGCATGCGGGAATTGCACTTGGTCAGCCCGGGTTCGATTCCGGCCACTGCCAAAACTGCCACCATATCCATGCGGTGTACGATCACATTAAACATGTGAGTCCGTAAGTCCTTCCGAGAGGTTGGTGGTAGGGGAAGGAGGGTACGGTCCCTGTGGATGCCTCCCCTACTGGGTTCCGGTCTAAATTGGGTGGCACTTCCTGGCCTTCCAAACAGATACCTTATACCTTTTTGGTAGATCGAATGGTGTGGGTCGAAGAAGAAGAAGACCCTGAGCCCTTTAGGTGCTATGTGATGTTTGTTAATAAGTGACCACTTAGCAAGCTTATGGGTCACTTAGGCTACTTATACAATCTACGTATACTGTCATGACGTATCTATAAGTCATGTCACCAAATATTGGGTGTGCAGCATGTTAAAGAATTTAACTTTATTAGAGTTATAAATTTGTACTTACTATTATTTTCTTAAATACATGCAATTTTCCATTAATGGTTACGTGAAATATATTTATTCTATCTATTTTAAAATTTTTTTAAAAATCTTATTTTTAAACTTTTCAGGCTTTGCTTGATGGCTTATACTATTGATAGTGTTTTACCTAACCTATTATTTTCCAAATTGAAAGACGAGTTTCCTTCAATTATTAAAAATATCATAGAAGAACTGAAGTATGAAAAAAAGATTGATAAAAATATTTTGCCACCTCAAAAGAATGGCGAGATAGTTAAATCCAATCCACCTATGAGCAGTTCACTTCCAGCAAATATTTTAGAGAAAAATACAGGTATGGCATCCTTCTTATAATACTGTATTTATCTTTTGTTCATATATAAGTAAATTAATTTGAATTCAAATAATATTATTTAAAATTAACTTGCAGTTGATTTTTTTACCACTTAACTAAAGGTAAAAATTTATAGTGGGCATCAGTCACTAGAGTTTCAATAACCATGGTTTATTCCCAGGTTCTTTAGGAAGGGAATTTTTGAAAGTTTCCCAAAAGTAGGAATTTTCAGCATTGCTATTCAAAAATCTAACCACTGAGTTTTGCATTGTATATAATTAGGAAATGAATATGACTTTAACAATGAAAATAAATTATTTTGCAGTCAGAAGCATAAATAGTAGAAATGTATAAAATCTAAGATTTGTCTGACACCCCCACAAAAAAATAAAAAAAAACAGGCTTCCAGAAATCATCTGTTCTCCCATTCTAGCTATGTTAAAATTTAACGAAGACAGCTAATTTTCTGTAGTTGCCATCCTTTCAGACAGCTTTGAGATTAGCAATTCTGTAAAAAAAGAAAATAAATAAGTGGCCATCATCATAAAATTATGGCTTTACCCTGTTATAAACTCCCTGAAGAAAAATTGAATTGTCACCTACAGACATTTACCTTGATTGCTTAAGCATAAACTTAGCTAGCATGCATTATCAACACCTTCTTTCTAAGGAGAGCCATCAGGCATCTGCATTATAACCACAAGTGCGATTTATCCCTTCCCCTCACTCTTGGCACAGTGAATCCGATGAGCAAATGAAAATGCCAGAGGATAGTTTGCTAAAAGTCAAAGTTTCATGCTTTGTTCTCATTTTAGATGTCTGTACAATGCTTGGACTCGTTAGTCTCTGCTAAATTCCAATACTGAGTTCAAAATATTCTTCTAGTTGTAGAACTTATGATGACTCTTTCGTCCAGTACAGCTACTACGGAAAGGGGATTTTTGACCACAAACATTTAGAACATTTCTTTGTGTTAAAAAATTAAGCAGGATGTTTTAAAAGCTATAATGCAGATTACTCTAAATGGTAATAGTGTAGATGAATTTGATGTTGCACCAGCCATCGATCACACTCAACATACTGATGATCATCACCATAAAACAAAAGAGCTTTTAAAATAAAGTATGTCTTCTAAAATCGTTTTTCTAAATATTTATCTAAAGTGTATATACATATAGACTGAATCTACATTAATTTGAATTGTTCTAATTTGTTATTGTAGTGTATTTAAGCATATATAGTAATGAATATAATGTAAAGAAAAAGTTATTAAGAGAGTGGGTAAAATATTTGAAGACGGATAAAATATCTCAATAGCCTTCCTCATAAACAGGTTAGATTTTGCTGATTTCCCAAAGCCTACCCCAAAAAATTTACAGAGATTTTCTTAATAGAAAATAAAAAATAATTTTACAAAGGAAATTTAATTTGTAAACTTATTGTAAATAAAAAGTACTCAAACCTATAAAATATTTGTTTCAAGTAATTCAATTATTCATATTTATTTAATTTTGAAAATTTATATAAAAAAAAATCTATCATTAATGTATACTCCATAAAATAATAATTTAACCTAAATTAGCTAATTATACTGACTAGAATGAATTACCTGGCATTGAGCAAGCCCTAAATAAGCATCCGCTAGTTAAATAATACAGATGCAAATAACACCACTCAATTTCCAAATCGTCTGTTTTGAACCAAAATCATTTCCTTTCTCCGTTTTTTCCATGTACAACCATATATAAGATGATAAATATAATTTGCACAAGTTTCTTTCCAAGTGTCATTCGCCTCTTATACTTTGCAAGCTAAATCTTTGTTATATACATTTACCATCCCTTTCATCTTGAGCTCATCTTCATAATTTCCACATTTTAAGACTTATGAATCTAAGATTATCGAATCTTTCTAACAGGGCCTCTTCTTTTCACAACAGTATTGCCAAAAAAGCGCACCAGGATGTCAAACATAAATTGTTATCAATTTATGAGATTCAATTAATTGCTATCAGTTGATAAGATTCGATTTATTGTTATCAATTGATGGCCATTATCAATTGTTTTATAATTAAAATTATAAAATAATTGATAATAAAATACAAATATGTAAGAATATCCCAACCTCGACTTAAATTTATCACTCTGCATATTTTCCTGAACAAAAGCCTAAGTATGCAGTGCTTATAAGTGCTGTAAAAAAAGAATAAAGAGCAATTATCATTAACAAGGTGGTTTGACTGAGAAACATCAAGAAAGTTCAATTCAAAATGGAATAAGAATAAAAATGACCTTAACTTTCAAAAATTTAAAAATGTGTCCTTAATATAAAATTTAAGAGTTTTTTTTCATTTGACAAACATAACCAAGACTGCATTCATATGGCACCCCAATGATTCAAGACAGAAGTGTCTTTAGGAGAAATAAATTAATTTTGTTTAAAGGCATACCTAAAATTGAAATGTGATAGAATATTGGTATAACTAACATATTAATAAAAAGGTGGAATGATAGAATTACATGGACAAGCCTTTTGATACTGAAGGTTAGAAACCAATTTCAACTTGATGAATTTGTGCAACACCTTGCCAATAATAGTGGAATTATAGCCTTTAGAAGCAGCCAATAATAGAAGGATTATAGCCTCTAGAAACAGCCAATGATTTAAAATATTTTTATATTACTATTTATAAGACAATATGTTAAGTATAAAAAATAATCATGTTCATGTATAAAAAATATAAAAGTACTTACATTTATTTTGTGAAATATTAACGTTTGTGGATAACAAATTTTAAAAGTTCTTTTTTTGACAGTGACATCAACTAAAAGTTCCCCTGTTAAAAGTATTCCTGAAATTTCTACACCTGTTAAAAGTATACCTAAAAGTTCAACTGTTAAAAGTGTACCTAAAAGTTCACCTGTTAAAAGTACTCCTGAAACTTCTACATCTATTAAAAGTATATCTAATAGTTCACCAGCACCTGTCAGAAATCCATCTAAGAAGACATCTACCAAGAAAAATAATGTACCTATAAAATCACATTTGAGCAATCATAAGAATCTAAAGACTAACAATACCAAGGACAAAAAAGAGCAGAAGGTTGTGGAAAATGGTAAGTATTATTTATATAATTATAAATATTTTCTGCATTTTTCTCCCTTTATATACATAGTACAATGTATAGGGAAAGTATTGTGTATCCATGAGTATGTGGATGCAATATTTAAAGAACAAATAGAGCAGTTTGAACGAAATTTGGAACAGTTATTACAATCAGTAAATTTTGGAATCCTATTGATTTTAAATGCATTTGAATGTTCAAAAACCTCCCCCCCCCCCTCTCCAATTTTTGAATGAAATTTTGAAAAATATCAGAATTTTCAATAATGTTATATAAATAATCATTTTTTATGTAATTTTTATTAGGAAATGGATAATACAAACTGCAGAATGCTAGTAAGAACTGCTCTTGAGATGTTGCATGTTTTTCAAATAAATTTATAAACAATATATATATGAGAAGAGATACTTTTTATAATACAGTGGCCACCATTGAATCATGTTCATTTCACTCAATTTGATTTTTATAAGCAGTTTATTTTTAAATACATATTTTTTTTTAAATGTTGATCTTCTATAATAAACACTAACTGTTATACATAATTTTACAGGGTTTAAATGTGTGTAAACCAAGTACTATTAATAAATTTGTGAATTTACTTTGGCATTCAAAACTATTTCTTTACAAACTAAACTGACTTAACCAGCCATCAGTTGCAAAAATCCTTTTCGTCCAATTTTTGGCAAAATTTTCAAATTTTTTTAATAAAATTGTTCTATTAAGTGTTCCTCAGTCTGGCATTAGAAAACCATTGCAAAAGCATTTCCTCAACATCAGCTAACTTTTTTTCTCTTTTCCATTTTCTTTGAAGATGCCGAATTCATCATATAGACAGAATGGCTAATTCTTATAATCACTGATTCTTGAAAATGGCAGCCACTGTAATTTTGTATTTTGATGCCTGACAATTCACCAAAAGTAATTTATTTGTTTGTCTGTCTACCTGTAATGCTTGGTAATAAGTTTGATGACAATTTTACAAAATATTGTTAACTTAGAGACTTTTTGAAAATATCACCAAATTGACAAAAATGTTGCCAAATTGGCAGAAATGACACTAATTAACGAAGATGATGCCAAATTGATGAATATTCAATATCTTGAAAGATAAATTTCAATTTAGTTGATAAATCTTGTCACTTTGGAGAAAATTTGTATATTTGATTTAAAATATAGTGAGTTTCACGGTTTATGTGACAGGTACGTTTTGTTAGGTCTATGGGTTTTAAATTAATTGCATTTAATAAGGGTGTGATATACAACTAACTATTGAAAAAAAAAAAAAAAAATTACTCAGTATAAATTCATTAATATATTACTCAGTATTAAAAATTAATCAGTGTGAATGGTTAAACATCTAATTTTTTATACGCCCACTTAGCAATAATTTGATAGTTATTATAGTAATGAGATTCACATTTTCTAAATTGAACTGGAATGTAATTGGAATTTTATATAATAAAATATTAGTTTCTAAAGAATGTAAATATTTAATATATGAACTATATTTCTTAGTGGTTACTATCTATATTTCTAATTGCCCCATGTTACTTTTGCACAAAATAAAAGTTAACCCATTAGTGCCTAGTGTCCTATCCAGTATAATGGGACGCTAGGTACTAATGGGTTAATTGGGTACTTCGAAATAGTTTTACATGTTATCATCCAGAAAAGTGCTCAATATCATTTGTACAATTCAATACTAAAAACATTGTACCATGGATCTTGTACATCCCAACAATGAAAAAGGCAAAATCATTGGATTATGTAATCATGTGCTATCCACATAAGAATTTTAATATGCTTGTGTCTAATATTTACACTAATAACAATCGTATTTTTATAACATTTTTTGAATCTCCCCCCCCCCTCCAAATGTGAAGGCTTTTTCTGTGTCTGTTCATCTTAAATAATAAAAGGCAATGTCTGTGTGTGTGTGTGTGTGTGTGTGTGTCTGTGTGTCTGTCTTATACACTATACGTTTCGCGACCGCGCGTCGGAGAGCTACGAAATTTGGCAATCGGAGACCTGGGGGGGAGGGAAGGGGACACGTGAAAACCGATTTTCAAAATTCTAATTATTTTTTTATTTATTTAATGTTTTATGCGATTTCGACCTTTTTTTGCCCTTTTTGCCCTTTTTTCTCCACGATCCAGACGTCGTAGAAAAAAACAACTCACACCATCGGAAAGAGCAGACAATTGCGAGTAAAAATATATCAATTTCAAATCTCCATTTCGATTTCTAATATTTTTTAAAGATTTTAAAACAAAAGTCACTTTTGGCTCAAAAAAACGATTTTTGGTTTTTAAATTCTCGCATAGTAAAAAGTACTCATAATTTTGACTAATAATTTACATTTTTAGAAAGCTGAAATATCTGGCATTCTTACAAGTCTAATCTGGTCCAGAAATAATGAAAATTGCCTTCAGGATCGCAATTTTAAAGACGTCATGATTTTAAATTTCTTGCCGTTCCGCTCGGCGTGACGCTTCGTTTCTCCCCCGCTGAAGCAGGGAAGGTGGTGGGTGGGGACGTCAAGGTGGAGGTGACGTCACGGTTCTGTATATGCATAGCGATGGGTGGGACAATAAGCAACCGAATTAGTTTTTACTTTCCGTTTCCCGCGCTTCCGATTTTAAATGAAATAAGAGCTTAACATATGCACTGTAGAAATTATTATATTTATATTTTAAATGATGGAACGATATGGATTTTTTAAATGGATATTTTAATTTTATGGATATTTTAAATGATGGAACGATGGATATTTTAATTTTATGGATATTTTAAATGATGGAACGATGGATATTTAAATTTTATGGATATTTTAAATGATGGAACAATGGAATGAGGATGATGGAATTAAGAGCTTAGAGAGCATATGGTCATTTTAAATTGTAAATTAGCGCGCGGGAAGTTAGCGGTAGGCCCGGGTACGATTCCCGCCACTTCCAAAACTGCCGAAGTGTTCACGCGGAATACGATCACGTTAAACATGTGGGCCCGTAAGTCCTTCCGAGAGGTTGGTGGTAGGGGAAGGAGGGTACGGTCCCTGTGGATGCCTCCTTCACAGGGTTCCCGTCTAAATTGGGTGAATATAAAGAAAGTTGCGGAGGGCGAGGCAGCCCAGTGGTTAGCGCTCAGGAATTGCACTCGGTAGGCCCGGGTTCGATTCCCGCCACTTCCAAAACTGCCGCCGTGTTCACGCGGAGTACGATCACGATAAACATGTGGGTCCGGAAGTCCTTCCGAGAGGTTGGTGGTAGGGGAAGGAGGGTACGGTCCCTGTGGATGCCTCCCTCACAGGGTTCCCGTCTAAATTGGGTGAATATAAAGAAAGTTGCGGAGGGCGAGGCAGCCCAGTGGTTAGCGCTCAGGAATTGCACTCGGTAGGCCCGGGTTCGATTCCCGCCACTTCCAAAACTGCCGCCGTGTTCACGCGGAGTACGATCACGATAAACATGTGGGTCCGGAAGTCCTTCCGAGAGGTTGGTGGTAGGGGAAGGAGGGTACGGTCCCTGTGGATGCCTCCCTCACAGGGTTCCCGTCTAAATTGGGTGAATATAAAGAAAGTTGCGGAGGGCGAGGCAGCCCAGTGGTTAGCGCTCAGGAATTGCACTTGGTAGGCCCGGGTTCGATTCCCGCCACTTCCAAAACTGCCGCCGTGTTCACGCGGAGTACGATCACGATAAACATGTGGGTCCGGAAGTCCTTCCGAGAGGTTGGTGGTAGGGGAAGGAGGGTACGGTCCCTGTGGATGCCTCTCCCACTGGGTTCCGTTCTAAATTGGGTAAATAAAAAGAATGTTATGGAGATAGTCGCTGGGGGCGAAGAAGCCCAGTGGTTAGCGCGCGGGAATTGCACTCAGTAGGCCCGGGTTCGATTCCCAAAATTGCCGCCGTGTTTACGCGGAGTACGATCACGTTAAACATGTGGGTCCGTGAGTCCTTCCGAGAAGTTGGTGGTAGGGGAAGGAGGGTACGGTCTAAATTGGATGAATAAAAAGAAAGTTATGGAGATTGTCGCGTAGGGCAAAGTAGCCCAATGGTTAGCGCGCGGAAATTGCACTCGGTAGGCCCGGGTTCGATTCCCAAAATTACCGCCGTGTTTACGCGGAGTACGATCACGTTAAACATGTGGGTCTGTAAGTCCTTCCGAGAGGTTGGTGGTAGGGGAAGAAGGGTACGGTCCCTGTGGATGCTTCTCCCACTTGGTTCCGGTCTAAATTGGGTGAATAAAAAGAAAGTTATGAAGAATATCGCGGAGGGTGAAGTACCCCAGTGGTTAGTGCGCGGGATTTGCACTTGGTAGGCCCGGGTTCGATTCCCAAAATTGCCGAATAAAAATAAAGTTATGGAGATTGTCGCGGATGACACGGTAGCCCAGTGGTTAGCGCGCGGGAATTTCACTCGGTAGGCCCGGGTTCGATTCCCGCCATTGCCAAAACTGCAGCCGTGTTCACGCAGAGTACGATCACGTTAAACGTGTGGGACTGCAAGTCCTTCCGAGAGGTTTGTGGTAGGGGAAGGAGGGTACGGTCTCTTTGGATGCCTCCCCCATTGGGTTTCGGTCTAAATTGTGTGGCACTTCCTGGCCTTCCAAGCAGTTACCTTACACCTTTCTGGTAGGTCGCGCCAACGAGTTTGCCACGGTCAGAATTTTCAAGGGTAGCGAACAGGCTGGTCGCCAAAGGCGGCTAGTCTATAATAATGAAGGAAGATATCTGTCTGTCTATAGTGTCTATAGTCTGTCTATATACATCTGTGTTGTCTATAACTAAAAATCTATATGTAATACGGACATGAAATTTGGTCCGGCCATCCACCCAGCTGCTCTAAGTCCTCGGACGAGTCGGATGGTCAGGGCTTTCGGACATGAAATTTGAGCCCTGTGGTTAGCGCGCTGGAGTTGCACTCGGTAGGCCCGGTTCGATTCCAGCCACTGCCCAAACTGCCGCCGTGTTCACGCGGAGTACGATCACGTTAAACATGTGGGTCCGTAAGTCCTTCCGAGAGGTTGGTGGTAGGGGAAGGAGGGTACGGTCCCTGTGGATGCCTCCCCCACTGGGTTTCGGTCTAAATTGGGTGGCACTTCCCGGCCGTCCAAACTGATACCTTACACCTTTCTGGTAGGTCGGACGGTCTGGGTCGAAGGAAAGAAGGAAAGGACATGAAATTTGGTACACAAGTACTTTAGAACCGAAAACGATATGCTTCAGTGACATTTTTTAAAAATTCGAATTAGTTATTTTAATTTAAAAAAGTTGCCATTTACAGTTCACTATCTTTGCCAGTTCATCAGTTGCTGGTACTGCCATCTATATTTGCGTTCCTAAACTAAAAACTACAATTTGGCATTAAAAATTTCGATATTGAGTCAATTTTCATGATTTAAAAAAAAAATTATACTTGAGGCTCTTGGTGATATCACTTCAACCTCCGATATGTGTTACTATTTGAAAACATGGCATAATTTGATCAGAACAGATTGGACTTTAAAAAATCAATTAAACATCTTAAGATGAGTTTTAAAGTATGAAAAATAAAATATAGAATTTAAAAAATAAATGCTTTGAAGATTTCTTTGATGTGAGCATTTAAAATATGAAAATTAACACAGTCATCGCACGGAATGAAAAATTAAATATAGAATTTAAATATAAATGCTTCAGAGTGAACATTTAAAATATAAAAAATAATGCAGTCATCGCACGGAAGTCGTCGGTAGTGAAACAATACACTATAAAATTACCCGACCATCCAAACAGTTGCTCATGTCCTCGGACGAGTTGGACGGTCTGGGTCTTTAACATTGTAAAATTGTTAGAAACTGGAAATATACATAATCATACGTTTTTCATTTTAACTCCATTAGAAAGATCGAAAAATTCTCTTTTAAACAACATTTGAATGGAATTCATATGATTCCATTAAATGGATTTGTGAATTTTAAAAATATATATATATATATATATATATATACTTTTCATGTATGTCTCAATACATATTTTTCAAACATACTTTGAAAGAAATCCATACGAATAATAGATGAATTTTTAAATCATATAATTACTTTTCGTGTGTTGATCTTGACTAGTGTTGCGATCTATTGCATGATTTTGATAATGCTATATAATTTAATCAATTGCTTAAAATTCTAAGAGAACCTATATTATTTAAAATTCTAGAAGGTTATTTATTATTTAAACATGCTGATTTTTTATTCAATAATGATACAATATTCATTGGTGAAAATTGACATTCAATTTAGAATTCTGGTGAATTCGTTTTTCAAATACTGATAATTTATTTTAATGTTGTAACTTGACATCAGGTTAAATATATTATGATTATTAATTAATATTTTCAATTTTAAGAGGATTATAGTGATATTTTGAGTGTTCTTTCAGATCAGTATTTGTAATTTGAGTCTTTTTTACATAAACAATATAGTTTTATAATTATATCAAAATATACGTTAATAGATGGTGATGCAGAATCTATTGAAATTTTATCCTTGACCTCTGTAAGTTCTGTTCATACAAGTGAACTTTCTTCTTTTGATGATGCAATAAGCTTGTCTTCAGATGAGGAAGAAAATGGCAAAAAAAGGAAAAAGCTATCATTGGGTGAACGTAAGTCTTCTATTCATAATTTTTTATATACTTGCTGACCACTCCTCCCTTTAATTCAAAAGGAGGAATGTGATATAAATTCAAGACCTGCTTATGAGTCAATCTTGTTAAATTTATAAGATCTTTAAATGTTTGTAAACACCCTTAATAATGTTAAGAAATTAAAATGACTTTTAATAATCCTTAATTTTACTGCCAAGTGTGCAAGATTTTGTAAGTTTTGTTTTTCATTATAGAACTGTTGTTTTTCATTATATCCTGTTTCCATTGTGAATATCAGAAACTGTGGACTAATTTTAAGCATTTCAGCTCTCTTCATGCAATAAACAAACCTGTAGTGGCAGCAAGCAAATTTCTTGCTGCAATTTTGCAAACTTTTTTGGAGATTTACAAATTTAGTCCCACATAGTTGACTTAAATTTCTTTAAATATGAGCTCAGGCTCATTAGGCTGCAATGTACAAATTCATACTCACAGAATCTGTCTATAGGGATGTTTTTAAAGTTAGGATCTGCTTTCATTGCAGATAACAGCACCTGTGAACATTCTTAAGTATGGTAAAACACTTCTAAAATATATCAATATATTTAATAAAGACTATAAATATTGTAAACTATATTCAACACACCATCAATAATGTATATGAGAAGTATTTCAAAAGGCCAAAGCACATTTGGACAACACAGTTTTCAACTCAGTGGCAATAATAAGGAATTGATATACATGAACTTTTATACAACCAGCAATCGTAAATATAAATGTGCATAGCACAAATCGAAAAAATTGATACTATAATTAACATATACTACAAATAAATATATAAAGTTTAAGTAAAAACAGTTCAATTCAATTCATTTCAAAATCCAAGCACATAAATAGATTAGGTCAATACATAAACATAACACTAGTTGAAGACCCAGACCGTCCGACTCGTCCATTGGACTCGAGCAACTATTTGGACTGCCGGGAAAAAAAACACTAGTGGTGAATAACACCAGTGGTGAAACACTTTATTTCCAGAAAATCATATAAGGATTTAAACGTGCATAAAGTTAAGAACGAGATGCCAAGCAAAACTAAGGGTTTGAACAGGATTAAAGTTACACATAGATAAAATGGGATTCATTGCTATGGTTGACAAATATCTAAAAAACACAAATATCTCAATTTTTGATAAATAATGGATTTATAAAAGATTTCTTTGACACAATAACCATAAAAATATTAGAAAGCAATCAGATTGCGAAAGTGGAAAATATATTTCTCATTAGACGGCATATGCCGAGGAACACGCGCAAATGCAGTTTTTCATGATGTTTATAAATAAAATGATGGACTGCAAAATAGCCCATCATTTTATTAATAATACGTTTGAAATAGTATTTCCATATAAAATATTAAATAATTTAAAAAATTGTAGTCAATGCAATCAGATTGCAGAAGTGGAAAACATTTTTCCCATTAACCTTTTCCTTACGGCGGTACAACAGTTGTTGTTGTTGAGACCCATAACGTCCGACCTACCAGAAAGTTGTAACGGTACCCAGTAAAGTTGAATGGCCAGGAAGTGCCACCCAATTTAGACCGGAACCCAGTGGGGGAGGCATCCACAGGGACCATATCCTCCTTCCCCTACTACCAACCTCTTGGAAGGACTTACAGTCCCACATGTTTAACGTGATCGTACTCCGCATGAATACGGTGGCAGTTGTGACAGCGTGCAAATCCAGCGCGCAAACCACCGGGCTACCGCACCCGAAATGTGCCCAGCACGCAGTGTTCCCAGATGGTCACCCACACAAGTACTAACCGCACCCAATGCTACTTGACTTCAGTGATCTAACAAAAACCAGTGTTTTTAGCATGGTAGGACCGTTGGCACGGTACAACAGTTGTACCACTGAAAATCTCTTCTTTAAGAACATCGCTGGTTCAACAGCTGTACCAGTCTTTTTCATCCCCATTTTTCTGGGAAAGGAGGAGAACGCCTATTTTACCCGGTTGAGTGCCTTGAAGAATGCTTATAGCCCTTCCTTCAAGTTTCTCCTGACTGAAGGTGAAATGAGTTACGAACAAAAAATAAGGTCATTGAAGGTGTTTATTAAAGAGGGGTGAAATCTTCAGTTATTTTGCCGTTCTGGAGTTGAAAAAATGGAGTCTTGGAGCCATAATGTAAAGGTTAAACGACATATGCCAAGCTTACTAATGCAGTTTTTCACGATGTTTATTAATAAAAATAGTTCTTCAAAATAATCCTTCATTTTATTAATAATACGTCTGAAAACAATTTTTTTGTATATAAAACAAAATAATTATAAAAATTTTAGTCCATGCAAATAGATTGTAAATGTGGCGGAAAGATAATCATTGTTCTTTTCTCTCCTGGCACTGCGGGAATCACCACTTGCGAGTGCTGATTTCGCAATTACGGAGAAACAGATTTCAGTTAAAAGAAAGGGGAAATTTTTATCTCAAAACTCGTGGCTTTGTTCTAATTACATGATATTTGGGGGACATTCAAGATCGATTTAGTGACTTTAACAGGATTTTCGTGATCTGTAAAGATCCTATGAACAAGGGAAGGGATTTTCAACTGTGGAAAAAAAAAAAATTCTGGGACAGAAAGAAAAAAGCAGAAAATTTCGGATCCGTGAAAAAATCCAGTAAAAAAAAAGTATATTCGATTGAATTTGTGACAGGCATATGCGGTGACACACGCATTTAGAGTTTTTGCTAATTTAGGAGTACATAGCACTTGACAACGTCTTCCAAAGGATGCGACTTGAAAAGAGCAATGTTATTATAACAGAGACTGTATGTTCTTCTTACTACGCCAACAAAAATGTCAGCCAATAAGACAGCTTGAATTAGTTTATGGGAGTGAAGCTGCCTACCACGTCCCCTCGCTGTGGCAAAATCGCCATTGATTACGATTCACGCGTAGCTACAGATTCGGCCCTTGCAGAGCTATGGATTAGGTCCGCGAGGCAATCGACTGGATTTACCAGCCACCGGTATTATGGAACAGAAAGGATTCCAGAGAAATTTTAGTTGCCAGAAATGGCGACTTACTGCAATAATATTAGTCGCCATGACTGCAAAATTTGTCTGTAATGGCGACCTGGCCACCTCAAATCTGTATCTCTAATGGTCACACTGCCATTGCAGATGATTTCAAGCTTTTTCGATCTCTTTAGAGCAGAATAGCCAATACCTGTTATGGCTGAAAGAAAATTTGCTATGTGGCCAATGTGGTAAACTCATTATGGAAACTGATAAATATAGTCTTGCTACTCAGCCAGTGTCAGATTTCATAAAGATTGATCCCAGGTTACACAAGATTGCAATGGTTAAGATTGATTATATTCATAGAACCTACATAAATGGATTTACAGGAATCTCAAAACTAGAATTGTGCTCTCATTGCAGTTATCAATATCCATGTGCTAGTTTCAATCTTTTTAGCTTTCTTCAGTGGCAGAAATCCCTATTTTAAAAAAAAATTATATATCTGCACTCTTTCTGGAAACAAAATTGGAATAGATCAACATTGTGGAAAAAATATTTAATTATGGAGGGAATGAAAAATTTGGAATTATTTTATGCAATTTTTTATTTGCTCCATACATTGCATAAATATATTTTAATAAGTTTTGACTGTGAAATGGTTTCTAGGAATTAAGTAGCATGCTATTTAATTTTTTGCCCCTCAATTTAATTGTTTAATTTACTCAATAAGCACTCAAATTGCTACTGTAGGTACTTGCTGTTCTGTGAAATATTTTAAACAATCTTTAAGATATTACAATAGAAATGCTCATTATATATTTTCATTCTGGGATTATTCATTCATGTTTTTTATTTGCACTTAACTTGTAACTGAATGTTTCAGATGTCCATAATTTTTCACCAGATGTCCTTAAATCTTTAGTTTTGTATAGAGAAATGTGTACAAACTTTTACAAATGGCAAGCAATCCTGTAGATGAAGATCATTCCCTTACCTACAAAAATAATTGCTTTCCTCGAGAAAATTACATTCTCATATTCAATTGCAATTTAGTCGATTTGTACATATTTGCCATATTATTTGTGCTTTCTAATTCTTATTCAATATTTTCTTTACCTTTGTTGTCTTTTTTTCTTTTTGACATTAAGATTAAAATCAGTTACATAATTTAAAAGTTATTTTATGAATTTGGTAGTTGCAATTTTTATGCAAGTATAAATATAGAAAATATTTCTTTCAGTTCAACATATGTATCAAAATGATCGAATATCTGCCTGGTGTGCTGAAAATTTAAATGGTACAAAACCCATTAAATCATCAGAGAATACCAATGTAAGCATATATTTTTGATTTGTCTTTAATCTTTTTATCATCCTATAAAGCTGGTGTGTTTTGTACTGTAATTTAATGTATGTTATGTATTTTAGTTGCATACTAGTTGGGTTAAGTTCATCAATGATGATTGCATAGTGTACATAATTAAAATATCCATATTTTGAAAATGTCAAAATGCAATTTTAAAATACGGGCAGATTTATTAGTATGCAAATATTTATCATAAAATCATTTATATGGTATATTGTTCCACCCAAGAAAGTTTATAATAAAATATTTTGCTCATTATATAGCCTTTACATATGGGTATGTATTGTCTTAATAGACTAGCCAAATATTTTTCTTATTACATTATACAGTAGTCTTGATTAGCAAAGTCTCAGTTGTTAAAGGTTTTTTTTTCCCACTAATGTTTTAAATACTGAAATTGAAAAAATCAACTACGGAATGACATGAAAATTTTCATTCTTGCATTATCAATGCCTAAATGCTAATGGAATGTTTGCTAATCTTTTCACATAGATTTCACTTCCATGCATCCCCCCCCCCCCCATAAATATTGGCATTCTTCTTTTATTTAATGGATATAAAGTTCAGATTATCCAAGTTAGCTGTGGTCCATGATTGCTAGGATAACCAAAACTATATATTTAGAAAGGCAGTTTTGTTTACATATACAAAATTAAAAATCAAGATCCACATTCCTTACAAAAGCTTAATTTAATATACAGGCCTGCATTTTTCAACTGAAGAAGCAAAAATGAGTTTAATGAATTATTGAATATAAAAAAGCAAATATATATTTAACAATACATGAAAGTACCATACATTAGAAGAGCTCCCGGCCATCTAAACAGTTACTTTACACTTTCTGGTAGGTTGGACGGTCAGGGTCTCAACAACAACGTTAGAAGAGTTAATATTTCTATTTGTTCTGCTTGGTGACAAATTTGGTGCAATATGTCCAAAGTAGTGATATTGCATCACAAATATTACTTTCATTCTGCATGCTGCTTTGTTAAATTATTTAGTTTTTGACCACACTTTTGAAAACATTATGTATATATATATATATATATACAGGGTGTCCAGTGCTATCAGTGCCCAATGGCTATTTCCTCAACCGTTAGTTACAGAGATATACTTCCATTTGTAAAAGTGTTTTAAATTTTAAAATCTATTATCTTAGAAACAGTTTAAATCAATAAATGTATTTTTGAAAGAAATACGAAATAGAAATTTTTATATGGTCCCCTGGTCCTACCAGTTATATTTAGGAAAATCATCGTCATACAATTTCATGCAAAAAAAAAAAAATAAATCATCCTTTTACAACCAAAATTCACCGAGTTATGAAGCATTAAACTTTATGACTTAAGTCGCTTTTCCACTCATAAAAATGTCCTGTTTCAGGCAACCTTTAAGGGACCATATAAATATTGAAATTCCGTATTCAAAGTATTATGTTTCAATTGCATTTGCTGACATAATGTCGAGAATGAAGCAAAGCTTTTCATCGAATAGTAAGTAATTCGTTTAGAAGAGTATTATAGTCAGGGCTCGATTAAGATCTTCTAGGGGTCTTTTTAAGATTTATATTGTAAATGAGGTAACACATTGTTTAAGTCAAGTAGTTTAATGCAATAAATGCATTTCTGTAGAAATTACGAAATTTAAATTTTTATATGGTAATAGACCAGTAATGAGACCAGTTGCAGCGTACCTGCAAACGAAAATAAAAAATTACGCACATTAAATCTAAAATAATAAAGGCATATAACACCTAAAAAATAACAGATTTGTGTATGTAATTATTTTGTGTATAACCCCCATTTCTTAGCGCAAAAAGTGCTCTAACTTTAATCAGCTATAAGTCGGTCAATTTTGGTCATAAAAGAATGATTTTTTTAATTTTTTTATTTTGGATGAAATTATATGAGGATGATGTTCCTAAATATAACTGGTAGGACCAGGGTACCGTATAAAAATTTATATTTCATATTTCTTTCAGAAATGCATCTATTGATTTAAACTGTTTCTAAGATAATAGATTTTAAAATTTAAAACATTTTTGCAATTGGAAGTATATCTCTGTGACTAACAGTGGAGGAAATAACCATTGGGCACCGATAGCACTGGACACCCTGTATATATATATGTATATACTGGGTGTCCCAAAAACATTGACCTCGGCTTTTATTCCATAAATATTGATCTTAGGCATATATAATAAATTACAAAGTTACGTAAAAAAGGTACAGAATTTTATGAAATTGATTATTTAAATTTTTATACCCCCCTCCTCGTACAAAAACATTACCATTGAGTAAAATGTGCCCCATACACTAATAAGGTGATGTATAAAATTTCAGCATTTTATCATAAAAAGTCCCAGATATATGAATAGACAAAAATGCTGACTTAAACCACTTTTTGATGCATCGACATGGGTTCTCAGAGGGGAAAAGTCATGTCGGCAGATCATGTTTCAGGGGTCATACACAAATTACGAAAGAAAACAATGATTACATAAATAAATAACAATTTTGCTCTTTACACAAATATTACAAAGCTTGTTCAAAATGTTTTCCATCCATGCCAAAGATCCATTAAAGATAAAAGGCAGATATTATTTGCCTATGATGCATTTCTGCATTGCATGATTTGCACTCTTGCTGTAAACATTTACATTTTAATTTGTGATTAAGCCCTCACCAACTTTGTTTAAACATATCTCTGGGACTTTTTATGATAAAATGCTGAAATTTTGTACATCACCTTATTGATGTATGGGGCACATTTTACTCATTGGAAATGTTTTTGTACGGGGGCCCGTATAAAAATTTAAATTTTGTATTTCTTCAAATTTAATCCCCTGAAAATTTTTATCGATTTCATAAAATTCTGTACCTTTTTTTGCGCAACTTTATAATTTATTATATATGTCTAAGATTAATATTTAAGGAATAAAAGCTGAGGTCAATGTTTTTGGGACATCCTGTGTATATATATATATATATATATATATATATATATACATACAGGGTGAGTCAGTTCTCTTGGGCCAAACTTTAAGGGGTGATAAATCACATCTAAACAAGCAATTTTTGTCACACAAAGCAGCTAACTGATCACCTGATCTCTCGAGTCTCGGCTTTTTCGTATGGGGCCATATGAAAAGTCTCATCTACGATAGCCCCCATCGACTCCAATGAGGACCTTGTTGCTAGGATTGCTGTTGCTGCTGGCATTATTCAAGATGTCCGGTAGTTTTTAAACATTTTTAATATACTGAAACACATTCTAAATGATTCAAAACATTCTAAATTCCTGAAAACGTTCCAAAAGTTCCTAAACTTGTAAAGTTCATCTAAAATTCATCTGAAATTAAATCTGAAAATACTTCTAAAATATCTGAAATTTGTAAAGTTCATCTAACCTGAAATAAACCATTCTAAGTTCCTTAAACCTGAAAACATTCTAAAAATTCCCAAACTTGTAAAGTTCACCTAAAATAAATCTGAAATACTCTGAAATACACTCTGAAATATAAACCATTCTAGAAATAAACTGAATTCTTAAATAAACAGAAAGTTGACCTATTGACCAGTTTCCCTACATGTACAAATATGTACTCCTGTAAAATATAAGAATTGACACTTTCCTAAAAATAAAAATACATTAAAATAAAAGAGAGAACACAGATTTTAGGTTTTCAAAATCTAACGTTTATTAAAATTTTAAAACTTCACTTTAAAAGAATTTTTAAAACATTTTACATCTCATTAACTCAACAAAACAAATAAACAACTTAAATAAATAAATAAAAGGAATGGCCGGTCGTATGGTGGTAGAAAAAACGTTAGAATATTAAATTTTAAAGTTAACAATAATAAAATTATACAATTATTTGTTTAAACTAAAATTTGGGATAAAAGAACATAAGTTAGCCAAAAGGGAATTTAGAACATCCTAACAATAATCCAGGATTCGTAACTTAAAATATATATAAGTTGAGGGGTCTTATTCATTAACTAAACTGAGAACAATTGAAATAAAAACATATTTTAACTATTGAGAGATATAATTCGAAAAGGTTTCACCAAATGCTCCAAGGAACTGCAAGGATCAGCAGGAGGGAACTTCACAGGAAAAGGTCACCAAAGATCCCAAGGAACACCTCTTGAAACGCAGAACACAGCAAAGGAGGATTATGTCCATCTCTAGAGAGGAAAATCTTTAACCGGATCCTTTTTTCAAGGGGATATTCCCAAACGGGATGTCTAGTAACAATGGAATTAAACAATTTCTTCCAAACAGTTGTAGCTGACTTTTGGCATCAGAACAGAATACAGACCATATGTCCGTCTTAATTTATTACGGAAATGTGCATTCCATCCATCATAAGCAGAGCTACGCTGCTTGACCAGATAAATAAATTCTTAATTGGCCGGTAAAGATTCCTCGGCCGATATCGTAAACAGCTGGGAACACGGTGGATTACTAATTAAATGACTGAAGAGGCAAGAAATCAAAACATCCAGTCTTTATAGACACAACAATTCTCTGCCATCAGACGTAACATTTTCAACAGCTCTTGAATGTTTAGATTAAAACTCGGCGTCAGGAATAACAAATAAACAGAGCACAATTAATGGGCCGGGAATAAAAAAAAACTTTCGTTCCTCAGAACGCTCACCGGATTCGAACTACGGCTCGCGCCGAAGCGCTGAAAACAACACTCTATAGGACTACATCTTGGGTTCTAATTCAGCAGGAAGAGCAAAAACAGAAGAGAGAAAAGAGCGTAAGAGATCGAAAAAGTGCGCGATTTTGCTTATATACTGCGAAAACATCGCTGCCACAGATTGTAAACAGAATTATCGATGAACGATAAAATAATTAATGACAGACGATTTTAATATTACGGTCAACCAATTAAAAACTCGAAATTTTAAAGAAGAGAAATGGAATTTTAAAGCAGACGAAAATTAAAAGGAAATGAAGTGAAACGATTTGGAAATATACGAATTCGGCAATAATTTAAATATGGACGACTCTGAAATATTTAAAAAGCTGAAAATAGAATAAAACTGTAAAATTGCGATGAATTAACCAATTTTTAACCGAGAGCAATAAATTTGGAATCAAATTAAAGGGAATAAAAAGGGCAATAAATGGAATTCCAAATTAGCCAATTTAAATAAATTTAAATTGCCAAAACCTAAAACGAACGAACTTTCGCCGTTTTTAACACAAAACCTATGGAATAGAACCTATTTGAACAAAGAATATCAAAAACCTAAGCAATTGGAAGATGAATAACTAAAAGAGAATGACTATGTAAATAAGACCCCTGAACACGTTTAAACCAAAAGCAAAATTTCTAAAATTATTAAATATCCAAAAGTATAACCCAACAAAGATATGCCGGTTGTTTTTGCTAACGTTTTCCGCTCGCTACTTCACAGGTGTAAAGCCTGCATTACTGCTGTCGGTCACACTTTTGAGCAGTTTCTGCAACTTTATCCATGCATTCTGCAATTTCTGTCAGTAAAACGTACTTCATGCCTGCTCTGTCATTTTTGTGTTTCCTCTTTTCACGAGAGAGTCATCATTTTCTCATTTCATGAGCTACCATCTAGCGGTTCACCTCTTGCATTACGACCCTGCTTTGTATGACAAAAATAACGAGAGGCTCACGTTAGCAAAAACACCTGGCATATCTTGGACAATTCCGGCAGCAACAGCAATCCTAGAAACAAGATCCTTGTCAGAATCGATGGGGCTATCATAGATGAGACTTTTCATATGGCCCCATAAGTAAATGCCAAGACAGGAGAGATCAGACAATCAGCTTAAACCCTGGCTAGTTCTGACTCAGTCGTCACTACATTCAATGTCAACGACGTTTAGTGGTTCACCTCTTGCGTTACGACCCTGCTTTGTATGACAAAAATTGTTTGTTTAGATGTGATTTATCACCCCTTAAAGTTTGGCCCAGGAGTTCTGACTCACCCTGTATATAATAGAAATTTTGCAAAAAAATTCTTTTTTTCTTCTGGTCTGAAACAGTAATTTTTAAAATAACATAAGAGAGTTACCTTCTGGTGTGTTACATTAGTGTTTCCCAACCTTTTTTGTGACCATTACCCATTTATGGGACAATTTCGAAGATCTCCAAAAAACAACCTGTGTAAAAACTCTTCCATGTAAAAACACATTGCAAAAACAGTTCCGCAGAATACAGATACAATAAAAGTAATGATATCTGTATTGGCTGCCATGAAAGAGGCTATTTATTAAGTCTGCATGAGAAAAATTTTATTTTTCGGTTCACACAGTTTGCGAGAACTTTTGATGGCTCACATAATCATAAGGGATATCATTCCATTAATAAATCTTATAACTATTCTACCTTTTTTGAGACCCTGCTTTAGTGATCCATATATTTATGCCTCTTTCTGGGGTAAATGTGAGTTGCCAAAAGTTCTTCTAAACTGTGCGAACCAAAATTTTATAATTTTCCCATACATACTTCATTACCTAGACTTAGCCTCTGCCATGGTGGCCAATATCAGGGGTGATTGTGAGTAAGGTTTTCCATGAAATTCCAGTTTTTTTTATAAATTGAATTGGGCATGAAAATCTGAGATTTTCAATTTTGCAATCTTTTTGGAATCTCGTGTTACAATTATTTTTTATTTCATTGCATCATTCAAAAGTATTTAATTACTATGCTGGTAAAAATTCATGAAATCAGTCATGAATGTCAGGAAATTGGAAACAATGTAACAAATTTTCAGATTGGAGATTTGCCATTCTTACATCTAGAAATCCCCACTATTTTCCCCACTATTACAATATCGGCACTCGTAAGTGTTGTGCTTAGATTCAGAGATTTTTATTTTCTAAGATTATTAATGTTCAAGATTCATAATTTTCCCCCTTCCCTTCAAAATTCTAAATTAATTTATGGTTATTGAGTACTTCGGTGATTTATCTCATATTAATGTTTATTTATCATCCCTTTCATGCATTTTTTTATTCTTAATTATGCATGCGATGCATCTACAAATGCTAAATGTATCCATAGAGTCCTTTGCTAATTCGCATGTCTCCCTGTAATTTTCCTTTTCGGCCTTATGCCTTCACTTTCGAGCAGCAATTATATTCATCTGAAAGCGAAAAATAACACTTGTTTTAGGCTTGGATTTGGCCATTTCACGGCTTATCAGTAAAAATGATGTTTATTCCAGATGTTTGTGAGTGCCGAGCCGAGGGGCATTCCGTAGGGTTGGCTTAACGGAGTAATGAATTTTGGCAGGAAAACGTGGTAAACTAGCTTGGTGGCATTTTCGCGCCATGCTGTTCATTGAGAAGCATCATTTTTTTAATTCCCCGGGGTATGCATGGGCGCTCTGTGTGTGGTGCCAGTTTTTTCACTCGCTAAGTTTGGCTGCTCTTGGGAAGTGGAAATTTAGTTGGCAAGATGATTCGTTTCGGAGCAGCAGAGCAGAGAGGCTGGAAGAAAATTTTGGGGTCGTGGCCGGGCCTCACACTGAGTGCCCAAGTGCCGCTGTCGTCGTAAGAATGTTTTTAATTTGATGAAAAGATGTTTTATGGTTTCTAGATGTCACTACAAGTGTTGTTCCAATGTGAAAGTCCACATCCACCAATATGTTTCTAGACGTCGCTACAGGTGTTGTTCCAATGTGAAAGTCCGCATCTACCAATATGTTTCTAGACGTCGCTACAAATGTTGTTCCAATGTGAAAGTCCGCATCCACCAATATGCCTGCTACCAGTGTCATTCTAAAGTGAAATTCCGCAGACATGCCTTACTGCAAAAGCTGTTCAAAAGTTTGTGTTTGTGCTAATATTCCAGTTTTAATCTCCTTCATGTAAGTGTTTTTGGTGGTGTTGCCATCTATATTCAAACCATCACTGACCAAATGATAATTATTGTCATTATAGAAGAAGTTGAGACTAGGAATCTGTCTGTTCAGCATTTTAATCTTTTTAACTGTGGTGAATTCTTTTTGACACGGGCAGCTTCGTTTTTTTTTTTTTTTTTTGTACTTTTGAGAATAATATTTTGCTGCATGTACAAATTGGAATTTTACATTTTACTTAGTGTTTGTTTTTATTATTTTTTAACTTTGATCATTTGTAATTTTATCATTCACAATTTGTGTTTGGTTTTATTATTTAGGGATTTGTCATTTTTGTGGACAGCTCATCCAAACAGACCAAACTCTGGTCTTCAGACCAGAGTGGAATCTGAACCTGGGATTTAAATTAATAACTGGGTTTGTTTTGATTTGGGTTTAAATTGTATTTCTGGGTTTTAATTGTTTTCTTTTTGAGTAACTCAATGTACTTTAATTATCCACTATACGATTCTTTTTTTTTTCGTTATAACAATTTGGAAGTTGTTTTTTTTTTGTTCGTAAATTAAAGTGTTGTTAATAAAGAAAGTTTCATTTAACATAAAATTGGTTGTGTTTCTTGAGCTGTTGACTGTGCTCGATTTAATTCTGGTTTATAGGTAAGTGAAGTTTTAGAGAATGAGTTGATAGTTGATAATTTTTAAAGGTAAACAACAAAGTAATGTGCACAGGCCAAACGGTACGAAAAGCAAATTAGTAAAAGAAACAGAGATAATATTAATACTTTAAAAGGAACTTTATTGATTGAAACTATATGTTCAGTTTCAGTAGTTCAGTAAATAAACATAAATCAACATTAAATAAAGTTAACCATAAACATAAGTAAACATCAAAATAACCTTTATGAAAATTAATATAAATAAAAGAAGGAAATTTGAAAAATAAATAAGTTTTATTTCATATTCACAACATAAGTGGCGATTCCCATTGCATGACAATCGCAAGAGAGATAACCAATGATTATATCTTTCTAACCCATTTTGCAATCTATTTACATCAAGATTTTTATAATTATTTTCTGTTATAAACAAAAACAAGTTATTTTTCAAGCATTTTATTAATTGTAAAAATGTTTTTCTACTTATGCAATCTATTTGCATCAACTAAAATGTTGATAATTATGTAATTTTTAGAGAAAAACTATTTTTCGAACATATTATTAATAATATGAAAGTATTTTACAACAGTATCGTAAAAAACTGTATTTAAATGCAATACACCTGTTTCTATCACCTAAAATTTTGATAATTATTAAGTGTTTGTTACAGAAAAACTATTTTTTAAACTTATTATTAATGAAATGAAGGTCTATTTTGCAACAGTGTTATGAAAAAATGCATTTGTACGTTTTCAGCAATATATTTCATTTAATTGTGAAAATATTTTTCATTTTTTCCACTTATGCAATTTTTTTTAATCGACTAAAATTTTGATAACTATTACGTGTTTTATACGAAAGAACTAGTTTCAAATTTATTATTAATGCAATGAAGGACTATTTAACAGTATTAAAATAATGATTTGGATACTTAGGATTGCAACCATTTCAAAAGGATAAATTAGAATTTTAGTTTGATCCATTCTTCTATTGCATTATAGTTTGTACTTTGTTAAAATACTAATTTCTTGATTTAATCTGTCCATTTAAATATTTAACAGGTTTTCCTTAATTTAAACTGCAAAATATAGGACTAAAATTAAATTTGAAGTATAATTTTGTGGTGTCGAAATTCTAATAGTTTAGAATTTTCTTTTTTAATGCTTTTATTTCATTTGTAGAGATATAATTTCAATGTTTAAAGTTTTAAAAATAACTTTATTTGCTTATAATTAAAGAGTTATAACTATTTAAAAGTAAAGTTGTGATGCAAAGAGACGTCATAAACACTTAATGTTAAAAATACTATACTGGGAACTACAAGAGTTTAACTTAACTTATTTTAAACTTTATGAAAAGAAGATTAAACTGTATTTTCAAGTTTTAAATCATAAACATTTAGGGTTAAAATATAATTTCAGAAGCTTTAATTGATTGCTACATTTTTAGAAGCTAATTGGTTCTTAAGTTAAGGAGTAACTAGAAAGAGGTAGTAACTAATTTAGAATGCAGGTAACCTCATAAAGATTAATTATGCTTAATTGTAGGAAAATAATTAACTTATGTTAAAGCTAAACTTTTATTATTTAGTAAGAGAGTTGGTAAGAATGTTATAAATGAGGAAGATTAAGCAAGGATTTAATAATTAAGAGAGTAATTTTTACAGTGTAAGTAAGGAACCCTGAATGGTGCAAACTAACTGAATACGTGCGTAATTGCCGTACTGCTGTATAAAGGAACAATTATTTTATTAACAAGAATTTATTTTTGTAAATCATAATTTGGTAATTTGTCAACTAATATATTAAAGTGTTGAACCTAGCCTTTGTAAGTGACCACTGTTGCCCTGGGAATATTAATTGGTTAAATTTAAATGTTTTTGATGGTATAATGTTTTTTTTTATGTACTTGAAAAATAATTTAATTTAGAATCTTTATTTTGTGGATCAAAACCCTCTTTGAATGCAAAATATCTTATCAGGCCAAAATGGCGTCGATTTTACGATTTTCTAGGTGTTATCTAAGCATCATGACGCCAGGACCGCTAATCCCCTTTAATCCAGGAAGACAATTATGTTTTCTTCGAACTGGGGGATGTGATTTGCGAGATTGGCATCCAGGGATACTGGAATCTCGGAAGACATCGTCTTTCGGCAACCCTCCTGCTAGGGTCTCATGCACAAAAATATTATGTAGTGGCGAGCGTAATGCACACCAATTTCGTTAATATATTCCACCCCCGCATCGAAACTTTACACATTCGCTTGACAATTTTTCGTCACACCCTTTTGGAGACATGCTCTTGTCATCTTTTCGAGATCTTCATCACCCATCTCTGCTGAGAGGCATCATTGGAGGCCGCTGTTGACACGCCGCGCTTCTCCTAGGACTTCTCCGGGACCATCCCGCTGGGGTCGCTGACCTGAAGTCTCCAGCCCATGGCGGCGCCGCTCTCTTGACAGACGGAGCTGTAGATGACAGCGAAATATCACCATCACCTTCGGCCAGCTTTCACCTGTGGCCCCGTCGACCTAATGCACTAGGTACACCCGGACCGGACAGTCCTCACCATCCTCCTGGACTCCCCATCAAAGTCACCGATCCAGATGACGCCCATGTCACTGCCTGTGCCCACGACCGGGCCGACGACGCCTCTCAGAGATGCGGAGCCCCGACTCCTCTGGCGCATAAAGGGATGAGGTGAGGCCCCTTTTGTGGCCGAAGATTGGTGAGTTTTCACTTAAAGAAACTCTTTCACAGACTTTGGCCATTCTCCCAACATGACTGGCTGTTTCAGTTTCAGAGATTTGTCTGTCTTTTGGGGAATTCCCCAGTCATCATTTTATCATGCCTTTTAAGGGGGGCCTTTATTAGAGGTAGAGCTCAGAGGATCCTTTTAATTAGTTTTTTTTTAAATTTGTGTAAATTCCCTGGGTAAGCTTTGGTCACAGAGACATCTAATGTTAATTGTAATTCCCCTTTTTTTTTTCTGCCATGAGGCAAGGATTTATATTTAGGCTTGAATTGCCCGATTATGTAACTGTCAACTGTATTTAAAGTATTCAATAAAATTTCTAGTTTTGTTTCCCCCTAATACTGTTGTGTTTATTTTAGTCTCCCTTTATTCCAACTTTTCCTTCCAGTAGTTTCTTTAGTTTGGTTCTCGGAAGACAGGACCAGGTAACTTAAACATTTAATTTAAGTTTTTAATTTTGTAAGTTTTCATTATTAGTGTTTAATAAAAATACTAAACTATACGATCACACCTTTCAAATTTAGATGGGAAAATTTAACTTAAAAATCTATGCGTGACAAGAAGGGCGCGGCAATTTTGCAATGTGGTTTTTGTCTTCATACTGATATATAATTGTTTAACCGTTTTATGAAATATATCTAATATTTACTATAGATATCTATAACAGCATAACTCTGAAGAAATGTTATCTTAAAGCATGCATTTTTTAGCGGGGTCACAAAACTGTTAGGAAAAAGTCCTGTATTTACACATTTAATATCCTATAGACACGACACCATGTTGTGTAAAAATGGGGATTATATATTTGTGAACCCATGAGATTCAGATATTTTTGATCCACAAATCTTAAGGAAATTTCATTATTTTTTTTGTTAAAAACCTTTTTAAAACATTATTTTAAAGTGTACAGAGGTTTGAAAGGTTAACAATTGATATTTCGCTTAATTTAAAGTAAATAAGGTGATGATAAGAATAATAGATTTGTTTTAGATATGCAATTTATGTATGTGAGTAAACAGGAGAGAATCACATTTCAATTTTAAATTTCACAAATTTTCTGAATTTCACTCCCCCCCCCCCCCCCTCTGCACATTTTTAGAATTTTCATTTAGTCACACAATTACTCCTGCAATACACATATAGCTGCTTTTGTTGCCCGCCGTCTTTTGCATAGCTGTTTTTGCAAAGTGTTTTTTACATGGCAAGTTCTTGTACAAGGGTTGTTTTGGGGAAATATCTTCATTTCTTTTCTCAGATTGACTGGGTGCGACCACAACTCAATGTCTAAATTCATATTCTGAATCGGTATTCTGTGAAACCTATGTAACTCGAGGTAACTCAATAACTCATCATGGAAGTGTTTATTCAAAATCATTTTATAAATGTACATTTTTTGCTATAAAATTTTTTCTAAATGTCGGATTGACACAATTGTTAAAAAAGCTCTACATTACGATTTAAGGAATAAGGATGTCTAGTTTCTACCATATCATTTCAACATTTCGGACTGTAGCCCCATCAAAGGAAAAGAACAAGAACATAAAAAATGCACATTTCCATCTTCTGTTTCTCTGAAACTACTGAATGGATTTTACTGAAATTTGAGATGCTATTATCTGGACTGCCCAATTATTTGTACACAGAAAATCAACTGCTCAGTATAATAGGGAGTGGAGGTTCAGAATGAAGAAAAGTTGTAAAAGATTCCCTCCCATCTGCACCGCTTGCAACACTTCTGCTTGTAATTTCTTTGGACATATGCAAGCGACACACTTCTCTCAATCAGTATTAGAAATTATATGACTCACTATCAAACATGATAACTATACCACTTCTTATAAAACGTAATTAATTTATAACACCTTAATAAAACGTGCCTGTCCCACAAACAGTGAAACTCCCTATATTTCAAATCGAGAAAAATAATTTCACTAAATTGACAGGAATTATCAAAGAAATCATTTTCCAAAATATTGAATTTTCATGAATTTGGCAACATTTTTATTAGGCGTCATTTGTGCCAATGTGGCGATATTTTCAAAGAGTGGCTAAGTTGGTAATATTTCGTTAAATTAGCCACCAAGGTCTTCATGTTTATTGTAAAATGTTACTGTGAAACCTCTTTAACACAGAGATGTTCAATTAGATTATTCGTTAACTCAGTGTAAGTGTTTGTTAAAAATTGATGTATAAATATACATTTTTGGCTATATAATCAAATCGCTGCAATTGTTGAAAAAGGCACTGTGATAGGGTATAAGGAACAAGGGTCTCAAGTTTAATTTAAATCAATTCAGGGATTTGGGCTTTGGCCTCATCAAAGAAGAGAGCATGAAGTACAGAATGGATACAAAAAAATTGCACATTTCAAACTTCTGTTTCTCTGAAACTGAATGGATTGTATTGAACTTTAGGGTACCATGTGATTTGGTCTGCCTGTACCGGCAACCAGAAGATTTACTGCCCAGAATAATCTGGAGTACTAAAAACCCATAGTTGTCCCACTTAGTAAACAATAACATGACAGCTCAGAATTTTCTTTCTTGTGTTTTTACTATTTACAAAATATAGTAAATAGCTGTGAAAAGCTTTATACATGTCGTCGAAATTGTTATGTGTTAGATGGTAGTCATTTTCCAACCATCATATAATTTCAAACATAATAGTTTTAAGCCATTTCAACTATATGTCAAGGAATATTTAGTAAAATGCCAAAATTAATTGATACATACAAAATCCTTGAAGAAGCACAAGTGCAATATAACATAAGTATAATGTTCTGTTGTCAAAATATTAATTTGTGGAATATATACTAGTTTTATGTTTGTCATAATTTAAAAAACAAAAAAATTGCTTGCATTCTTACTTCATTATGTTTTCAATTTAGGTGAATAGTGATGCGAAAGTATTGAAAAATAAGCCTAGAAAGAGTAAATCAAAAGAAATTGGAATTAAGAGTAGTTCAAGAGCAGTTAAACATCGCAACATTTCAAAGGAAGTTGAAAATAATAAGCAACAAACTGAGGTATTTTGCTAAACTAAGTTGATTTAAAAATAAATAATTGTGATCTGTAAATGCATATTTATATATCCTCTGTTTTAGGTGAGTTCTAGTGCAAAACCAGTAGAAATAAAAGTAGAAATTGAGGTATTTTAAAAAGCTTATAAATATCCAAATTTTTAGTTTAAATATTTAAATCTTTGTAAAAGTTTATGTTGAATATTTCTATATTTTTATGTATTAATCTTTATAGGATTCTTCATATGAAGATACTGCTGCTACTTCATCATGTAATTATGTTTATAAACTATTTTTTATCTAAAATTTGTTGAAAATTAATAGAGATGAGCCAATAACACTTTTCTTGAATTAGAATAATAAGATCTCGAATATCCCAAATAGTTATTTCAAATTGTTAATAAATAATAATTTCAAATGTCAATTATTAATTATTTCAAATGTTAATTATTTCACATTGTTAATCAATAATTATTTCAAATAATGTAGCAAATAATAATTATTTCAAATAATGCAATAAGTAATTATTCCAAATAATATAATAAATAATTATTTTTTCAAATTGTTGCTAAATAATTTCTTGAATTTGAATAATAACCAAATCTCAAATATTCGAACACCTTGAAAAGTTATTTCAAATTGTTAATAAATAATATTTTCATTTATTAAATATTTATTAATTATCATTAAATATATTAATAAAGTAAAATATGCAAAAAGTAAAAACTATAATAAAACAACATTAATAAGAAGTAAAACTTTATATTTTTTATAGTACCTTTTAGATACTCTTAACTACAATAATTGTAAATGCTTCTCACATGATGTAGATTTTTATATAAGAAAACAAACATTCAAATACATTTAGGATTTGACCTGTTTCTTTTTTTGTCACAAATTAAACCAGGTGCAGCAGAGGTGCTGGAGAGTCACTCTGAAAAAAAAATGTTAATGGCAGCTTTATAAAATATTTCACAGATAAATCCTTCAAGCAAGCTTTTTCCAGTAGTCGAAAATATTTTCATTTGTTAGAAACAAACCTTCTCCTAGGTACTTTCGAATTTCTTGAAAAAATTATTTTTATGAATATAGCTCTTGTAAATTCCAATAAATATGTTAATCATAACCCGATATTCAAGGTATTTGAATTTTTGAATTTCGTCTAGTGACGTTATATTTGGGATCTCAAATACCCTCTAACATTCAAGTATTCGCAGATAGTATTTACTTATCTCTAAAAATTAATCTATGTAATACTAGGATTTAAATAATTTTTTAAAAATATTTTATCAGTTAAATAACTACATATGCTTAATATTTCAAACAAAAGGCTCTCAATCAATGCCTTATTTAGCAAAAATAAATAAATAAATACATAAAAATAATATTTTTCAAAATATATGTTACAGTTCTCAATAATTATGTATTTCATTAAAATGTATTGCTGCTTTTCAATAAATATATGAAAAAGAATAACAAAATCAAAATAGAAATCCCATACATGTGTACAATGTAATGGCATTGTCATTACTGTAAAAAGTAATGATTCAGTGACATATCTTGATATAAATTTTGATTATGTGGTTTTGTAGTTTTACATCTTTTTACTTTCCCTACAATATATAGTATATGTAAAAGGTTTCAGTGATGGAGTGAAAAATCCATCTGGTGGATTTAGATGGATCTACAAGTTTTTATCGTCCCTTAACACGAAGCAACTATTTTTTAATAGTGTTTATTCTATTGTGATATATCACAAACAAATTGACAGAAATGAATGAAATTTGGTATCATTATATTTATTGATAAGTGTAGAAGACCAATTGATTTTCAGTGTGAACAGACTATGGGAAGACACTCAATGCTGTGAAAATTGAAAACTCTGTATAAAATATAATAACACATTAAAACGTTATGAAAATAAATATCTTATATGTGAATTTTTACTTAAAAGCAAATCCCATCATTTATAAGATACTAATATGCTTGGTTCTAGAGATATTTGATGTTTTTGATTTAAAATGGAAAAATCTGTGAAAAATTAAATGAATTTATTGTTATCAAATGATTGTATACATTGAAAAATTTAATGATTCAATTCATCGAATTTCTGTTTTAAATCCCAAACACCAGGTACACTTATTAATTAAAAGTAAATGTACATTATTGTTTAGTACAGTCGACTTGCCTTCAAGTGAACATTGATAAAGCAAATTTTGCTGTTGCCCTGACAAAGCACTATTGCTATAATATTTATTTTCACAGGATAAAGCGAATAAAAATTTTACCAGAATTCATTAAAACGAACTGTAGATAACCTCCACAACCCTCACAAGATGGACTGATTTCCAATAATAATTTCCTTTTACACTTTTTAGTATCATCAATACTGTTGACTTCAGATATGTCCAAATACGATGTTACACAAGGTGTGATTACAGGACAAGTGTTGCTAGGCAAGCTATGTGAAAACAAATCTTACTTAATAAAGGACAATGCCTGTCTGTGTGGCTGTGCAATATTTAGCGGGAAATATAAGTGTTGTATGGCCATAAAATTTGGTACACAGATACTTCAGGACCCGGAAAAGTACACCCAAGTGTTATTTTTTTTTTAAATTTTTAATTAGTTTTTTAGTTGGTTTGTGTTTTAACATTTTCACACAAATCCATTTCTTACTGACTGAAAATGAATTCGAGCTTCTACTGGTTGATTTTACTGTGCATGCTTGCCTATGAGTTTAAGCCACATCTTCCCTCTTCATTTGATTAGTTTTTGTGTTTGTGGAGAGTGTGCACTTTTTGAATCGCAACCATTTTACATTGTGTTCAAATATATTATTTAAGTAGTGGATGCTTATTTAATTTTATGCTTATTTAATTATAGTAGTGGACACTTATTTAGGATTCACGCAACACTGAGTAATTCATTTTAGTTTCAAATAATTTAACATTTTTGAATTATCCAAATATTGTCGTGCCCTTCTTGACACGCATAGATTTTTAAACTAAATTTTCTCATCTAAATTTGAAAGATTTGATCTTATAGTGCTTAATAAAAAAAATCATACCTTAGTTTTAATGGAGAACTTACAAAATAAAAATTTAAATTAAACATTGTCCTTACCTGGTTAAGTCTTCTGAGATCTAATCTATTAAAAAAAAGTACTGGAAGAAAAGTTAGGGATAGAAGGAACTAAAATAAACACAACAGAATTAGAGGAAAACAAAATTTGAAATTTTATTGATTACTTTAGACAGACAGATACATAAATGGGCAATTCAAGCCTAAATAAAAATCCTTGCCTCATGGCAAAAAAAAGGAATTAACATTAGTTGTCTATGTGACCAAAGCTACTCAGGGAATTTACAATAATTACTTAAAAATAAAAAAAACTAATTAAAAAGATCTGAGCTCTACCCTTAAAGGTTTAAAAGTGATAAAAAATTGCAATCTAAAAGTATTTGAGGTACACCACCAATGACCGACGATTCTCTAATGACTGAGAACCATGGTGGGGAACAAAATAAAGTTCGTTAAAGAGAGTTTGCTTTCAAGGTGAACTCACCACTCTCAGCCTCTACGGCCTCACACATCAGCTTCTACAGCCCCGGAGGAGTGCGGGCTGCGTATCTTGGAGAGGCGACGTCAGCCCAGTCGGCTTCAGGATCGGCATGGTGATGGTGAAAGCTCAGTCCAAGAGAGAGAGCAGGCCTAAGTTAGTATACCACCGTGGATTCTATCCCGACTCTGCCATCCTCAGCTCCGTCGGTCTAGAGAGCTTCCAGTGCAGAGAGCAGGGGTACGCCGCAAGTGGCTGGAGGACTCAGATCATCGACCCCAGCGGTGTGGTCTCGGAGGAGTCCTAAGAGTAGCGCACAAGCCATCAACAGCAGTCTCAGATGATGCCTCTCAGCAGAAATGTGTGACGAAGAATATCTCGAAAAGATGATGAGAGCATGTCTCCATAAAGGAGTGGCGAAAAATTGTTGAGCCAATGTATCTAACTTCGATACGGGGATAGAATATATTAACAAATTAGCGTGCATTATGCTTGCCACTACATAATATTTTTGTGCGTGAGACCCTAGCAGAAGAGTTACAGTAAAGACGATGTCGTCCGAGATTCCAGTATCCCTGGATGGCAATCTCACAAATCACATCCCCCAGTTCGAAGAAAACATAACTGTCTTAGGGGATTAAAGGGGATTAGCTATCCTGGCATCATAACGCTTAGATAACGCCTTAAAAAACACAAAAACAACGCAGTCTTGACCTGGTGTGATATTTTGCATTTAAAGTGATCCAAAATATAAAGATTCTAAATTAAATTATTTTTTCAGGAACGTGGGAAAAAACATCATACCATTAAAAACATTTAAATTTAACCAATTAATATTCCCAAGGCAGCAGTGGTCACTTACAAAGACTGGTTTCAATACTTTAACACATCAGTTGACAAATTACCAAATTATAAAATTATGATTTACAAGAATAAATTCATGCCAATAGAATAATTATTTCCTTATACAACAGTACGGCAATTACGCAGGTATTCAGTTAGCTTGCACCCTTCAGAGTTCCTTACTTACACTAAAAATATTTCTCTTAATTGTTAAATCCTTACTTAATCTTTCTCATTTATCATTCCTACTGTCTCACTTACTAAATAATAAAAGTTTAGCTTTAACATAAGGGAGTTATTTTCCTATAATTAAGCATAATTAGTCTTTATGAGATTATCTTTTTCTAAATAAGTTATTACCTCTTTCTAGTTACTCCTTAACTTAAAAACCAATTAAAGCTCCTAAAAATGTAGAAATCAATTAAAGCTTCTGAAATTATATTTTAACCCTAAATATTTATGATTTAAAACTTGAAAATCTTCTTTTAATACAGTTTAAAATAAGTTAAGTTAAACTCTTGTACTTCCAAGTATAGCCAAGTATTTTTAACATTAAGTGTTTATGCTGTCTCTTTGCATCACAACTTTACTTTTAAATAGTTATAACTTTAATTTTAAGCAAATAAAGTTATTTTTAAAATTTTAAACATTGAAATTATATCCCTACAAACAAAATAAAAGCATTAAAAAGGGAAATTCTAAACTATAGAATTTCGACACCACAATATGGACAATTGCCTTGAATACACATATGAAGAAATAAGTGACAAGAAATTGTGAGAAAAGTAATGGCAGCGAAGGACTATGAAAGTGATGTTTCCAAAAATGAATGTAAGATTAAGAGTGGTGTAAAGCTGTCTAAGCCTTCTTTTAAGGATGCAATGGATGCAATATACACAGTATGTCACTATCTGCAGTTTGAATGGGATGTGGATAAAAATTTGAAAATGACATTTACGATTGAAAAAAAATATTTTCTACTTTACAAGCAATTTATAAAAAATCACCAATTTTTTTTATTTGTGTTTTATTTAACCTTTATGATATACTGCTACATACCTAAAAATGATGAACAAACAACATAAATTATTTTAAGGTAATATAATTTAAAGATTTTGGTTGTCAATTAGACTTTTAATTAAGTAACTCCCTAAATTATACAACTTTGACCCCGAAAAAAGTCATTAATATGAATTATTGATAAAGCCAACAAATTACTGTTCTATCAATTATTAATGTGGATTGACTGTAGAAGCCATTCCTGAGATATCAAGGGAAAAAAATTCTCACAGAAAGTGTGAAATCTCCTGCATAAATTTGCTATGCTTATTTTAATTAGTAACAATAAAGCCTATTGATTTTCAGTGAAATCTAATAATAAAAAAGTTTTAATTTATGTTATTGTTCTTCCACAAAATCAACATTTGTTAATCTGAGGGGAAAGTTATGTGTTAGATATATTAAATGTTTTGCCAATCTCTTGAAAAGTGTATAAATAATGCTTAATTGTGTATATAATTTTTTTTTTTTTAAATTTTAGTTTTGATTTAATTATCTGTGCGGTTATAACACTACTTGCAACATTTGTTGCCAGTTAAAAAAATCTGATGTGGGCAACACATGACTTTCCTTATATAATGCAATGAATTTACTACTTTTACAGTTAAAAAAAATATTATTCTTATAGTAGATACTTATATTCTTTCCAAAATATTGCATTTTCTTCAATTAATCGTTATTTTCATTGCTTTAGCGTCATTTTTATCAATTTGGCGAGATTTTCGTTAATTTGGCCACAATTAAAAATGTTGCCAAGTTGGCGACATTCTGCGAAATCTGTCGCCAAAATCTCGCCAAGTGTTATGGACGGAGAAATAAGTTATTCTTACAGCAGATAAATGACTATTGCGTTCAAATACAAAAGTATTACTCAAAGTATCTCTTTTCATGAATGGAACGAGCTAGATCCATGAGCATAATGTCACCAAATTTATCGCATGGTATTACATATGAAAAGTAAACATGTTTCTCAATACAAAATATTTTTTTTTTTATTTTATATAACTTTTTGATAATTTTTTTGAAAAATGTGCAATATCTCGAGAATGGTTCATGTTAACGTTCTAAAATTTATGTCAATCGTTTTCTAATGAAAAATTACACAAGAAATGGATGTCGGCCGTCCAAATAGTTGCTCCAAGTCCTTTGGACGAGTCGGACGGTCTGGGTCTTCAACAAGAAATGGATGCCTCCCCCACTGGGTTCCGGTCTAAATTGGGTGGCACTTCCCAGCCGTCCAAACAGTTACCTTACACCTTTCTGGTAGGTCGGACGGTCTGGGTCTCAACAAGAAATGTCTATTTGCTTAACTTTATTAGCGGTTTTGATTTTTTGACGATTTTTTCAAAATTTCACTCGAAAATTTAGGGGGGTTCTGAACATTCGATTGCGTATAAAAACAATAGGCTTCCAGTGTTAACGGATTGTGATTTTTGTATCAAATTTCGTTCGAATCGGTCCATTCGTTCGTCAGTTATCGTCTCCACAGACTCACTGACACACACACACACACATACTTTCACACACACACGCAGACATCACTTCAAAAATGTTTGATTCGTGATCAGGGATGCTTGAAATGTGCTCTCCCGTCGAAAACTCGAATTCGAATATTCGACCCCGTCACAATACTTTCCTTATACATTATGTATATAAGGAAAGTAAAAATGTTAATGTAAATAAATTACACAAAGGATAAAAAAATTTGTTGGGATAAATTATTGGTTTCATAAGAATTACCTGGATTCATTTGAAATATTTTAATTACGCATTCATTGACAACTATTTTAGTTTGACCAAGATTACTATAAAAATCAGCAGAACAGTTAACCATAAATACAGGTTTAGCAAGAAATAAGTTTCCTACTTCAGAGGGCTGTAGAATGCTTTCTATTGTTTCAAATGAGATAAAATTTGAAATACAGATAATTCAATTGATGCACTTGACATTTATTAAATCAAAAATTTTAGTATCAGCATTCACTTATAGATGGCGCTATAACACAGATGGTATTTATTTGCATATATTGAAAATGTGAAACATTATTTGCGTTACAGCGTATGCCTAGTAGCATTATTCTTTGGATAAAAAGAAGGCGGATTCTGCACGAGCATTAGTTACTTCTCAGCACGTCATGCCAACATTGCAAGAAAAAGCGCTACTGGTGAAATTGTTCTACCAGAACCAACAGAACTCCGTTGCAGCTGTAAAAGAATTCCATCATATGAAGCAGATATTAGTATGAAGAGGTCCAATGTCTCCTTGTGCCCTACACAAGATGATAAAGAAATTTGAAACAACTGGGCAACTTGGTATTCTTCCAGGTAGAGGACGAAAGCCAATCCAGTCTTTTAGCATCGAAAATGTGGCTACTGCAGTCATTGAAGCCAGCAGTCATTCGCAGCATGGTAGTGTGATTGTGCCAGTTGTTTCCCGTGTATTGGATATGCCGTATTCCACTGTACGAAAAATCTTATGGCGGATTTTAAATTTTTATCCCTCCAAAATCAAGTCTGTGCACCTATTGCAGGATGGAGACTCAGAGGTTCGTAAAACTTTTGCACTTCAGTTCCTTGCTCGAATGGTGGTTGACATCAGTTGACCATGGAACATCCTGTGGACTGACGAAGTCCACTTTTGCCTCAATGGGCAAGTTAACACCCACAATTGTCGAATTTGGGCAGCGGAAAACCCTCATGCTATCCAGGAACAACCCTTGCATCCTGAAAAAGTAACAGTATGGTGTGGTTTTACGGCTACCTATATCATTGGACCGTATTGTTTTGAAGAGGTAACTGTAACTGGAATCAAAATCTGTTCTGTCACAGGACTACGGTACCGTGATATGCTGAGAGATTTTGTAATCCCACAACTTCAACAGCGTGGATGCCTTCAGAACATCATTTTCATGCAGGATAGTGCACCTCCTTACATTGAGTGTAGTGTAAAGCAATTGATAATACAGCATTTCACAGCTGAACAGGTGATCAGCTGGCATTTTCCAACAGCATGGCCTCCTCGTTTGCCGGATATCAGCCCCTGTTGGTTGTGGAGTTTCCTCAAGGACAATATCTACCGTAAAAGGCAAGCATCTGTGCCAGATCTGAAGGACATCATTCGGTGCCATGTTCTTGATATTCCAGCAGACTCACTCCGGTCAGCTGTGGAAAATATGGTTCTGCGATTAGAGCACATTGTTGAACATGAAGGGGAACATATTGAGCAGTTTAAATGCTACTTTTTTAATATTATTTAACATTTATAAAGCTTATTAAATGTTGTTATGTGTATTACAGCATTACCTATCGACAGATTTTTGTACTAAAATTTTTGATTTAATAAATGTCAAGCGCATCATTTGAATTATCTGTATTTCAAATTTTATCTCATTTGGACCAATAGAACTGTTATGCCGAGATTTTTTATTCTAAATTTAATTAATAGTTCAAAATTTGATAATAGCTTAAAATTCGTTATTTTCCCCTTTCCCTTCAAAATTCAAAATTTATTTGTTGTTTTTGAATATTTCGGCGATTTATTCCCCTTTTAACGTAATTTATTATCTTTTTCCTTGTTTTCATTATTCAAAATTATACACAATGCATCTTAAAACGTTAAAATATCTTTTGTTAATCTTTCGGCTTCTTGCTCTCGGGTTTTCACGTCACTTCATTCACGAGAGTGAGAAAAAAAAAGGGTGCATTTTTAGGAAAAATTCGGCCTTCATGGCTTATCTGTTGCGGACACCTGCTAGAGGGGTGCCGAACACTCGGTGGGGTTGCTGCGCGCCGAGTTGCCGCTTGGCGCAAGTTATCCGCTTAATGGTTCTTGGCATAACAGTGGTTTTTTTTCTGCAGTATATGCGCGAGCGCTCGGCGTGGAGCTCAGGTTTGCACTCGCCAAGTCTGGCGTCTCCTGGAAAGTAAAAATTTGGTTGGCAAGTTTTTTTTAGTTGGATTCTAGCAGCAGAGCAGGGAGGTGGTAAAAATTGGGAGTGCCGAGCCGGGGCTCATGCTGAGCGCCCGGGCTCGCCGGAAAGGTGTTTTGAAGTTCATGGCCAATTTCTCACGATGATGTTGTGACTATCAAAGTCCTAGTCGATGCAGATCCAGCTACCTTTGATTTTGAATATCTATATTTTTTCATCAGAATGTATCCTTGTTCAAGACAGGCCTTTTCCCACCTAACCGTGATCTTCGTCAATCTGGTGGTTCTGCTTAAATTGCCGGTACTAAAGATTCTCACGATGACGTTGTGACTATCAAAGCCCTAGTCGATGCAGATCCAGCTATCAAGACAGGCCTTTTCCCACCGTCTTAAATTGCCGGTACTAAAGATGGTATTTGATTTTCTACAAGTGCCAACAAATTTTAGTGCTACAAGTGCCAGCAAATTTTAGTGCTCCACATTTTTGATAATTACCTCTTCACATTATTCTACAGATTTGACTCTCCCACGAGTGCCAACATATTTTAGGGCTACAAGTGCCAGCAAATTTTAGTGCTACAAGTGCCAGCAAGTTCTAGGGCTCCGCATTTTTGATAATTACCTCTTCACATTATTAAACAGATTTTTCGGTTGCTCGATTATCTTACCAAAATTGTATTTCTGTAATTTAATGAGGAATTGTGATTTTAAATATTTTTCTTTTATTGCAAATTTAAGTTTTGGTGGACAGCCAGCTCCAGGCAGACCAAACTCTGGTCTTCAGACCAGAGTGGATTCTGATTCCTGGGTTTTATTTTTAAAATTATTGATGAATATTCAAAGTGTTAATTGAAGTTAATTTTAATTATATCCCTTTTGCAATGTACTAACCACTAAAATAGCTGAGTAAGAATCTTATAAAATTTAACCTGTTTTATGTTTGGAAGCACTTAGTAATTGTTGTCAATAAAAATAATTTTTAATTTAATATAATTGAGTTGTGTCCCCTTTATGGCTGTGCAATAAATTAATTAGGTTTAAACTCTGCAATTCATATAAAGGTGTCAAAGGTAGGTGAAATTATTTTGAAATTGGTTTGTTATATTTATTCTCAGGGGTGTTGAGCACAGACCAAGCTGTAGGTAATAAATAAAGAGGTAAAGAAACAAATAATAATTATAAAAGTAAACTTAAAAATCTATACGATCAGGCCAAATTGGAAATATATAAATAAATCAATAAATAACTTAAATATATAATATAAAATAAATATAACTTATAAATAATAAGTATAAATTTAAAAAGGAAGGGTTTTTCCCTTCCAACAGAATAAACACATTCTAGAGCCCTCTGAAGTGGGAAACTTATTTCTTGCTAACCCTGTATTTTATAATTATACTTGTCATAAATATTTGTCATATTAAATTATATTTTAAATTATTTATTGCAAAAATGATAAAAGCAAAATATTTGTTCAACTCTGACACATTAATATTATTTATTTTTCTTATATATTGTCATTGTCTTGAATTATGTGACAGTTCCTAAAACTCTATTATGTAGTGATATCACTGTTCTCTGAAGTTTGAAAATTCTTTATTATAAAAGTATTTCATTGATGAAGTTAATAATTAAAAATATAAGTTCTTAAATATCTAAATTTGTTGATAACTGTTATTAAATGTATATTGTCCTTAAACAAGTGCAAATCATGATAGGATTTATTGGTCTAATTTAAGATGAACATTAAAATAACAAAAATATTTTTTTAAAATCTTAAATTAAGTAAAACTGACAATACATTGCTAATTAATGTCACATTTTTTGTGTGTCACATTTTATGTGTCACATTTTTTTAACTATTTATTTATTTGTGTTTTTACAGCTACCTCGATTGAATCTAGTTCACCTCAAAAGACATTACCTCAAAGAATAAGAAAGCCCAACTCCAAATACGTGTCTGACAGTATTTTGTGTCCAATTGCACTGAAGCAGCAAAAGAAGGCACAGCAGTCCGATACGGCAAATAACAAAACTGCAGAACCTGCATTGCATCTCCCTCAAAAGAGGAAACAGACCGATCTGGAGGAATCAAATGATAATTTAGAAATTACACCTCCAAACAAAGAACAAAATAAATCTGACAAAAAAGATGTAGAGCCTCCTATGTAAGTTTACTTTTTTCTTTCATATCAAGTCTTCAAAGGATTTAAGAGGATGTTCTTCTTAAACCACATGCTTCATTTTCTTCATGTTAACCTTTGAAAATAGTCCTTCAATTCTAGTTTTAGTTTTTATGATAAAAGTAAGGATTTTCTCTCTGTTTTTGCTAAGCATAGATAATGAAAGGAAGATAGTTTATGCTTTTATAAAAATTGAGAAAATTGTTAGAAAAGTAATGCATTCATTTAATAAAAATATTAGAAATACTTTTAATTATTTTATCAATTTTAAAAAAAGCACAAATCTTAGTATTCTTAACATCTGTGATCAGTAAAAAACATCAGGAAAGTATTCTAAAAACTAAATAAACAGGGACTATTTTCCATAAATATGGGGAAATGAACCAAGCATTTGGAGGGACAATATCCTCTTAATGTTTTGCTGTATCAAGTTCAAAACACTTTATACAGTTGAACTCCGGGTACATGTGAATATAAATGAATAATATCACCCAATTAGTTTTGGATTGAACCCGGGTTGAAAAAATGAAATACACCTGTCCCCCGATTTACACGGATGATAGGTTCTGCACAAAACCGTGTATATTGAAATCTTGGATTTTGCTAAGTAAAATCGTGTAAAACGAAAATAACCCCAAAATGTGCATGATTCAGTCATTTATTTAAGTAAAACAAAAGTAAGACATCTTAGAAAACTTAAAATTATACTTAGTTTATAAAACAACAAACATATGAATGTAGTAATATAACATATTTAATTTATTTTACATTAAGAACAAAGAACAAAAAGACCCTTAAAAATTAATTATAAATTTAATCACTGTCATCACTTTCATGTACTATCAGTTTTTTCTTTCTGATGGTCTACTATCGGTCTACTATCAGTCTTTCTTTCATCACTTGAGCTTTCTTGATGCGATTCAGGCTCAATGGTTGACGAATTAGGCAAGATCTCGGGTTGACAAGACTTTGTCATGAAATCGGTAATTAACAATTGTGTAGGTTTTTTTGCTAAATCTTTATAGACCTCTTCATATTGATTTAAGCATTTATGAAGGTCTCGCTAGAATCGGAGAGCTCAATCCAAGGTTAATAGAATTAGCAGGTTGTCTCGTTCGCTATTCCCCCCATGGTACCATTTCTGGGCGAGCTGTGACGTCGCTGCTAGACCTTCCGTTCTGTTGACAAGCGGCGCTTCGTTGAAAAACGTTGGAAAACAGCACGGTTTTGTTTAAAAATGTCTTGCTTTAAACATCAACGAGATACATGAAATGTTTCCTAAAATAATGTGCTAATACTGAAATATGACAAATGAACTCAAATTTGAATTCAAAACGAACTAAATTGCTGTAATTAACGGATGAAGAAGTCAAAACCAGCCGTTTGACAAATTATATATTAAGACAAGGATATGATTTTCCGGGTGATTTCGTATAACAAATACATTCATCTTCTTTTTTACACAAAATTTACATATTTCATGTGTAAATTGATAATCTTTATTAATATTTTTACTCACAAATATATTGCATGAATATGGATTTTAATATAGTATTTTTTAACAATTACTTTTACAACACATTAAAGATTTTAAACGAAATATCCCGTTCAAATTCATTAAATAGAGACTGTGCACTTTACTGTCTGTATTTTCTATTAAAGGTTTGAAATAGGATACAACTGCTGTGCCTTTTTCGACATCAGCATATTGTGAAAATTAAGAATACAACTTTAAGGATTAATAAAAGTTAGGCCGTGATCGTTAAGCTGAAAACTAAAAATTAAGTCATTAAAAATCAACCACTTCACAAATAAAGAGAAAATTTCAAAATGTAAAAAAAGATATTTATTAAACTTAACAAACTAAAGAAAAGGAGAAACAGTTACAGGTGATTACACCCAGGTTACAAAAATGTTGGAGAACTAAGTTTGGCAACAGTAGAATGATAATACACATCGTTGACAACAAGAGTGTATAAAAGTGTAAGATAAAACTAATAAAAATCAAGCCCACCTTTAGGAGGTGCGACATACCAAAAATCTCCTTTCAAGCGGTGTGACACAGAATAAAAGTATACCAAAAAAAAACGACATTCTAGTGAACTAGATGAAATTACATCCAAAAAGGTGTGTAAAGAAAAATGTAGAGTGTATATAAAATAGGTAATAAAAATAAAGAAAACTAATTTAAAACAGCCCTTGAGGCATCAAACTAGACATAAAAAAAATATCAGTTTCTCTTAGAAACAATCCTTGTTAAGGTTTGGTTTCCCCCTTTTAAGAGGTGAAGAAAAAGGAAAAACATTTTGTATACTAGGCATTATCTGCTTGGATTCACAACTTTAATTTAAGATTTCTCCGTTTAGGAGGTGAGAAGAGTTAGTTAAAGTCAATTTTTATTGATTAGACCAGAAGTTTTGAAGATTTCTGAAGGTGCTCCGGATGGATCTTCCTGAGTAAACTTTAAATGGAGAGGACTTACCCCCATGCAGAGTTCGAGAGTGGCTCGTTGCCTACCAGAGAGGAGCTTTCATGGCCAATTTACAGTGTCCGGTTTGCCTCCTCCCGGTCATCAGTGGCTGGTGAGGAGATGGTCCGCTGTCCAGGGGCCGGCATTCGGTGGAAAGGCTGGACGCGTTGGGCCCGGTCTCCCGGAGAATCCAGGTGAAAACGGTGGGAGCCTTTAGCTTCGTAAGAGTTGGGCGATGAGGGCCAAAATCATGGGCAGGAGCGGGGAGAGCATTCAGCTCAAAAATATTAGATTAAGACATCGTATTTCCGGCAATTAGCCTACGGAGCAGGTGGAGAATCAATTCTCTCCGAAGGAAGAGAGAAACCAATCTCTTTCTCTCATAAAGTTGACGGTACGAGGTTTCGCTCATAGCATAGCTCCATCTTACGATCTTAGTGGGATCTCCCCACAAAAGTTGAAAAGTTTCTCTAAGGCAAGAAGAAAACGTCTGTCCGCCACCACTGCATCGTACACGAGTGAGGAGTGCTCTCTCGCTTGGCACGAAGTTCCGAACCGGCAACCCCCTTTTGGCGGCGCCAATCCGAATCTAACACGCCAAGAGTCCGCACGCGTCCGACGAGACGTCCACACGCTAGGCCTAAAAATATCCTCTTATAAAGCTAAGCGCGCCAAAAGTATCTACCCTACGCCACATGTGTAAAAGTGATCAGTAACATAATATACTTGTTTACAATGCCGGGACGCTTGAAATTAGTAGCGTCAGGGCAGCCATTTTGAAAAAACGTGAAAATCTATAAAAAGAAACTTTGCCAAAATTATAAAAACCTTCCTAGAAGGCATAAAAATACGTTTTGTGAATGAAATAAATGATGCTTATGATTTGTTATCAACATATACACTTAATATTTCATCATATACAGTTATAACATAAAAACAAATAATTCTCCTTAATCCTGGGTGCAATAAAGCAATACATAGACTGTGATGTTCTTTTTACATGGAATTGTTTACAGATGACTTCGTAGTTACATTCAATTGCTTTCAGAGCAATTTGCACGTTTGGGAGGGGGAAAATTCCAGTCTGCCCAAGTATATAGATTCAGAAAAGGTGTACTTAAAACTATTATAAGGTCCTGTTATGCAGGTAAAAAATTATTTAAATTAAAGTTTATTCTCACCTTTTCAAGCTAGAATGACATTATTGATCTGAGCAATTTACTAGAAACAAAATTTGTGACTATTTACTTATTAATTTGATTGCTCAGCTTCAATTTCTTTTAAAGTAAACACAAGATTAAGTTAAAGTTCTTATTAAATAAAAAGTGATTAAGATTAAAAGTCCTTAAGATAAAGATCATTGACATATATATGTGAATAGCATTTTACTTTTGAATTCAATTACCTTTAAATTATTGTTCACTTAAAATTATAGTACCAATAGTACATGTATTAGGTTTGAAGTATTAATAAGTTAAGAGTTATAGGATTAAATTAATTTAATAGCAGTAAAGCAAATTATTTCTGCTCTTTCTCAAAAATCCAGCACAACACAACTGATGAGAAATATGTAAAAATAGAATTAAATAATATTTATTTCTATAAAACTCTCCATATTATCTTTATCAATTTGCAATTAAATTTCTATTTCTTTAAAAATTGGATGATTTAAAATTTCCTGCATATAAATGCTATGGCACTTATTCTATCGAGTAAGCGTACCATTCCGTTCCTAATAGTTCCTATACAAAAAATATTTGAACTTTATAATTTTCTGAAAAATGTCATCAATTTGATTTTAAAATATTTAGATTGTATCATTGCATGCACAATGCATGTAATTAATATTTTCATTTTATATGCTTAAAGAAAACCCCGTTTCTATATATTTAATGATATACATCTGCTGTTTAATTTTGTTTATTTGAAGTCTTTGTGAATTCATTTAATTTCTTTTATGGTATATCTATACTATAGATCTTACCGTAGAATTCAGTCAATCGGCACTTTAAAATGCGACAGAAAATCGTGGAAAATAAAAGGGGGGGGGGGGTTAGGGAGTATCATCCAGAATTTTATGCTAAAAGAAAAGGACTATTTTTATCATTTTATTCGACGACGAATTTTTTTTCTCCGAAATTTGTCCAATATTTATGGGGAAGGAGCTTCAAACTAAAAAGATTCCATTCACCGTTTGCTTTAAAATAAATAGGGGTAAATGTATCATTTTAATGCGACTATAAATTTATTTTGTTTTTACAAAATTATCCATAAAATTACACTTGTTTCTTTTAACTTAAGAATATTCCTTTTTTGAACAAAAACCATTTTTATTGAATCGAAACTACTCCGTCTTACTCATGATGAAGTCCTTCAATTTGACGAATCAAGATATAAATGCCTTAGCAAAAACTTTATTAACAAATTTACTAACAAAAAAAGTCTAAACAAACTACATTTGACGTGACTAATAATTATTATTGCAATGATTTGATAAAATATGTGTTTTCAAATTTAAATCAATTACTGTTTTTTCTTCAGATGATTTTGAAAGTTTCCTGACCTTCTCTCAAATCCAGGCGATATTTTTTTTCTAAAACATGTAAAATTTTTGAACTAGACAAAAGCTATGCATTCATTGCCTGGAAATAATATTTATTCTAATTTATACTGCGTTATTCATGCCTGTAAACTTCGGAATACAGTCAATATTTAAATGATGACTGATTTGCCACATTTAGATTAGAAATATATATTTATATCCTTCTCAAACCGATTCACAAAACACACCTAACACCTATTGGCTCTTCTCTGATCATTCACTATTTTTTTATACATAACTTTTGCTCATTCAATTATCTTTCAACATAGCATTCAGTTATCTTTGTATAAACTTCCCTTATGTTAAAATTTTAATAGCTTCCACTCTCATAAAAAAATTTCTATTTCTTTTCATATGTACGAAATTTATTTTCATAAACTTCACATTACTATGCATGTACTGTTTTATTTTATTCTATATTGCTTGTACACCGTTACTATTAGATAAATATTTAAATAGTTTCCGATCAACGTTTCTCAATAGTTCTTCTCGCCTCTGTCAGAGAATGGGTCTAGCAGTGACGTCACTCGTCCTTCCTTCCCGGGACAACTTTTTCCCCGAACGAGACAACCTTATATATAAGATATTCTACGGACCTTGAGCTCAACATTTGTGTCATATTGTAAGAAATGGTTGCCCAATTTTCTTTCCAAATCAAGTCCTACGCTTATGATTCTTGCTGTGAACGCAACTGGTTCAGATTGCTCTTCATCAGAATCATTGTCTTCATCATGTTTGTTTGTTTCACGAATCATGTTAATTAAATCATCATTCAATTCTTCATCAGCCATTATTTCTTCAATATCTGCCTGAGCTAAAACTTCAAAACCTTCTCCTCCTATAATATGGGCCAACTCAGTGATCTGAGAATATTCATGCTCTATTGGTGATTTATCATTTCCACTTTCAACAACATCCAGCCATACTGCTTTCCAGCAGGCGTTGATCGTTGATTGTTTGATCTGAGTGTATGATAGTCCAACATGCTTAAGACAGTCTAAAATTGTAAATTTCTTCCAAGCATCCATCAGAGTAAGCGATTCATCATTCTCCATTTGTTCTAAGATATACCTGAAAGTTTGCTTGATGTACAGTGCTTTAAAAGTCGAAATTATCCCTTGGTCTAATGGCTGTAATAAGAAAGTTGTATTCTTTGGTAAAAAAACAACTTTTACATTTTCGTGTTGTAAATCTGGAGGATGACCAGGTGCATTATCAATTAATAGAAGAGCCTTAAAAGGCAATCCCTTTTTAGTTAAATAATTTTTGACATCTGGAACAAAGAAGTTATGGAACCATTCATTGAAAGCTATGGCAGTGACCCATGCTTTTGTATTAGCCATCCAATAGACGGGAAGGTTTTTGATATTTATTCCTTTGAATGATCATGGTGATTTTGATTTGTTAATCACCAATGGTTTCATCATATGGCCAGAAGCATTGCAACAGAAAAGAACTTTTATACGACTTTTCGCTACTTTATGACCACTAGCTGATTTGTGAGCTTTGGTTATAAAGATTCTTTCCAGCATTTTTTTCCAGAATAATCCGGACTTGTCAGCATTAAAAACCTGATCAGAAGTGTAAGAGTTAGCAGCAATGATTTCAGCAAGTTTTGCCGGATATTGTTGTGCCGCATTCGAATCAGCAGATGCACTTTCACCTTTCATTCTCAGATTATGTAAAGAATGTCTTTGTTTGAATCTCTCGAACCACCCATGGCTTGCGGAAAAAGATAACCTTCTTTTCATCGGACGAAGTCGACTGTGACTGATTCTTAAGTGATTGATAAATCTTCAAAGCTTTATTTGTAACAGCATTGGTATCGATTGGGATTCGCTTTTGAGTTTGGTCTTCTATCCATATCACTAAAGCTTTTTCCATATTTTCCATTGTAACATCTCTAACATATGAAGTCGTACTCATACTGCTGCAGGTTCCAGCTGCTAGACTTTTTCTAATGGAGTCTTCATTTTTTCTTATTGTCCTTATTGTGGCTTCATTCATGGAGTAAAATTTAGCAACATCTGTTACTCTTTCTCTATTACGTAGACGGTTTAATATTTGAATTTTAGTTCCTAAAGAAATAACTTTTCTTTTCATTTTTTTTTTCATCAAATCCTTTGACATTATAGAACCATAACAAATTTACGCAAACTATAAAGATGCAAGAAAAACTATAAATGTTGAAAACTTACCAGTTCAAAAGATAAACGCACAATAATATAAGCTTTGCTGCTAAAATGTTTCTGCACTATGTACTTGCATGAACCAGATAGCTTTACTGTTGTGAAATACATACGGGGATTCCCCTATTACGGGGATTTCCTATACGGGGATTCCCCTAAATGTATATATTTTACAACACCGGAAATCCCCTGTTGTTTTCATCAGTATTACCAAAGGAATAAAATTCAAAAATGTCATCAAATCTTTGTATAGGTGTATATGTAGCTGAATATACATTTTTATCAATTTTTTGAAATCTGTTAATTTATAAACCGGGTAAAACAAGTGCCGTTTAAATCAGGGGATAAGTGTACATTGAACCCTATGGGACCTAATTTTTCAAACATTTTTTAAGTGAATTTAAAATTTACAAATTGCTTTGAAAGTTTTAGGAAATATTCAAATTATCTCATAAAATATATAAAAAAAAATTCAGCAAAATATATTCAGTACTTTTTAAATGAAAATTAAAATAATAATTACACTCATATTATATGAAGAGATCACATAACCCACTTAAAATAAAATATGGCATCCATCTTGTGTCAAAATTTTGATTTTTAAAGTTTTTTTTAAATTTATATTTAGTGTTGTATCCGTCCTAAAACTGCTTTATTTTTACTTAATTTCTGGGCATCTACATTCTGAAACAATGTAATTACGATATATTTGAGTTTAAATTATCAATGCTATCCATCTTTTATTAAAATTATGATTTTTAAAGTAATTTTTAATTTAAATTTAGTTTTGTATGCGTCCTAAAACTGCTTTATTTTTGCTTAATTTCTGTGCATCTACATTCTGAAACAACACAATGATAATATATTTGAGTTTAAATGATCATCAAACTTTGATTATTTCTACAACGAAGCTTAATTTTCACTTAAGGAGAATGTAAACACATTAAGATGTAGGATGAGTTGTATAAGAATTGCTGAATTTCTTTAATTCAAAATTATTTAGCTCTTTGAGTCTGAAATCTGATATGAATGAAATATTTATTGATTTTACATTTTAGAGATGTTTAAACCAGGCTACTTATATTTCAATGACATCATTTGAATAGTTCATTTTTTTAAAATTAAGTTTTAAGTTTTCAAATATAATAAATTAATGTAGTATTGTGATAATTTTAAAAATATAACCGCTGAATGTATCACATTTTAGAGATGCTTAAAAAATTGTATTGCAGTTGAAAAGTGTTTCATAATCAATGCTTTGTGCATGATTGATCTTTCTTGTTCTTCTTGCTTTACTTCTCATTTGTCCCATTAGATTATATAGTTTTGCCATTTTGCCTGCACAGTGTGATTAGGCTCTTATTTGGCATTTAGTTCTAGACTTGTTTGTACAGAAGTTTCGAAATAATTATATGCTCTTATTATTTAATTGTATAGCAGTTTGTGTTGTGTTTGCTTTAATTTTTTTATGCTGTTTTATACAAAGCTTTCTAAGCCTTTTTGCCTTTTGAGTCACAGGTTAAGCTTGTTTCAAATAAAGTGAAGTATTAAAAGAGTAATATGTATACTAAATTTCTGCATATATTTTTGTAAATAGGTATTTTGGTAAATATGCCCTTTTTCAGAACAATTTTAGCATATAATTGAATTTAACAAAAGCACAGGCTTCCCCACATTTAGCAGTAATACTTTTCAAAAAAATTATGGAAAAATATTAGAACTTGACATAGGAACATGAATAAACTGAATCAAACAGGGACGGAAAACTGTCCACTTTAATGAATATGATTTTATATGCAAGATAAAAATCAATTTACTAAGAATTTGAATCTGGCAAATTCCATAACAATAACATTAAAGGAATTTATTTCCATTACAAAAACAGAAAGTTTTATAAACTCTGGTTCTGAAGTAATATTTCAGTCTCATTATTCTCAACTAATATGTTTTCTGTACTTTTGATGTATATTTTTAATTTTTAAATTAAATGGTGGGGGTCACCAGTGAATCATGGTTCATTAATCTTTTCTGTATGTATAAATTTATATTCTTTCTTTTTGTATAAATATGTATGAAACAATATAAATTTAGGTATATGAATATACCCCCCCCCCCCAAAAAAAAAAAAAAAAAAAATCTCGAATATAATATATATATAAAAGTTCACTCAAATTGCTGTCTAAAATAATTTGAACTTAAAATACTTTTTAGCAGTAATAGTTGATTAAAAAGTATTAACAAGTTTCAGAGACAAAAAATTGTCCTGCTGTTCAAACAGTTTATGCTGTTACATATATTGTTATATATATTTTTAATTTATTGTATCATTTCATTAGTAACATATATATATTTATATATATATATATTTTTTTTTTTTTTTTTCAGGAAGAGTGTAAAGACTCCAAATTCTTCAAATGTGTACAAACCTTATTCCTCTGTTCGTTTACTGGCTTCTCGTAGAACTGCACCTGTAACTTTATTTTCAACTGCAACTCAAAATTTTAAAAAATCATAAAACTGTGAAAAGCATGTCCAATTATTCACATTGCATCAATAATAAAAAACCCTAAGAAGAAATGCCAATGAATTTATTGTTTTCTTTTCATACTGACTAGTAACACATTTTATTCATAAGTTAGTACATCATCCAATTGATAGTGATAAAGACATTGACTCTTGGATTCAATATTTTTTATCTAAGTCAAACCTTGTATTATGTATCTTTTCTTCCTTGCATCTGTATAAATTGTTCAATATTTGCATATGTTTATTAAAAATACTGTATCATATTTTACAGATAATAAAATGAAATAAAAAATGTGGTATATGTAAGGGAGCAACGTTACTAAACTTCTTACATTTGAATTGGATGTGATTTGCTGTTGTCTGTCTGCGTGGTTTGTTAGACAACTCCTGTAAAACATAACTGATTTTTTAAATGTTGATTATATGAACATGGTCAGAGAAAATTTACATGTGCTGTGTCCCTCCTCCTTTACTGATATACAGTTTAATGATCTATACTCTTAAAGCATATATATATGTTCCGCTTATTCCAAAGACCTTACTCGGCCTAGAAGCTCGGTTTTTTTTGTTTGTTTTTTTAAATGTATGTATCAAACTGGAGATGGTCTTGAAACTTTTGGGAAAATTTGATAGATTTTTATATATTTGTGAAAGAACTTCCAAATTCAGGATAATAAAAAGGGTGTGCAGAAAACCTATCTCCACTTACAAAACAAAAACCCTGTTAGAAACTCGTTTTTGACTTGAATGAGAACTATAAATTTCCAACAGTGTCTAGAAGCCGTATTTTTTATAAAGTTGATAGTTTTTTTATATTGATTTTTAAAAGTTCCCAAAACACCCCGAAATGCTTTGAGAATGACATGGCTCGAATTTCCTTTGCTATTGCATTAAAACACTGTAAATCGCATTGGATAAAAATGCAGTTTGAATATCATTCCATGGCGGCAAGATCATAGACAAGCGTCTCGCTTGCAAAACTGGGAATTACAGAAGTTCTGACACTTGGGCAGAAATATTTAAAATCCTGAGTTTTAAAGATAGATATTTGAATTTTTGAAATATAAGATTGTAACAGTATTATAAGTATTCCTCTAAGATAATAACTTATAAAGTTAGCAATTAAGATTTTAATTCTACTTAAATAAGAATCGATTCATATTGAAACAGCCATAAAATAAAGACTTTTTGATGTATGGTTTTGCTGGAGAGACTTTTTTAAATGTTTTTCTTCAAATAGGGGGTGGTGAGAGGGGTTAGCAGGGCGGCCAAAAGAAGGGGGCTCTTTTTGAAATCGATTTTATCTATCCTTGTGACTCTTGCTCCAATTTTGATGAAATTATCACATTGTAATTTCTACTCTGCATTGGACCCACTCATGTTAAACTAGGACCTAATTTTATTTCTTTATGACTTTCGCACCCATGCAAGAAGCTGAGTAAGCAAAAAGGGGGGGGGGGTCATCCACTGTGAGGGCACAGAACTTGTCAAAAAAGTGATTGCTATATTTAGTGACCGCTGGTTCGCAAAGCCCACTAGTAGCTCCTCTAAAACTTAATCAAATTTTCTGAAATTTGAATATGTTGAAGCCGAGTTCAGTACTTGACGGGGGGGGGGGGGGGGGGGGGGGGGAGATAATTAATTAATGCATGTGCTGCAATCCCTTTAAATGATGTTCATATTGTTTGACCATAACTTGTGTTAAACTTAACTGGTTTTTTGTTTGTTGTAATTTGAATGTATGGTGTAAATAATTATATTACAGACTGGGTTTGTTGCTAAACTTATTAGCATAAAAATTGCACATGCCTTGCTCTCTTTACTAATATATTTTGTTCGATGATAATTCTTCCACTAAAGCTTAACCAATTTTTTTTACAATTACAGATATGTGATGAAGATATGCTTTACAGCACCAGTTTGTTGCTGAATGGCATTAGATAAAAATTGCATGTGCTGCAATTTTTATATTGATATAATATTTCCGTCAATAACTCCTGTAAAGTGTAATGGATTTTTTTAACTTGGATATGTTATGAAAATGAATGTTTTACAGGCTGAGTTGACTAGTCAAAAATATTACATATGGATTAAAAAGAGGTAAAAATTATGTAATAGTTTAGCATATTCATGCTTATACAGATATATATTTTTGAATTTAGAAACATGATTTATTTATTTTATAAAAAGGGGGACATTTTTAAGATGTACAAAAAGTTAAATATTAGATGTACAATGAAAATAAGGTGCACTTGTACACTTCTGCTTTTTAACTCTGATTATATCAAAGTATATATGCATATTTAACGTAAAATAGATGGAGTTTTTCATTCTTTTTTTATATCATGTTTATACTTAATTTATTTAGGATTTGTTAATTTTCAAAAAGTTTATTAAACCTTAACATCTTAAGTATGATCCATGCTTATTCAAATTAAGAAAATTAGTAAAATACATTTTGTGTACTTTGTAAAAATGTGTGTGAGCATTCCAATATGTTATTCTTTTAATACATGTGGTATTTAATTACAAATGAATAAAAAAATTAAGAATATAAAATAGAAATTTCAATAAATTAAACAGAAGTTCTTGATCTTGGGATCCCAGGGCTTAAAAGATTATCTGGGATTACAAACTCTAGTTGCTATACAACGTAGGTCTTGAAAATTTAAGAAAATTTGTATTCATTGTATAACAACAGTGATATATCCTTTCCTGTAGCTAACCAAAACTTTGCTTTATCTAAATTAAAAGGACATATAAGTAATGCAATTTCTTTTTTTTTTTTTTTTTTTTTTTTTTTTTAATTTGGCTCGAGTGGTATATTTGGCCAGAAAACTGCAAGTTAATTCGTTGGGGAGGAGGGTTATTTTATTCTCCATATCGGATTCATATTTGATTAAATCTCGCTATTGCATCATATGTGAATAACCGTTGTTGTACAAAAGTTAAAATAGAGTTCAATATTCAGCCTTGTTATCCTACTATTTTTTTTACTTATTTTCTTTCATCTCTTCCTATAAAATCCACTTTGCATTAGTCGAATCAAAAGTAGAAAAAAAAAATATATATTTCCTATAACCTCTCCTGAAAAAAAAAGTTGACAGAGAGATGAAAAGATTATGAATAGTGCGTCCCCCCCCCCCCATCTGTCCGATAAGTTGCAAATTTTTTTTCCTATACAAAAATGTTGCTCAATTATTCTTTATTTGGTGTTGATATGAGCTAAAAAGTTCTGAAAATTTTAAGAAGGGAGACTTTAAGGATTTTTGTTCTAAAACAAATATTTCAATTTATAATTATACAAATATATAATTATTCGAACTGGGATTACCTTACATTCCTCATTTGCGGAAACGCTGTTGTAAGTGTTTACGTTGATTCAGCAGTAAAGTCAATGTAAGTGTTTAAGTTGAGCCAGCAGTAAAGTCAAATCAGAGCAGAAGCGAGAGTTGGTGACTCAGATGGTTGTGGTTGGTGATTTCATTTTGCGTTTGTAGTAATGATGGGATTAAGCCCTCTGGATTAAAGAGGTCATGTGTGAGGTTAATATATATTTTTACCTCAATGTAAGACTCATTTCCCAGTTATTATATTTACTTTCTCATACAAAAGAATATAGTATACAGCAGTGGTTCTCAACGTGTGAAACGTGGTAAAATTGTGGGGGATATGCTGTGAGATAACCCCCAACCATTGAACTGTGCAAGCGTAAATAAGCGCAACCATCTCACTGATTACCTAGTAAAATATTTAGATTTTTTAAATTGTTTATATCATTTTTTGTGTCTATCGATATATATATAATTTATGATTACAAAGTTTGATGTGTATATATATATATATACGAGGCGCGTCCACAAAGTAAGTTTCCCACTCATCCCACAGCTAGCAAACCTTATATTGCGCAGAACGACTGCGCGTACTGAGAGCAATGACGTAGCATAGCGCATGCACTAACGGTACTTCCCACGTTCTCACAGTACCATCATTGCAGCTGTTGAAGATAGAGGCTCTTATTCCAGCTCCCGCCGACTGTGAAGTGTGGTCAGTGATAAAATTTTTGAATGCACAGACATAGCGTCGTTCGAAATTCATCGTCAGCTGTGCCGGGTTTATGGGCCTAACGTCATGAGCAAGCAAATGGTGCGTCGCTGGTGCAGAGAATTTTCAGCAGGTCGACTAAGTGTGCATGATGAGAAGCGCAGTGGGAGGCCATCCATCATTACAGACGACCTTGTGTGGGAAGGCATTATGGAGAATCGTTGCTTCACAATTACGGAACACCGGCAGTCATTTCCTGCAGATTTCCCGCTCCTTGTTGCACGATATTGTCACGGAGCACCTGTTATTCAGGAAGTTGTGCGCCAGGTGGGTGCCGAAGCAACTGACATCAGGACACAAAACAAAGCGCATGGGGCCAGCATTGACATTTCTGCAGCAGTACCATGATGACGGCGATGAGTTTCTGGACCGAATCATCACAGGTGATGAAACGTGGATTGCACACATTACCCCAGTAACAAAGCAGCAGTCAATGCATTGGCGTCACAGTGGATCTCCCTGTAGGATGAAATTCAAGCAGACGTTGTTGGTGCGGAAAGTGATGTGCACGGTGTTCTGGGACAGACAGGGCGTTCTTCATGTTGAATTCCTGACCAGAGATATGTCGTGCCGTGTTTTATTTTGCAACTAAATCTGCATTTGCTTCCAAATTTTACGTTTTTTCTTCAAAATTTCGAAGATGTTATTTTTATTAATTATTCCTTTTTATTTTCAAATTTCTGTGCATATTTCTTGGTTGTTTATCTTTTATAATTATCATCAACAATCAACAAATTCTCTAAAACTTCACTTACCTTTAGACCAAAATCAAATGGAGCACAGCCAAATACTCAAGAACACAACCAATTTTATGTTAAACTAAAACTTACTTTATTAACAACACTTTCAAAAACAAACAAAAGAAGTTACAAAAATTAAACACCTTCCAAATTGCTAAACTTAAAGTATCGTATAGTGGCTAGATTAGTACATTGCATTTTAGAATGGTAAAGAAGAATTTAAAGCTGGAATAAATAAAGCTGGAATGGTTAGAATGGTAAAATGTAAACTCCCAATTTGTACATGTATCAAAAAAACAAAGCTGCCCGTATAAAAAAAAATTCACCACAGATAAAAAGATTAAAATGCCGAACAGACAGATTCCCAGTCGCAGCAGCTTCTATAATGACAATAATTATCATTTGGGCAGCGATGATTCTAGTTGGTGAATATAGATGGCAGCACCATACCCAATAACAACGTGCAAAACAGTCATACATTTTCAGCCCTGATATATCTAATTTTAAGTTGCACAACACATACTTAAAACCAAAGAAGATTGGCTGCATGGAAAAAACACGTATAAAGGAGGCAAGGAAACACCTAGGTTCCAATCACTTTAGGAACCTGAAAGCTGTACTTAAACACAATGATGAATTGTAGTCTGGCACATTAACGGCTGTTGAATTTCAATTTTCATCAATGCCGGCAGTAGGGCAGGATTTCACTTTAGAGCAAACAGCACTTGCAGAAAATCGAACACCATCTTTAGTACCGGCAATTTAAACAGAATCGCCAGTTTAACGAAGATCACGGTTAGGTGGGAAAAGGCCTGTCTTGAACAAGGATACATTCTGATGAAAAATATAGATATTCAAAATCAAAGGTAGCTGGATCTGCATCAACTAGGGCTTTGATAGTCACAACAACATCCTTAGAAGCACATTTCAAGATATTGGTCAAGATTCATTTCCATCGAAGGATTTCTGTCGCATTGGAATTTATTAAAGCCAACACTTTGTAAATTCAAAGAAACTAAGCTTATGTGAGAATTTGCCATGGACTTCAAAACACCTTTCCGGCGAGCCCAGGCACTCAGCATGAGCCCCGGCTCGGCACTCCAAATTTTTTTACCAACTCTCTGCTCTGCTGCTCAGAATCGAACTAAAAACATGCCAACCAAATTTCCGCTTCCCAGGAGCTGTCAATCTTGGCGAGTGAAAAAACTTGCGCCTCACACAGAGCGCCTATACATACCCCGGGGAATTAAAAAAAAGACACTTTGCAACGAACCGCGCAGCACAAAAATGCCGCCAATCTAGCTACCACGTTTTCCCGCCAAAGTTAATTGCTCCGTTGCGCCAACCCTACGGAATGCCTCGGCACCCACAAAAACATGTGGAATACGCATCATCTCAACTGATAAGCCATGAAATGACCAAAAAGGAGTGTTATTTTTCGCTTTCAGAGGAATATAATTGCTGCTCGAAAGTAAAGGCGTAAGGCCGAAAAGGAAAATTACAGGGGCACAGGCGAATAAGTAAAGGATTCTATGAATACATTTAGCATTTGTAGATACATCGCGTGCGTAATTTGGAATATAAAAATGTATGAAAGGGATGATAAATAAATGTTAATATATGAAATAAATCGCCGAAATATTCAATAACCATAAATTAATTTTGAAGGGAAGGGGGAAAATTATGAATTTTGAACATTAAAAATCTTAGAAAATAAAATCTATTAATCTAAGCACAACAGCATTTAAATCATGCGTTTGAACCCTTTTTAGGCCGGTGGCTTTCAAAATTCATCCCTTTCTGGCAAACTTAATTTTCAAACATCACTTGAAAGACCGCCATTTTTGTGGCGCGTCTTTCCTTCGTTCTAGGGCTGCCATCTTGTTTTTTTAAGTAATTTCTTCGGTGCCTCACGTAGTCGTTATTTTACGTACGTGGGCACTTGCGAGTGCAGGGAAGGAGTTCCCTAGCACTCCAGTTTAGCACTGCGGTTGGCGTGTGAGGAAGTTTTCCGCCTTCGTTACGGCAGTGTGCGTTGTGTATGTTTTTATGCACCTTGGCACAGAAATGCTCATGCTCGGCGACTCACGGGAAAGAGTTGCTGATTGAGTTTTAGTCGGAGCAACGGACACTCTGGAACACAGATTAATATTATGCAGACCTGCCACTCTCAATAGTTCCGTTTTCGTGGCGGCTATTAGAGATAGACCAAAACGAGGGTTGGCATGCTCGTGGCGATGGTCTGGTTTGGTCTGAGCACTTGGCGATGGTCTGGTTTGGTTCCAAGACAATTTTCAATGTCCCTATTTCGCTCGACGAAAACTTAGAACCACAGACTAGCGTGGGTTGAGTAACGTGAAAAAGGATTATTTGTTAAGTGTTTAGATCATTTCATAGAAATGGATTGCTAAAAGAAAACTGGTTGCGTTACAGGGTATGTAATTTATTTTTATTAAAATTGAAATAATTTTAGTTATCACCATCCTATATACGTGTTCATATACGTATACATGTGTTCATCATACGAAATTAGTGCTGTGTTATTACTGCCGATTAAACTACATTCTAAGAGGTAGTGGTATAATTAGTTAAAAAATATTTTCCGTATTTTTATAAAATGTGAAATAATTGATATTTGGATAGCCTTTTCTTAGTTGAATGTGATATTGTATGTGTATATATTTATGTAAAATTTTTATTAAGTGCCTTATGGTGGAAAATTCACCCCACCCTCGGGTAATTAATGATTAAGTTCCACAACTTCGATAGTGCATTTATGTAAATTTGATATTTACTATATGAATATTTTTATATTTAAAAAAAAAAGTCTATTATCAGTATCCCAGAACAAATTAAGGATCAAGTAATTTAACGATCAACACACTAGTATACCTTTTAGACTGAAAATATTATATAATATTTCAGTTTTTTGAGTATGTTAGCTTGTAATTTTTTGTGCATTATGTTTTATAGTGAGACAATGCACTGCGTCTATTTTTTAATCCATTTTATGATTATTTGAATTAAATATATAACTATGTTTATTTAAATTTACTTAAACTGATGAATATATTTATGTTGCAGATTAATGTATTTTTAAATCCTGATCATTTCTATAATTTCAAAAATTATAAAAGTACAGTCCTCAACATTTTGTTCCCCTTCCATTTAAAAAAAAAGTCGCCAGGCGAGCGATAATGCGCCAAATCTGGCAGACGTATTTTGTTTACATTGTAGTTCAGTTGGTCCAACTCATGAGCTCTAGTGTCTATGCTACATCCCATGTTAAAAATGTTGCCATAGGGTCCTATGGGAGTGAACCTTCTGAATATAGTATTCTGTGCTCTGGAAGAAGCTGAGGAAGAGGAAGGTTGGACATAAGCGGACGGTCTCCCGTTTTGGGGGCCACGTCGCCATTTTTGTCCTGGCCATCGCTGAATTACTGGAGATGTTTCTGGGGATGTTCCAGAGCGTATTTACACCGATTTTTGGTAGTTGACTCAGCTGTAGAAAAAGAACGAAAGGCCATGGCACCCGCTTACGTGGGGATTTCTGTGATTTGCCTTAGCAGCATTCCCGGTGAGCAGGGGGTTCGTTGGGCTGAGGATTCCACCACCTATGGTTGCTCCGGCTGAGAAACCATCACGATTCCACCACCTATGGTCGCTCCGGCTGAGAAACCATCACGATTCCACCACCTATGGTCGCTCCGGCTAAGAGTCATCACCTAAAATCGCTTCAGATGAGAGTTCAACGCCTATTACGAGATACGTTAATTTATTTCTACACACCTCCCCTGGTACCAGGTTTTTTAATTTTAATTCTTTGAGCTCAAATTTTATTTTACACTTGTTGGGTCGATGGACCTTAAGACTTTTCTTCCAATTAACTTTCATTTCTTTTTATTGGTAAATTTACACAGCAAAGATCATGTTTTGATTCAGGGAATCCAATTTGGATCCCCCTGGGCCTGTGGGGCAAATTGTAAAGGGTGGGTAATCTTTACTTTAAATAAAATTGTTTTCTTTCAAATTTAAAGCTTGCCTCTGTGATCATTTCAACAACCAGTTCTCTAACGTCCACATTTTCTTACCTGGGGGGATTGTTTAAATTGTTGGTTTTTAAATTTGTTTCTTGTATCTAAAACACAACCTATATTGGCAAATTAACGTTAAGAAAAAGCTAACCACTATACTAAAATTAATGCTAAGATGTACTTTAAAATTAAGAATATAAAGGTTTAAAAGTAAGAGTAAATATTATGTTTTGATATTTTGATATATTTGGTTTAAAAATGTAAAGATTTAAAAGTAAGATATGATTTAAAGGTTAAGATGTAATGTAATTTCTTGGTGTGCCAAACATGGCGTCATCTTTGCTGTTAATATATAAAGTTTTCTTTGTTATGCAAAAACGGCATAACAGGTGAGACAGTGAATGCTGAGCGTTACTGCGAAACACTGCAGAAATTGCAACGGGCCATTCAGAACAAGCGGCGTGGGATGCTTAGTGACAGTTTTGTCTTCCTGCACGATAATGCTAGGCCGCACACAGCTTGACGGACAGCAAATCTCCTGCAGGAGTTCAGCTGGGAGGTGTTTAATCATCCACCCTACAGCCCAGACCTCGCTCCCAGTGATTTCCATCTTTTCCTACACCTCAATAAATTCCTGTCCGGTCAGCATCAGCGTTTTGAGAATGACAGAGAGGCAGAGATAATTATCACACAGTGGTTCAAATCCCAGGAGTCAGACTTCTAGGACACAGGTATTCAAAAGTTGGTCCAACGGTATGACAAATGTCTCAATTCCGATGGCGTATATGTTGAAAAATAGCTGAACACTTGCTGTATCTGTTGCAATAAATATTTCTATGAAATTGTGTTTCTTTTCTGTAAACGACCCCAGGGAAACTTACTTTGTGGAAGAGCCTCATATGTTTTATTTTATTCCCATTGTTATACTATAACTATAGTTTTATCTATCTATACAAGGAGTACGCCAGTTACATCCACATTTCCAAGAAGTAATTGAAGTATAAAAAGTTGAGAAACACTATAGAAAAATTATTGTTTTCATGAAATTTTTTGATTTTGAAATTTTGATGCCAATTTTTGCTTTAGGACTTAACTTTATATGGACTCTGTTAATGAAAAAACTAGAACTAGAAAGAATTTTTTGATATTTGAGCAAACACTTTATTATTATTTTCTTTTATTAAACTTTATTTAATAAACTTTATTTTATATTTTCTTAACATGGCAACATAGGAAAAAATTTGACGTAATCATGCATAAAAGGGGTTATTTATCAATGATCACGAAACTTAATAGTTTCAATTATTGTAGTGAAGAATAGCCACGATCTAATTTCCTGAGACACTAGTGAGATTCCTGGTTAGTTCAAGTGATTGAATGTCGGCTGACAAAAGGGCAGGCTTGCAGATAAGTACTTCGTATCGATGCCAGAACAATGTTTTTTTCGTTTTTTTTAATTTCCTTACATATTCAAATACTTCAGTGTATAATAACTGATTTTTCAAATAATATAGCCTACCCTGCGGTTTGTTGCAGTATGTTTAGTTAATTGCATAAATTACAACTTTTCATTGGGATTGGATTGGAGACACAGACTCGCAACAAGTGCTGCTGATAAAATTATCAGGCCTGTATGCAGTAAATGCTTCCCCCTACTTTACAAGTTATTGGCCTTTTTTCATAAACTGTTTATGTAGCCTGATGTCCCAAGTCTCCAGGACCCGTATGCAAAGCATCCTTTTGCCCCTACATGGTGGTCCAATTCGCAATGGGTTCCCTCTCAAGTTTATTCATCAGTTGACTTATATAGCCTTTGTTTTCCATTTTCTGCCTCTTCAGCAATTTTTAATCGAACCATTGTGTAATCACGGAAGCAGATTATAATTTTCAGAAAAATTGATGGGAATGTTTTCTGCTCAAATGCTTTCTGCCAAAAGTGCAGAGAAGATTATTAAGTGATGTTTACTACAATTTACCAGCATGGATATAACTAACAATGCACAAATGTATCTCCTTATAGTACAATAGATATAAATGTTTTGATTGAGGTATGGTTTTCTTTAACACTTTGCAACATAGTTGAAAAAAAGTGTTTATGACTTTGTTCATTCATTCATTCATTCATTCTGTCTGTCTGTCCGTTCGAGTGATAAGTGCCGCAAAAATGACTTTATCAAAAGGAAATTTTAGTATGTTGTTGAGACGGTCTGTGGAATATATGGGAATGTAAATGAATAATATCACCCAATTAGTTTTGGATTGAATCCGGGTTGAAAAAATGAAATGCATTGAACCCTATGGGACCTAATTTTTCAAACATTTTTTGAGAAAATTTAGAATTCACAAATTGCTTCGAAAATTTTAGAAAATATTCGAATTATCCCATAAAATATATAATCAGCAAAATATGTTTGGTAGTTTTTTTATATTTAGTGTTGTATCTGTCCTAAAACCGTTTTATTTTTTATTTTCTTCTGTGCATCTATAAACTGTGCCAATGCAATTACAATATTTTGGAGTTTAAATGATCATCAAATTTTGATCATTTCTACAATGAAGCCCAACTTTCACATATGGAGAATGTAAACATCTTACATCAAGCTGTAAGAGGAGCTGTATAAGAATTTCTAAATTTCTTTAATGCAAAATTATTTAGCTCTGGTGTCTGCAACGAATGAAGCTGGAGCTGATATGAATTCAACAGTCATTGATTTTACATAGAGAAACAGACGATTCCATATTATTGCTTTTTTGATGATTACCTCCATGGTTTTACATTTTTCAAAAATGTGTAACATACAAAATTAGTAAATTTTAGCTCATTTGAAAAAAGGGTTAAATCTTTTTGGAAAACTGGGAGATTTTTTCTTGTGGCAGCAATAAACTTAAAAATGTTGCCAAGATTGATAAATTACACATAAATAACATTACTGTAATTTTAATCATCTTAAACTAAAATACATTTTTGTTCTAAATATTATGTTTAACAATTCAAGAATTTTATTATCATTGATACATTTTAAAGAAATAGAATATATATACCAATTTACTTTTCAACATTTTTTTTAGAAATTACATAAATGGGAAATTATTTGAATTTTATCTTGTTTAATCCCATAATGTTTCTTTTCATTTGATAAGTATCAGCCCACTGATTATCTAAATATGAATCATCTTCATCTTCTTCGAGCTTCTATAAAAGAGAAAATATGCATATATATAATTTATTGAATTCCACAACTTCTAGAGATAAAAGTTTTAACTTTTACTGGTTTAAAAATTTCTTTAAAAATCACACAAAGAAATGCAAATTAAATTTGGGAAGATATATATTTTTCTGTGTAGATATGAAATACACTGGATTAGTATTTAAATTAAATTAACTGTAAATGGTAGCTTTTGTGAACCACATTTGGATACTAGATTGTAAGGAGGCACGCACACAAGTATGAAATTGTTATGCATTTGAAAGGGAGGCTTTATAACCCAGGAAAAAAGCATATTTGGAAAACGTTACTACCCATATTACCTAAATTAAATTAAAAGTTACTACCCAGAAAAGTGTAATTATTTAAGTTAAAAGTTACAGCACTGTCAAAGAAACTAATTAAAATTAAATTATTCAGAAAAGTGATTAAATTAAATTAAAAAGTTTACTTTTGCAATTCAGATTTCAAATTGAAATGCTACAGTACAATAATATTTTTGGACAATTAAATTACAAAATGAATTAATATTGAATAAAACTTCAAATAACTTTATTAAATTTTAGCAACAATTGCATTTCAAAATGTTTATCTGTGATTTATCCTTGTCTTGAGTCCATGAGGCTTCCTTCCACACTGAAAAATATATCCTAGTATTATACTTAACATATAATTCCTTTAAAGCGAGAGACAGGATAGGTACTTTGTGCTTTTGAAACAAGAAAGCAGATAGAAACTTGACTGGTATGGGGTTTTGAAGACAAAGTCTCTCTCGTTCAGTCTGAGAGACTTGTTCTTGTTCCATAATAGCAGAATTCAGCACACTTAGTATGTGCTGCTGTATCTTCTTCAGTAATCCAATCTAGGTCAGTTAACTTCCCAGAATGCAATAATCTGTGAATAATGGGTAAATCAGGACAGGAAAATGAAAGATAAAATCCCACACAGAAGGGGAATCAAAGACAAGTCGATTTTTTATCGTGGCCCTTGATCACTGGACTTAAAGGGGAAATTGAGAGAGAGGTTAAAAAAAGGGAAGTATCTTACTTTAAACTACAAATAAACTTTGCACATCAATTTTTATTGTGTGATATTCTTGCTCTCTTATGGGAACCCTGATTGGTTTTAAATTAACAAAAATAAAAATAACTAAATAAGTTAAAAATTAACGTAAAGTGTAACATTTTAACTTTAATTTTCTAATTACTTTATTCCCAAGTTTGAGAAAAAATAAGCTCTAAAATTTTAAGAATATATTTCTTCTTCATGGTACGGAAAACAGAACAGTTATATCAGCAAAGGCAAAAACCATCTGTTCAATGTAGTAGGCTCCTTTAATGCTTTCTGTGTTGGACTCATGATGGTTTTCTCCCACAAATATGCCATTCTCATTAAGAAAAAGTCTTTGAATATTGACTTTTTATTTGATTAAATACATCTCTATTTTAAATTATCTATTAAGCAAATTAAGAATCATACACTTCATTATTTGAAATTTAATGCTCATTCGATTTCTTGAATACCAAAGATAAAGCAATTTTCCAATCCTTTGAACAAAATAAAAAAATGATGAAAGAATTATATTCATAATGTTCTTGCAATTTGCCATGAAATATATAAATTTGTTCTTGCTTTCAACATACATGTTTTCAACAAAATTATATTCATAATGTTCTTGTAATTTGCCATGAAATATATAAATTTGTTCTTGCTTTCAACATACATGTTTTCAACAAAATACTAATTCATTCTGTTATTGAACAAAATTATTATATTACATTATTATAAAATTGTAAAATTAAATTTAGCAGTATTACAGTAGTTCTGATAAGATGATATAAAGGGCAGGAAAAATTTGTTTTTCAGATCTAATATGAATTATAATACTCGTTTAAATATTTCAATAGTGAATTTTCAATTAAAATAAATTTTATACTAAATGTGTAATAAAATTTCTCTACTCTTTTAGGTAATGTTTTACCAATATATTTGCAATTAAGTTAAAAAAAAAATTATCATGGTAGGGAAATTCTTTTTTAAATGACTACATAAAGATCAATGCAAAGAGAATATATTATCTAATACACACCTTGAGTTCTTCACGCTTATGAAATTCAGCAAGCATTAATTCTTTCTTTTGTTCTTCCGTTAAAATAGGTTCTCTAGCTGGTGCTCCATGTCCTTTCTGAAATTTACAAAAACTGTAATTAGATTAATAAATAATGTAAAATAGTAAAATATATTCTGGAACTTTAAAGCTTTATATTAGCACCATTAATAGTCTCCTTCAACAAAGTATGCAGATTTGTATATGAAAACTAACTTTCCCACAGCTATGTTGTTAACAGTATGCCAATCTTGTACTTGATTTTCAAAATTCAGTTTAAGGAATATCTGGTTAACTGGGTTCAGTTACTATGTGAAAATTTCTGAAACAAGTTCTGAAAAACTGAGTTGAGAATTGGATAACAAGATAATTGTCCAATTACTATGAAATCAAATATGTTAATATTTCTGCTGATACCAGTAAAACTATTGAAATTAAATTTGTTATATCACCACTATGCAAAAGAAACTGTGGTTCATTTGATCAATTGGAAGAAATACTGAAATTTATCAATATTCTGACTGAGCAAGAAAAACTTTATGTTCAATTACTATGAAATATGTCAATATTTCTGCTGATACCAGTAAAACTACTGAAATTAAACTTGCTATATCATCACTATGTAAAAGAAACTGTGGTTCGTTTGATCAATTGAAGAAATACTGAAATCTATCAATATTCTGACAACAAAAAAAACTTTACGCTTTTTCCTCATTTCTATATGCCAAAATAAATAAAAAGGGTTCCTCCAATATCTTTTTTTTTTTTTGCCTGTATAAACACGCAGGTTTATTAATTTACAAAAAGATCAGGCAAAGGAGTGATCCTCAATTTTCAAACTTTTTTAATTTAAAATAAAATATAAAATAATTATTTTAAAAATGTAATAAACAGACATTTTATATGTATTTTTTTTAGTTAAAAAATCGTTGCATTATTTATAGGAGGGCTAACATGCACCAATCTCAAGAAATTACATGTTTTTGATGCCAAATGGGAAAAATTAATACAAATTAAATATACTTCCTATTATCAAATGTGTGGGTATGCTTTGTAAGTACTTTTAAATAGAAATTAATTTATATTTAAGAGTTACTACAAGCCATACTCAAGATCTTTGAATTATTTTTCTTTTCTCCAGGGAGAGCTCATAAGTGATTTTCATGAAATTTTGTATGCTTATTTTAATAGTTAACAACAACAATAAGCCTGTTGATTTTCAAAGGCACAAAAAAGCTCTTATTTTTATTTGATTTTTTTACAGTATTAAAATTTATTAATTTGTGTGGAATAGCGCGAGTGGAAAAAATTTATTATTGACAAATACTTGGCATTAAACTGACAGTTAATGTCATGGCATTTTAATGTATCAAGATATGTAAAAATATTGCCAATTAATATATATATATATATATATGAGAATGTAATGGCATGTCATTTGAAATGTTGTGATTGACATTATTGAGTGTTCTTAGTTTGACTCTCTGAAAATATGATAATAATAAAACTCAAAGCTGAATTACAAAAATGACTATGCACTATTTATATTTTTTGTGAAAAATTTATTTTCTCTACCTCACATTATTATCAATCTATACATCTATCATTTTATATTAGTAGAGCTACTGTTTTATAATAGACTATATGCATAAAAAACATTTATTATTAGAATAGACATATATTTATTGCTCCTAAATATATTTATCAGCAATCAAAATACATTTATTGCTCTTTTCATATCATATATATCAAAAGGAGCTCCTATAAGGGAATAACTGTTTGATAATTGAATCAAAACTTCAAATACGGGTCTAAACATTTAAACATTTACTTAAATTTCAAGTTTCCCACTGATTACAGGTCTATGGTCTCTTCTGTGCTGTGACCACCTACCTGTGTGATAAGCTTTATTTGACATAAATTGCCATAATAATACTAGAATGCCTTATAAAACAAGCAAAGCATATGTTTGAAGCTTGTGGAATAATTGTCTAAAGGACACTCTCGTCGAATTTCACTAGGCTATATGTTATCTGTTTGTGCTATAGGACTCTTATAAAAGGACATTAAGTAAAAAAATGGTCTTAGGCACAGGTGAGATAGATTCTTCATTCTTCAAAATATACAATATTTCTTTGATATCAATTTTCTCTGCATTTGCTTTTTGTGCTGTAGATCCTTTTTTTTTGAGGTTTTGATTCAATTTTAGATTTCATTTCTGTTTTGAATTTGGTTATTAGATTCAGTGGAGTAAAAAAAATATAAGTTCAAAAAGAGTTAAAATAATGTAAAGACCAATATATAAAATTATTTTTAAATGTTTAGTTTGGTTAGATACTGTTGAGGGAGACTTAAAGAAGTGATGGCGATCACTGGGACAGTCTTGGTGCAATATAAATACATGATCAGTTAAAAATAGTCTCTGTTTTTAAATATTAAATACCACAAAATTATACCTTTTGCAATTTCACAATAAGCTTGCTTTTTTCATTTTTTCCAATATAATCCTCTAAGATTTTATCCATTTCAAATCTTTTGCTGGCCCACCAAAGTTCTGTGAATTTTTCATCTAAAATATCTTTACTAGCCTGGAAAAATAAAAAAAAGTATATCTCAAACTTTTTCTAATTACAAAAATCATGACAACTGAATGAAGCATTTAGCAAAAAACATTTTATTAAGAAATCGTAGTAACAAGAAGATAGCATTTTAATATGCAGTAAATTCTCTCCTGGCAGCTATACAAGCCAATATTTGGTGTGTCATAAAGTCAATTAAGTTGTTTATGTCTCTCTGCGGCAGATTCTGCGATAAATGTTGCAACTAGTCAGCTAATTCAGTGGTATTTTGAGAATGCTGCAATTGACAACCCAGCATGTTCCAGACATGTTCCATTGGTAATAAGTCTGGGAATCGGAATGGCCATGGGAGGGTATTAAGTCCTCAAAGACATTGTTGAAAATATTGTGCAGTATGTGGCCGAGTATTGTCTCCTTGATAAATGGAACCTGGACAGCTTGTCAGCATAGGTAGAATTTTGCCAATGTACAGAGCCATCAAATTGGTTTACAGCACAACTAGAGGAGATCGTCTGCTCTACGAGATGGCTCTCCAGTCTGTCACACCATATGTGATGGCTGTGTGCTGCTCGACAATAAATGCAGGATCAGAATGCTGGCCAATTTTCCACATGTATGTTGTGGTCATCAGCACTGAGAGAGAAGTGGAATTCGTTGCTAAAGACAATATGCCTTCAATTGGATCAATCAGATACTGTTCAGACTAACTAAGCTCGGTACCAATCCAGATGGCTTTGCCTATGTTGAGAGGTCAGTGGTAGGTGCCTTAATGGATGTCCACACCTAATCTCACCTTCTGCCAGTTGTCTCCGAATAGTATTCTTTGATATATGATGCATGGAAGATGGCAAATGTTTCCAAATGATTGATAGCGATGACATTGCTGTGGACATGACTCCTTTCCTGACTGTATGATCCTCTCTAGTAGGTGCCTGTCTGAGGCATCTTAAGCCTCTGCAATGGTTACAGGTGCCTTCTCTGATCTACTGTTGCCAGCACTGAGCAACTACTTAAGACCCCCCACTCTCATGTGCAGCAGTAAAATTTATAGAGGGATAAAAACTGTTAAAACTATCAAGAAGGCTATTAAGATTCTATTATTCCAAATAATGAACACATTATCCACGTAAGGACACCAAAGAACTGGTTTTAAATAATGCAAAGAAAGCAAAATCTCATTCTTGAGTTATGCAACATAACCTCAACCAAATTATCAGACAAAGAACTATCCGTAGAGACACCACCAGTTAGTAAAAATATTTTGTAACGGAACCAAAGATAATTGGTCTCTGCGACAATGTTCAATGCAGACACAATTGTGTCAATGGATGAAAAGGAAATTTTATTATATTGCACTCTTTGGGTAATAATACCAGTAACAGTATGGATGGTGATATTGGCGAAAAGGAGGACAATATTAAAACTGTGGAGTATGTATGTAAATGGGGGCAAAATTGTCGTACTCTCAGAACTCTGCTGCGCAATATAGTTCAATAATTAGATACTAAAAATTTACTGTATAAAACCAATTGCTTAAGCTCTAATTAATCTTTTCTCAGAATTAAAGTTCAAAATTATATTAATTCCTTTATCATATTTGAATAAAAGGGGGTAAAATATAGCACCTCCTTGTGGTGTCCCCTGGATAAGCTTTTGCTTAACTAAACGAGATATAAATTAAGCCTATTATCTGCTACTACTGTGACCACCTTTATATCAAATGGACTGCAAACTTATGCCTCTATCGGACGACAAGCAAAGAAATGTTTAACCTTCTATATTCTGGCATAGGATAAAAAAAATATTAATTGATAATCAAAAGCAATTCTGTTACTATGCTAACCATCTAAACTTTTGTATAGTGGATGCATGAAAGCAAAACTGAGTAAAAAGGCTCTTGTAACTTCCACAGTATATTCAACTTAGCCTTGTGCAAAGTATAGGTTCATGTGTATCATATTAACATCAAAGTAATAAAAGACATGTATTTTTTTAATAAGCTTTTATAAAAAATTCTTCAAAATTCTTTAAATGTTGATATTTTTAAGGTGGTAACAGCATACTGAAGCAAATGAAATGGATGCATTTGGTTGTGAATTGTGTTAACATACACTTTTTATTACCATTTACATCCATATCATATTTCAAACTATGAATTTCTCACATAGACTATACTATCATCATTGTTCCAGGAATTATATATACAGTTTCTCTATAAGAAATAATGCCATGAAAATCTTAAATTTTGAATAATTCAACTTCTAATTATGCAAGTTAACAATATATATATATATATATATATATATATAATTTGAGTTTTTTACTTTCTACACAAAATTTCAAAGTGTTAGTTTTTAAGCTATGTCTACCTTTCAGAGACATGCACACACAGATGGGCTTTTTTCCGAAAATGTTTGAAAGTTTTAAAATGTGCTATTCCATCAAAATTTTGAAGTTGAAAGCTATATTGATCAACAGGGTTCAAATTTAGAAATAAAATTCCTACAGTTTTCAGGTTTTTTTCCCTTGCAAATCTCTAGAGTTTACATGAGAGTTGAAAAATATTATCATTTTATTTAGTTGCATCAATTTAAATTCAGCAACCAGTAAATCTTACAACAGTAAAAGTACTCCATTTGATGTTAAAATAGCCATGAAGTCAAATTAAAAAAAAAAAAAAATTACCATGCACAATAGGAAAAATATTTCTTAGAAAAAATTTGAATTTTGGAGATGAGAAAATGAAGACTTTTTCTGATTTCTAACTGAATTTTTACAGGTTTTTGATGAAAACATAAATTACAGGAGCATAAAATGGTGATTTTCAAAATGACCACCTGTTTGATGTCCCAATCTTTGAACCCATATTTCATGCTAATAAAATTATTTTTTTTATACTTTTAGAACATATATTGGTACCATTAGTTTATAATTAATAAAATGTACTCATTAAAGTGTTTATGTTTTAAAAATATTAACTATTTTCTATTATATTTAGTTTTCAAATAATAAATTTGCATGTGTGTCCCAACTCAAAATACCACATTTAAGGAAGTCTCTTTTTATGCTTTCAAACTAGATTAGCTTTTGTATATGAATTAAAAAATATGGTTTTACATTGTAATTAACAAAATTGCAAGTGATTCCTTTAAAATATAATTATTAATATTTTAAAATTTAAAATTAATATGTGTCCCCTATACATCTCATGAGTGTTACCTCAGGAGTGTTACTACTATTATTTTAAATAGGTTTTGATTTTTGTAGTTGGTAACAAAGCTAATGGAAGCCATATTGTTCCTTCTTATCTAGTATAAAAAAAAGATTACAAAAAATTAATAGCAGAGTATAATTTTATTTATAATTTAATAATTTAAATCACTATTTTTATGTGATGTAAAGCTAAAAAAGGCCATTCATATGAAAATCACCCCCCCCCCCCCCCCCCAAAAAAAAAACATGACTACATTTTTTATGAGTTTTCTTTATGATTTTCAACTAAATTTTAATTTTCCAACGTTTATTAGTTTTTTTAGAGGAATATGAGTGCTGACTAATATATTAAATATTGTCACTTCAGAAGGCATATTTTTTATTAAATAACTGAGATAGTTTTACTGTCTGAGGATGTCACCTAGATTAATTTTACAAAAATGATTGACATTGCATTTATGATTCACACTTGTACTTCCTTAACAAAAGTAGACATATGAAAATTAGGTGACAACTGTTTCAAGAACACTTTGAGCCTTCTTTATCAGATCAGTAAAGCAGTGTGCATAAACAGAAATGTTATTATACAACCGGAAGAAAAAAAGAAGTCAACAGTCCAATGTCTCAATTAGAACATTAAAGGCTAGCATATCACATTGTGAAATTCAACCAAAAGTTACAGTGGTTTTGAGATACATTTCTTCTAGTAGAGCACATACCAGAATTTCAGTCAAAAATAGGCAAGTCTTTGGGAGTTTTCCAAGCTGGCAAGCAAATTTCTGTATAACTAGCAATACATATGCCACAAAATATAGTGAAAGAAAAACAGACATCTTCATCAAAACAAGATACACACTGTGGGAACTAAACTATCTACACTGCAATAACAACCCTGCACATTTGTTACTTCCATTACATGGGCACGCAATTGTTAAAAGGAGTACAAATTTTTGCATATAAGTAATTGTTGAGGAATGTCATGAAACAAAGTTTAAAGGGCCTGGTTTGCCTCGTAGAATAATTTGAAGGAACAATTAGAATTTGCTGATAGAGAAATTAATTTTAATAAAGAGAAATTTTAAAACTACATTGGGTGGCCCTGTCTTCGCCATCCAAACTTAGGGACGGTCAGATGGTCTGAGTAGGGGAAAGAATGAGTGAAATTTCTCAAAATTAAGTTGAACATCAGAAATAATTTGGAATTTTTAAAAGAAGAATGGAATATAATAAATTTCAAGCTTTACAGTTTTAGGAATAAGGTATAGTTCTAGAAATCAATATAACACAGTTTTTATCAAAAGTTCTTCAAGAAGGAATGTTTAAGAACATTTAAATACATTTAGTAGGGACAAATACACAAATTATAAAGGTTTTGGATAGAAAAATAAAACAAAGTCGTCACACACATGAATGGGTTAAAAGAAATATCTAAAATTATTTGTATGTAATATATGGATAAAATATTTAAAATGTATAAATTTTATTATTACTTGAGTTCCACTCAAATTTCTAATTCCGTTTAATTCCAGGTGAACAGGTTCATAAGATGGGAGGCCCATTGGATAAGCTATGCGAACAGCTCCACTTAAAATATCAAGAGTATCTTGAATTTGAGCAGTAGTTAGACATATTTTAGAGTTCACCATTTTCTATAAATAAACATTATTGATTACACAACAAAGATGGTAAAAATACAGTTCAATATATTATTCCTTACTGGGGCCACTCGAGAATATAATTATTTACCAAAGAAATATCTAGTTAAGAATTCGATTTGAGGTACACATATGATTAAAATAAAGAATATGAAAAGGGAAAATGATCATTAAAATTGTAATATGTAATTTAATATAGTAAAAAAGATAATACTCTTAGTAGTTCAATGGATAGTGTTGTCAGGCCAGCTGGAGATTGGCTGTCTGATTTTTCACGGAACCCCGAGTTCTTTGTTAAGTGTTGAAACTTATAATTCAAATTCCTTAACATTTACCTTCCCTACATATATAGTACAATGTATAAGGAAAGTATTGTGATGGAGTCAAAAATTCGAATGCAAGTTTTTAATGGAAAAGCATATTTCAAGCATCTGTGAACTTGAATTGAAAATTTTGTAGGTGATGTTTGTGTATGTGTCCATGAGTCTGTGGACATGATATTTCAAGAAACAAATGAAGCATTTTGAAAATAATTTGGTATGTTTATTACAATCAGTGAATATGGGACCTCTATTGATTTTAAATGCAATTGAATGTTCAGAAGACTACCCCAATACATGAATGAATTTTTGAAAAAATCATTAAGATATCAGGACTTCAATAATGATAAATAAATCATTATTTTGGACATAATTTTTCCTTAGAAAACAAATGATACAAATTTTAAAATGCTAACATGTACCCTTGAGATATTGCATGTTATTTTAAATACATTTTAAAAAAATACATAAAATTAAAAAGTAGTAAGCATCATTATATGTGTTCACTTTCTATAGGGTGTCCGTGAACTCTTGCAACAAAAAAAGAGGGGTGATAGTACACAGCAAGATGAACAATATTTGCCATAGAACCTAGGGTCGTAATCCACTCATAGTGGCATAAACACAACATGCAAAGTAGGTCAGCTGCTGAAATGGTGTTGACAGGTGCCATGTACAATATGTTCCTGGAGCATGTGCTACCTGATCTGTTGCAGGGTGTTCTGCTCACCACACAATGTGACATGTGGTTTATGTAGGATGGGGCCCCAGCACACTTTTCCACCACAGTCTGACATTTTTTGAACACAATGTATCCTCAACAGTAGATTGGGAGTGGTGGACCTGTGGCTTGGCCTCCATGCTCCCAGGATCTGAATCCACTGGACTTCTTCTGGTGGCACATGAAAGAGTTGGTGTATGAGACACCTGTGGACTCTGTTGAAGATTCTCTGCTGCGGACAAGATCAACACTGCAATGTTAGCTATGTGACAAAGTCCATGAATGTCACTTTGAACAGCTCCTTTAAGTAATTCTCTGAGAATGGAATTGTGCCATATATCTATTACTTGAGTCTCTTTTTTTTTTACTAATAAAGGAACAATATGGAAGAGTCATGTTTCTTTTTTCTGTCACTATGAGTAAATTATGATCCTAGGTTCTATGGCAAATCTTGTTTATCTTGCTGTGTACTATCACCCCTCTTTTTTTTGTGTGGACACATTGTATATGCAGCATGAGAAATTGGTGCAACAACAAATTATATGTGTAGTAATGGAAAAATGAAATTTGTATTTATAGCCTTTCACTATCAGCAAAGTAAACTAACAAGCACTGCTCATTTTTTAATTCAGATCAAAGTATCAAGCCATTGTCACATTAAATTAGCTTCCACTTACAAAAACTGCCAATTTTTATGGCAAATTTGTTTTGAACAGTGCCCAAATACTAGAAGTAAGCATTTATGAGCAAATAGTGATAGATTTGGCAACAAATATATCACTATTTGCTCATAAATGACTTAAAAAATGCTAGAATGTAGCTGAAAATGAGATTTCTTAAAAAATTCTATAAACTATTAAAAAGCAATATAATTCACAAATGAGTCATAACTAACTCAGCAAAAATTTTGTTTTTTTTAATAAATATGTTGTCTTCAGAGAATATGCACAATGTTCAGACATGATTGAGGCTGATTAATAATGCTTCATTTAATGGTTGTTTAGCAACTTTATTGTGTATTTAATTGTGAATTTATCTCTGAATTTATGTTCTTGATCATTTTGTACTTATGGGCCACATACAGCTTTTGAATTCTATTAAAGAGTCATAATTAGAAAAGAAGCAAAAATTTGTTGTGTATGAGAATGGTGTTGGTGGGGATCAACAATTATTAGATAAGGAAATGCTAGCGCAGGAAGCTACAAATGGCAGAATTTTTTAGCATAATAATTTAAGATAAAATTCAGTGATTTAAAAGTGTAGTCAAAGATATGAGAAAGTACTAGATCTGAAATTTTATACAGTATATATCTAATAAAAATTTAATAAAAAAATGAATAAATGAAGATTTGATAAAAATGATAAATAGATTTTCTATGGTCCCATTAAAATATCAACAATTTTGCAATTTAAGATTATCAAAGAAAAAAATTCCAATATTTGAATAATAAAAACTTGAACAATTTCTGATTTTTTTCTCCAACGGTGCTTTGTACATTTTATTGGATATCATTCTCAATACAGAAAAAGTATTATAATGATATGAGGTTTAGCAACTTAATAGAATATGATCATTTGCATTTTAAAATATAAATTTTAATTTATTTAATGTACTAGCACCGAAGTGCAAATAATCTCCGAAACATTGTAGGCAGTATATAGCCTGATGGCCTCCGATTTGCAGAATTATTTATGATATAATAAAACTATGCTATTCAGATAAGAGGATCTCTTTCAGTTCTCAAGCAATTTTCATGTCTATTTTGAGAATTTGGTGCAACAACAAACTATATATGCAGTAATGAAAAAGTGAAATTCATATTTATAGTCTTTTGCTATCAGAAAAGCAAACTAACAATTTAGAAAATATATGTGTAGGAAATACATGTGTATATCTATTGTGGTTTCAGATCTATAGAAGCACAATATAAGAGTAGAATGAATAAAAGTTACACCATCATATTAACAGCATTAAAAGTAGTTTGATGACACCAAGATTATTTTCAGCCAAAAGACATAAGTAGCCATTAGTGGCATTCAAATTAGATACATTGATAGTCTAACTACATCCAATTTATTAATCTTTTGTTTATACATAAATCTCCAATCCATGAGTATTTATCATTTAAGTCTTCAATCTTAGGATAACAACATGGAAAATTTGACATTATCCTGCTCATCTTATTATTTTACAGTGAATAGGTAGATGTCCTAAATAAAAATTTACTAAAAGACTTATTGGGAGAGATATACTAATTAAAAATTTACTAAAAGACTTTATCATCTTATATGGTTGTTGTTGTTGAAACCCAGACCGTCCGACCTACCAGAAAGGTGTAAGGTAACTGTTTTGGACGGTCGGGAAGTGCCACGCAATTTAGACCGGAACCCAGTGGGGGAGGCATCCATAGGGACCGCACCCTCCTTCCCCTACCACCAACCTCTCGGAAGGACTTTCAGATCCACATGTTTAACGTGATCGTACTCCGCATGAACACGGCGGCAGTTTTGGCAGCGGCTGGAATCGAACCCGGGCCTACCGAGTGCAACTCCAGCGCGCTAACCAATGGGCTACCGCGCCCCTCATCTTATGGTGAAATTCCAAAAACAACTAACTGATTTGGCAGAGCTAACAAAATCTAAGTCTGAAACATTGATTAACTATATAGATAAACTCAGATTTAGTTACGGTGTTCAAAGATGTTATATATCACTAAAATAAGAATCATTGAAGAAAGAAAATACAGCAGATATAAAGTCTTTTAAGGAAAAGGTATTGGGAGAGGGTATCCAATATTAAAGTAGTAACAGGATACAGAATTAACAAAATTAATTTTTGTTCAAGCAATAAAATAATAATAATAATAATAATATTGAAAGGAAGACAAGATTTTGGAATGCTTTCAAATAGAAGAAATTAAAAGTAGATTAAGATAGACATCTTAAAATATTATAAATTATATTATAAATCTCAATATAATACCTGATTCATCTATTGTGGGAATAATTAAAAAATATGATGGAAAAAAACTATAAATCTAATCTGTTAAAACAAATTAAGGATAAGGATTGGAGAAATTCTCTTGATAAAATTCCTAATTTCCCAAGGTGTCATGCTGTTGTGGCTTTCCAGCTGGAAATGGGTCATAACTGTTTGGCTAAATATTTATTTAGATTTAGCTTTCTCCCTAGCCCCAACTGTGTTGTATGTGGGAGCTGGAGTTGTGATGGATGTATCCCATCTCAAGACCTGCCGACTTTAGTGGGAAATATATATGAAAGATATTGGCAAGCAAAAGGGAAGATACAAGCCCTACAAAGTAGTTGACTCTATAGAACTATAGACTTATAGAACTGCTTTATGGATTTATGCACTTTATAGAGTTGCAGTTTGCTTCATTTTTTCTTATTTTCATTCTGTATTTTTGTGTATTTTATTTTGTCATTCCTGTGGTGTTTATGCTGTATGATTTTACACACTAGCGAATGTCTTCCCGACCGTCCAAACAGTTACCTTACACCTTTCTGGTAGGTCGGACGGTCTGGGTTTCAACAACAACACTAGCGAATGATCATTGTATCAAGTGCTACTGCTAAAAAAAAGTATTTTAGAATATTTTTAAACTGACTTTGAAAATACTTGATCTGTGAAATGTGGAAAATAAATTGGCAAGCTACAATATTGCAAAATATAATCTAACACATCTATATGCTACAAATGAACATGCTACTTTATTTTTGATACAAACATTATAATTAAAATGAACCTGAGAAATTCTTGCTTTTGCTTCAGCAGTTGTTTTAGTTAATATATCAGCATACTTTTCAGTGGGTGCTAAAAAGAAAAAAAAATATCATTATTAATTATAAACTACGATCTACTTTAAAGTAAAAATAAAGAAACCTATTATAAAAGTTGAAGTAGAGAGTTCTAAAATAAGCACCTACAGAATTTATACAATTTAAAGAAGTCAGTTTCAGATTTTCCACTTAGATTACAGTAAATTAGCAAGTGTCCTCACAAAGACATCATATACATATATGCACATACTGCATGTAACAACCTACATAATATGGCAAAAATGTTGATAAATAATTATTTTCTCGCTAAAATCAAGTTACTGTTTAAATGAAGAAGTCTTAAAATTACTTAAAAGTATTTACAATATTTGAATCTACTAAAAATATTTACAATATTTCAATCACTCTGAAGCAATTTTAAGTAACGTTACAGATTATGAGCTATAAATAATAGTACATAAAGATTTTTTATCTAATACATTTAGATGATTGAACTACAGCACTATATGAAAATGAGTAAAGCTTCATTGTCTCTGGCTAGCAACCAGCTTAATTAAAATTAAAAATGTTTGAAAATGATAATATTCTAATAAAAAACAGCAATAAATATAACTTGCACTAAATGAAATCACATATACTATATATTTGTATGATTTAATTTGAAGCAAGAAACATTTCGGTTTCATGAACTAAAAATACTTTTTAAAGGATTACAAAAATATTATTAAAAAATTTCCAATACACCACATAGTACAAGGAGATACTGTATCACCTATCCTGCAATTTCTGTAAAATGCATTTATAGAATAAGTTTGATCCTCTTTTTGTTCCAGTAATGGCATGCTATGAATGCTAGGTTTTCTTGATTTTCTAAGTAATGTAAATAAGGAATAATTTTCTTTAGATATCCCTCTTTTAAGAAATGTAACCTCCCCCGACGTTATATGAAAATTCAGAATTAGTTTACTAAGGGCTTTGGTCCCTGTCTGCTCCCCAACCCATTTTTTAGATTCTTCAACATTAATAAATATATTTAGTGAAATGCTGTTGTAATTGCCTAGCTGGTTTTGTTTACTAATCTACTCCAAATATCAAAATTTCACTTTCACGGGAGTAATTGTTTATGAACAAAATATAACAACAATAGTGGTTTAGCATGTGCAATTTTTACTCAATCATGCTGAGCAATGAAGTTGGTGTGTAAAACACTAATCCACACCACATATCCAAACTTCAGTTAAGTTTTAGAAGAGTTATAGTCAGATAATGTTTAGTAGCGATGGGGGTAAAGCACATATAATTTTTATCAACTATGTTGAGTAACAAGCTGGACCTATAAAATATTGATTTACACTACATATCAAAACACAAAAATTGATGAAGTTTTAAAAGTATTATTGTCAAATATAGAAGAGACAGAAAAAGTAAATCAAGTTTAACTGAAAAGTGGGAAGCTTTGTCATTTCAATAAATTTACGAGCCCAGAGAGAAAATCATGTGACATATACACTGAAATTTATAATAACAATCAATATTTGAGTAGTGGATTTGAAAAGAAACCATGAAATTCAATCATTGAGGGATTATAACTTGTCTGCATATTATCTGTGCAATATAGAAAAGATAAATAATCTCTTATAAGGGACAATTATAAAGTTTGAAGTAATATTAAATATCTATCTAATAAATTAACAACTATATAAGTAAGAAAAGTTAAAATTTTTTCGGATTGTTAAAAAAAAAAATATAATTACCTAGACCATTTCTCATTCCCATAGGATCTGGATTTGAAACATGCTCAACAAAACTTAAATTTTGTTCTGACCATTCATCCTTGAGCTTTAACTCTGAAATTTGCTGAGATGATAGTCCTTGCATTTTGGAAGGAAGATAGACACCATGCTTTGAAAGTTCATCGATCTCTGCAATGCATTTATAAATATCTTAGAGTACACACATATATATAATTCAAATCATATAATTTAAAATACTTAAACCTATACTCATGGAAAGGCTAACTTGAATACTCAAACAGAATTCATTTTGAATATCAATTTAGAATACATTTTTCTACATGAATATAATTTTTAGAAAATTATATAGTAATTCTGGCTAACCAAAACTGAATTTTAGTAGCTCAGTTAATGAGAATAATTGCCCAATGTGACTGAATTTGATTTTTAATTGCTATATTTACCTATATCAAAATGCAGAATTCAAATACCACCTGTGAAACAGTGACCATAAAAGCCTACTAATGTAATGCTAATTAAAAAATAAATTAAGTCAATCTGAAAATTATCAGTTGGAAATATTGAAATTAAGTAACATTCCCCCCCCCCCCCCCTAGAAATACAATAAAACATTTCTTCAAATCAAGAATACCATTCTTTCGAACATCTACAGATATATAAAATGTTCTTTCCTATCATTTTAATATTTAATATTTACTAAGTCTAAAACATATGGTATTTAGTTATTGATATTATAGAAGGAATGAATACAAGGAAATAATTTACTACAGTGATAACTAAACTGCCATATTTTGATCATATATCTTATATATGAATTTTATAGTTATTTAAATAAATAGCAGAAAAGAGTTTACTGTTATTCATTTAAATAGCTATAAAATTCATATATATATATGATCAAAATAGGATAGTTTAGTTATCGATATGGTAAATCTGATCTTGAAAAAACTTGTTTTTGCTGAAATTAATTTTTTTTTTTTTTTTTTTTTTTTTTTTTTACACTTTTCAACTTTGGGGCAGAAAATGATAAGGTTTTAATTAAAATGTTATCAAAATGCATGTTGTTTTACAATAAGCATATATTCTACAATATTCACCAGACAGAATTATGTGTTTCTGACAATTAAGTGCAGAGAAAGAAAGGATTTTATCAAACACAAAGTTTTCATTTCATGCATCTGTAGAGCAGCCAGTACCTTGGGAATTCTCCATTTCTTTGAAAATTTATTGCTAAAAAACTAGTGTATGAAATCAACTAAAATTTTGTATGGTATTATAACTCTGTTATATGTAGTTTTGAAAAAAAAATTCAGAAAAATCTAAGGGGGTGGGTGACACTTTTATAATTTTTTGGTTGAATTAATATGGAATGAACCATGAAGATTTTCTAATAAATTATAAAAATTATTAATATTTTAATAAATCATAAAAAAATAACTTCTCATAAAATAGTTTTAAAAGTTTAAATTGAATTACACATCATTGATTTTTTAGCTATAAACTCGTTAACTTATTTTATTTTATTTCATTCGGGGGGGGGGGGGGGGGGGGGGAAATCAATATAAAACAAGAAAGATTAATCATGCATAAAGCATTGATTATAAAATACTTTCCAACTGAAATGCAATTTTATGTAAACATCTCTAAAATGCGATACATTCAAAGGTGATATTTTTTAAAATATCAAAATACTACAATAATTTATTATATTTGAAAACTTCATTGGAAACAAATAAACTTTATTCAAATAACGTCATCGAAATATAAATCGCGTAGCTCTCTATATAAAAGCAGTGAATATTTCATTCATAAACTTTTTTCCATTCCTTTTATTCAGCGGCAATATTTTTAAAATTATCACAATACTACAATAATTTATTTTACTTAAAGACTTAAAACCGTGGAGGAAAAATTACTTTCTAACTCCATGCTTAAAACTTCATAAAAAAAAAAAATACTACAAAATCGTCTGCTTCTCTATGTAAAATCAATCAATGTTTCATTCATATCAGATATATGTCAGATTCCAGAGCTAAATAATTTTACGTTAAAGAAATTCAGCAATTCTTATACAACTCACCTTACAATTGTCTGATTTCTATGCATTCTGCATACATTAAAATTAAACTTCATTGTAGAAATAATCAAAGTTTAGTGATCATTTAAAATAAAAAATATTGTAATTGCATTGGCAAAGAATTTAGATAGAAAGATAATGTGCAAAAATAAAGCAGTTTTATGACAGATGTAACATTATAAATTTGAATGATCTTTAAAGACTATGATTTTGACACAGTGCAAAAAAAAAAGGAAAAAAAAAAGGATGTTGTATTACTTTCCTTATATACAATAATGTATTCCTTATATACAATAATATATAAAGTATTGTGACGGGGTCGAAAATTCAAATTCGAGTTTTCGACGGGAGAGCACGTTTCAAGCATCCCTGATCACGAATCGAACATTTTTGAGGTGATGTTTGTGTGTGTGTGTCAGTGAGTCTGTGGAGCCGATAACTGACGAATGAATGGACCGATTCGAACAAAATTTGGTACAAAAATTACAACCCATGAATACTGGAAGCCTATTGTTTTTATACGCAATCGAATGTTCAGAACCTCCTAAATTTTCGAGTGAAATTTTGAAAAAAACATCAAAAAATCAAAACCTCTAATAAAGTTACAGAAATAGACATTTGCTATGTAATTTTTCATCAGAAAACGATTAACATAAATTTTAGAACGGTAGCATGAACTCTTCTCGAGATATTGCCCATTTTTCAAAAAAATTATCAAAAAGTTATATAAAATAAGAAAAAATATTTCCTATTGAGAAACATGTTCACTTTTTATATGTAATATCATCCGATAAATTTGGTGACATCATTCTCGCGGATCTAGCTCATTCCATTCATGAAAAAAGATAGTTTGAGTAATACTTATGTATTTGAATGCCAATAGTCATTTATCTGCTATAAGAATAAATTATTTCTCGGTCCATAACGTTTGGAGAGATTTTGGTGACAAAATTTGCGGACTGTCGCCAACTTGGTGACTTTTTTAAATGTTACCAAATCAAAGAAAATTTCACCAAATGGATAGAAATGACGCTAAATCAATGAAAATAATGGTTATTTGATGAAAATTCAATATCTTGGAAAAAATATGTCTACTATAAGAATAACCTGTTTTGCTTTTACTGTAAAAGTAGTAAATACATTACATTATATAAGGAAAGTTATGTGCTGCTCACATCAGAGATTTTTTTACTATGCAATGAGTTACATGATTTCTTCGTCTCTTCATATATCATAGATGTAATTATTATTTCAATTTTTATTTAAAAAACTACAGAACATATTTTATTGCAATTTTTTTATACATTTCATGTGATAATTTGAATATTTTCTTAAATTTTAGAAGCAATTCGTGAATTTTAACTTCGCTTAAAAAATATTTGAAAAATTAGGTCCCATGGGGTTCAGTGTATTTCATTTTTTCAACCTGGGTTAAATTTGAAACTAATTGTGTGATATTATTGAATTTCATTCCCACATGTCCCACAGACTGTCTCAACGACATACTAAAATTTCATTTTGATAAAGTCATTTTTATGGTTGTTATTACTCGAATGGACAGACAGAATGACCAAAGTCATAAACACTTTACAACTATGTTGGAAAGTATTAAAAATGCCAATATATGCAGTAATGGATATTAAAAGTATTTTGCAAACCTATTTATTTTGAGAGTAAAAATGTAAAAGTATTTACTATATTCGGCAGAAAATAATGTAGACAGCAATTTACACTAATACTTTTTTGGAAATAAACTGAATTTGCACTTTTTATTCGATGTTCATTTTCATTTGGAAACCGTAAGTTTAAAAAAAGTATAGTAAAAATGTGAAAAAACTCAAATATCTCAACGGCTAATCCTAGAGTAATAGAGTTGGTCTTATTCTTTTTATTGCTAAAAATTACATATAAAACATTAATTTAATTGATACATTTGAGCATACATAGTCTTTTATTTTAGATTTTCATGATTTTTGCAGGATATTTTGAAAAAAAAAAAAAAAAATAACAGGTTCTGTTTTTCAGAATCATACTAAAATCTAATCAGCACCAGGATAATCTACAAGTGTCTTATCCACCAAATTTGTGAAATTTGGAAAATAATATTCTTAGCTAGAGTGGATATATGCAATTTTTGTGGGCCATTTCGTAAAAAAAAAAAAAAAAAAAAAAAAACTAATGTGGACAGCAATTTACACTAATACTTTTTTGGAAATAAACTGAATTTGCACTTTTTATTCGATGTTCATTTTCATTTGGAAACTAAGTTTTTAAAAAAGCATAGTAAAAATGTGAAAAAACTCAAATATCTCAACGGCTAATCCTAGAGTAATAGAGTTGGTCTTATTCTTTTTATTGCTAAAAATTACATATAAAACATTAATTTAATTGATACATTTGAGCATACATAGTCTTTTATTTTAGATTTTCATGATTTTTGCAGGATATTTTGAAAAAAAAAAAAAAAAAAAATAACAGGTTCTGTTTTTCAGAATCATACTAAAATCTAATCAGCACTAGGATAATCTACAGGTGTCTTATCCACCAAATTTTGTGAAATTTGGAAAATAATATTCTTAGCTAGAGTGGATATATGCAATTTTTGTGGGCCATTTTGTAAAAAAAAAAACTCAGATTCTTTTATTCCAAATCATACCAAAATCTAATCAGCACCAGGGTCACCCACAAGTAACAGGGTTCATACTCAATTTTAAAAACAAAATTTAAGGAGTTTTGAAGGAGTTTTTAATAGCATATCAAAATTTTTTAGGGAGTATATGGATTACACGTTCAAACCCTCTACTTCATAACAGCATTATTTTCCAAAGAAAAATGTGTACCAAAAAATTAATTAACACCTATGCAGTTGCTTAAATTACAAATTTCTTTAAATAATTCCAATATACAATCAAGTGCTATGTATTAATAACATAAATAAGTATCAGGTAAAACTAAGATTCGTATCTGTTTTGTAACAGGTAAACCTAAGTTTAGTGTCAGTTTGATAGCAGACCAATGTACAATTCGAATGATTTGTGGCAGTGGAAATTCATTTAAAGTATTTTTTATCACAAATTTACACATATAAAAATTCTGCATAAGAATAAACAAATGCTCACAAAATTTTTATTAACTTATTTTTACATTTTATTTATTGTTTAGCATGTTATCAATTAAAAAAATATATCTATATAATATGCACTGAACTGAGTGAGTGAATGATGAATCAAAATTATCAAGCACTTCCACTATAGCTAGAATATTGGTTTTTAATGCCATTCAAATCCATTTCAGTTTAAGACTAAGGAATAAATCTAAAATTTTGAATTAGGGGTGGTGGTGCAAAGGACTGACAGAAAATCTCAAAACCTCTTTGCCTGATTATCAAGTGCTTCTACTCTAGTTAGGATTTTAGTTTTGGTCTCATCTTCTAGGTCAACAGAAAAATCTAATATTTCAAAAAATTTGAATTAGGGGTGACAATTCAAAACAACTTTTCAAAATAATCAAGTACTTCCACTTGTATGATCAAGCACTTTCTTGGTTTTGGTCTTATTCAATCCGTCTGTTTCCAGATCAATGAAAAAATCAAAAATTCTAATTAGGTGTAATGATACAAAGGAATTAAAAAAAAATTTGCATCATTTCCGTTCTCAAAATGTGTGCAAATTCATTTCTTTTTGTTTAAAATTTAGTTTTTGATATTCTATTTTTGTTAAGTGTGTAGATGTCACATTTAATGGCTACTATCCATTAAGAAAGGGTGAAGTGCAAGTGAAATGGCTAGTTTTAAAATATACATAGCATAATATCATTTAAAAACCTGAAATATTAAAAAGATAAAAATTTTGAGATTTGAAGCATTGAATAAGAATGTTTACTATAAGAATCCTCTTACTTCCAGCATTATTAACTCTCATTTTCATAATATTTGGTTAATTATGCACAATATTTCTCTAAAAGTAACTAAAATATGAAAATAAGCAAGTTTAATCTGCCTATTGTGAAATAATTAAAGAATGGAGATAGATGAAAAAAAATGTTTGTAGACAGTAATGCCTTATGATACAAAATGAATTGTGCAATTAAACCATTTATACGAAAAATTATTTTCTGTAGTAAAATATTTATATGTTTATACTGGCACAACTGTTAATAATATTTGAAATGTGTCACTTTAAATATATTGGAGTAATTTATGCATATACTGCACATATGCAAGAGCCCTGAAGGCTTAAATATGTGTGCTTGAAGAGAAAGTCATGAGCTGCCTACATCAGATTTTTTGTGAAACATATACTTATCTTTAAAGTTGACTTGTTTTCAAATCCATTTTTATTGGTTTCGACATGGTTACAGAAAAATTGAACTGGATAAAAAGAGATAGCAATTGAAAATTGCATATTAAAATTCAAGCGATATTAGCCAAATGTCTAAAAATAAACATTATATTCGAAAAATATTTATACATTTCAATCTCATTAAGATGCTTGACTCCTTTAATCTCATTACTTCTTAGCTGATATCACTAACTAAAGACATAACTCACACTGACAATCCTTCCCTGTTTTGACTTCACTGACTTAACGTAATAGTAAACACTTTGGTGCACAAATATCTTTCTAGTTAATAAAGAACGTAATAAAATCCTAGTTTCAATAATTACATTTGGAAATATTGGTTTTAGAGCAAAAGTTCTTAAACAGTTCAAATTTTCAAAACTTTTTTTCCCCAAATTCACACTAAACAAAGAACAATTGAGCAAAATTTTGCATGTATAATACATTATATTCGAAATTTTTATTTTGCATGTATAATACAGGGACACTCATTGGGTCTTGCTCCTGATTAGTTGATGCTCACCAACTCCTGCAACTTGCTTCCTATACTATTTCACCCTGCTCAACCCCCAGGTCCCTTGCTTGCTATGCTTGCCAACCCCATAACTCACTTCGCGAGTCAGGAGGCTTCAGCTCTTACTCACTTGCAGAGCCTGAATCGCAAACTCTTTCATCATGTTGCATGCTATTACGAACGATTGCTTACTGTACTACAAACAGGGACTGAATGCCTGATTAACAAAGGGGCAGCTGCCCTGGGCCCTCAAATTTAACAATAGCATCATCAAATAATTAATGAATTAATTCTGCTTTTTAATTAATGACCTATTCCATCGGTATAGGTTTGTCCAGTGAAAAGATTCATTTTGGGCCATTAATACAAGATCTAGAGTATGTTGGCTTCTTGGCTATGATAGAAAGTTGCTGATAAATTAAATTCTATTATATATATGTAAGAGCTTTACTATTTATACCTTTCTAGAAAATTACATTTTTGATAATATGTTATTGTTCATTTCATATATGCTGAAAGGTGAAGGGAGTCCCAGAGGAGTGTCTGCCCTGGGCTCCCCAGTTAGACTAAGTCGGGCCTTGACTACAAATAAATGGCAAAATTTTGTAACTGTAAGTTTTGATATTTGTTCATAATATAGTGGTGAAATATTATGTTAAGTTTCTAGTACAGAGATTTACAACAATAAGACATTTAATCATTTTGCAATATAATAATTTAATCATAATCTTCATCACAACAATAGTTGCGAAATGCTATGTTTGTAAGAATAAATAATAAGACATATGAATGTCAACATTCCACATTGTCCCAAGTGCACTAACTAACATTGTAGTCCCGTTTAAAATTAAATATCCATACTTTTAATATTTTTAGTGCTTTAATAACTAAGTCTGCCATCAACCAATCACAGATAAGTTGGAATTAAATAAATCTTTGCCATTACAGAAGAAAAATTTTCACTTCAGAAGTACATAAAAAATTGAATAACTTATTAATTAAATTGGAATTTAAAAAAAGGGCCCCATCTTGTAAAATTTCAACTATGTAGGTATATTTATAAAATCTCACGGTCTTGTTATTGCTTGTATGTCCAGGATGTGAATTGACAGCTCAATTTTCCTTTGACATTAAATATTTTCTAAACTAAATTTTAAATCGAAAAATTGTTTATTTAAGTGTGTTCCTCTAATACTTCTCTATAAATATACCAACTTTCATATTTTTGTACACTATCGTTTTTGCGGTATGTGAGAGAAACTCGAAGGATGCAAAATATGTCAAACAGTGATGAAGGTGGCAGCTACTTTTTTTTAAATATATCAAAATAAAATATTATAAAAATATATACATTGGTTAAAAAAAGAATTTGTCATATAACTATCTAAAATACTACGAAAATATTGGCATGAATAAAAAAAGCAGATCTTCATATACCTCCGTTTTCTCACAGAATTTGTTTTAGTCCTTGAATACATCATAAGTTCTGATTATATAAATAAGAATTAATTAAAAAATATTGTGTTATATTCAGTTAATATGGTAATTATCAATGAATATCTCTTTCATAAAGATATGGATTGAAAATGAAAATTTTCTTATTTCTTATTAAAATATGCAAGTACTTTTTAAAATAGAATGGCAATAACATATTTTTAAATTATATATCCTTAGTGGTTCATTTTTATTCTTAAATTACTAGCTTCACATAAAAAAATTTTCTATGTTATCGCTGTTCACTTACATAACTTAAATTGTCAAAGAATGTAAATAAGTCACTTTGGAGTTAAATTACTAAATTAATCAAATTCATTAATTTTTATCGAAAATATCGGCTCTCATTATGACCATGATATCCAAAATGAATAAAAAATTAGGTGAATAAGAAACACTATTAAAAATAACGTATTTTTATCATTAATTATTGAACATGTACTTCATATAAAAGAGAAATGTAAGTTGCGTAAAAAAAGGTAGAAGTAAAATAATTTTAAGTTAAATACATTAATCACTTGGGAAAACAAAATATAACAAACACCATGTTTAGGATACCATGCCCTATGACTCAGTATACAAGCAGACAGTAAAATGGAAATAAGTTATACAGAAAAACAAATATAAGTTAATTATTTGGTTTTATTGATATATTTCTCAGCAATGACAATTATTCTTGTGGCTAATCATACAAGTTTCAATTACACCCATATCAAATTGAGAATATATTTACCATTACACAATCTCTCTATACGTAATCTACCATTGTATATAGCAACTAAATCTTCGACAAGTCCTTCGATAGAAACTTTTGTAGTTGTTTCATATAAAAATAAACTTTGGTCACCCTTTTTAACATGTAAGATCACCATTCTTTTGTAAAAAGTAATACACACCTACAGTTTTCAAGAAAAGCTGTTTTATAAAGTTAAATTCAATTCCGCGCAGATAAATTCACTTTTTAAGCACACAAGTATCTTTTTTTTGTGTGTGTTAACTATGAAGGCTAAAAGGTCTATTTAGCTTTCATGCTTTAAGGAAGCTAAATTAGTAACTATAGCAACAACACAGTTACAGATACAATTTAATTAGCTACCAATGTTTTTTCTATTACATTTGTACTGCATAAAATATTTCTTTATGGAAAATTCTGAGTTTCAACGCCATCAAATCTACTAAAATTGTAATTTTTTGAGAATTTAATTTGATATTTATGATATTTTGATATAAATTTTTTGAGAAAAAGTTTATAAGAAAGAATCAAAGAGTCGATATGATTGATTCAAGTTCTCAAAAGTTCCCGTAAAAGTGATTCCGGTAACAACACTTTATTTATAAATTTGCAATCTTAATCTTTTGCCGGCTCATACACGTGTGTTTTGTTGTGAATTTCGACCTCAATGCATTTAATTTAATTTGGCTGTTTACATAAAATAGATCGAAAATGAGTTGGTTATTTGGACTTCGAAAGAACCCTGAGTCTGATCTTTCCTCTTTGACAGCTACTTTGAATGAAGGTTCAGGATCATCAGGGGAAGGTCAACCACCAAGTGGAAAATCCAGCTCTGGATCTAGTGATAAAAAAATGGATGCTTACAGATTTGATTCTTCTGCTCTCGAAAGAGCTGCTAAAGCTGCACGAGAACTAGAACTTTCTCGTTAGTATAATTATTAACGTGTTGAATAATATATTTTTATTATTGCTAACACATTGCTCCTGCTATATACATGCACAATATCATAATCACTCATATATTATGTGTATATTTATGTTAATTTTTTTACATAATAATTACATAATTGCCGATTAATTTAATTATTTTTTTAGGAGAAATGATGAAATGTTATGCAATGTTGCATTTATATGGTACTAGTAGCTAGTGCATGAAAACTTTTTTTGGCAAGTGAACTAACTGAGCTGAAATTTATTACCTTGGTGAATCATTAACGTACCCAAAAAAAATTTGACTGTGCATTAGTTATCAATAAAATCCCCACTGTAAAATGAAATCCACCATTTTAAATATTCTCCATTTGATCATCAATCCCCGATCCTTTGTGAAATTCTTGCTACGGAGTACTCACTCAGGAATAATACTTTACTATGAAGTAATACTCAGAAAAATGTTGGGCATGTAAAATTTTTTCTTGGGCATCTATTTTTTTTACAACATGCCAAAAGGGCATATTGTAAAAAAAAATCAAGAAATTCTTTGGGCATGTAGAAATCAAGAAAATCTTCGGGCATGTAGAAATTTTCTGATTTCTCTAACTTTGATTCCATGCCAATTTAACCGAAATATGTGAAAATGCCACCCCTTCAGATTTTTCTCAAATTCTTTCATAACAGATTTATAAAGCCATACAAAATTTTAGTTGGTTTTATGCATTAGTTTTTTAGCAATTAATTTTCAAAGAAATGGAGAATTCACTTGGGGCTGCTTTGTGGATGCTTGAAATGAAAACTGTGTTTGATAAAATCATTTCTTGCTCTGCAAATAATTGTGAGAAAAACATCATTTTTTTGTGGATATTGTGGAATATATGCTTATCATCAAACAGTATGCATTTTGACAAATTTTAATTAAAACCTTGCTATTTTTTGCTTTATTAGGCAGGTCCATCCTTTGCTTATTATGCTCGCCAACCATCTTTACTTGCTATGTGGGGTCAGGAGGCTTCTCCTTTTACTCTCTGAAGCTTACTTTGTGAGCACGTTCATGTCACTACGCAAGCATAATATACTGTTGGGGACCATCCATTGTTAACCAGGGCTTGAAATTAACGGTGGTCCATTGGTCCGAGACCACAAAAACACTCAACGGACCATCAGAATATAAATTATATTGGTCCGTCGGACTAGTAACCTTTTATTCTCATTCCCCTCAGCACTTATGTAAACAAAGATGATATTTAACAGTCTGGGGAAAGTAAACAATACTGCTCCAGTGTTTGTAATTTTGTCACCCCCTTTCTTCCCTCCCTCCCACAAGACATCTCGCTATTCTGACTCACTACCAGGCTTTGGGAAATCGGTAAAATCTAGCCCGTCTTCGAGGACGGCTATTAGCATTTTTTACTCATCCTCAAAAATTTTTACCCGTCCTAAGAATTTTTTCATATTATATTCTTTAACATATGTGCTCAAATACATCGCACAACAATAATAAATTAGAAGCAACTGCCTCACGATGAAGTGCGGTAACTGCATATTCAAACACCACCCCCACAGCTCTTAAACGCCGCTATCAAACTCGCCGACACAGAGTCTGATAAAGGACCGAACCCATCTGAATTCCGATCTATGGGTGGGTGCAGAGGGGTAACAGATGTAAGGCATCTCCTCTCTTTCTAATGTTTGGTAATTTGAAGGAATGGTAAATAATCATAAATATAAATCCGCTTGTCCCTAAGCAGTTTAAACCTCATTGACACTATTTAGACTGAATAGATGTTTCATACCTTAACTTCAGTTGTCAGACAACTGATACAAATGCCATGAATGAATTGTAAACGTATTAGTTTTAAAGTTGAAACTAAAGTGGGAAAGAAAGGAAAATACTTCTGGCTGAAAATAGAAGAATCCATTCCAAAAATTCAAACTTCTTATGTACTCCCACCTATTACAGCAAATTAAAAGGGGATAGAGCTCTGCAAGGGTTTGGGCTTAGGCCCAGGCGGGGCTTGAGTTTTCTACTGTTTCGGGCTGGGTTGAGTCTTTTTTTTTTTTAAACGTCCGTTACGACCGGGTCGAACGTATTTATTCTGATTTTTTTTTCAAGGAATTTAAATTGAATACATGAACTTATTCCGTTTATTTCAGCTATCTAAAGATAAATGTTTAAGAAAATAAGCTTAATTCTCCGTACAAATTTTCACAAATTTGTTTTTAACATATTTGAATACAAATCATTTCGGGCCCGTCGAGACGCAGTTATCTTCAGGCCGAGTTCATTCTACATTTATAAATTTCTTCGGTCTTGGCCATGGTTTAAGCATTGGTATTGTCGGTCGGGTAAAAATACGAAATTTCGGCACATGCAGACCTTGAAAAGAAGAACAGAACAAGCCACTTCGATCGTGAGCGTGCTATCTATTGCATTTTCGTTCAGTCATCGAATTCACTTGGTGGGGGATGAGGGGAGAGAAAATAACTAGCGCCTGTAGTTATAATGCAGACCTGATGGTTCTCCTAGAAAGAAGACGTTGATAATACACACTAGCTAAATTTAGGGGGGGGGGGGAGGATTTGCAGACAATTTTCATTTATGGCACGGGAAAGGGCAGCTTTCGCCATAATTTTACGATGATAACTTGTTATTTATTTATTTATTTATTTTTTTTACAGAATCTCTAATCTTTACTTGAAGTAGATATGGCATTTATGAATTTATGGAAATTCACATAATAACATTCCACATGTAATTTATTTTATTTTATAATTTATTGAAGTCCCGTGTATGAACCAGTACCAAAGGTTGCGGACCACTGAAGTCATGAAGTCACTGATCCATGGACCAGTGACTTCATTTTTCTAATTTCTAACCCTGGTTAACTGATGCTCACCGTCCCCCGGAGATTGCTTCACAAGCTCTTTCAATCAGGCCAGTGCATATGACTGCCTACGGGATTACTGATGCTTGCCAAATCCCAGGGTTCTGGTTTCTTCTGTTCACTGTGACTCATTAATCACAGAAACTTGTTGCAGGCATAATACATATGTTAGGGCTTTGCCCCCTTATTAGTTAATGCTCACTTACTCCTTTAACTTAATTCACAAACTATATCACCCTCTGATCTCCAGGCCTCTAAACTTGCGAGTCAAATTGACTCCTGAAACTCAAAAGTATGAGTCAAACTTTCAAATTTGCGAGTCATTTATTGTTACTTTTTCGCATTTGTAATTTTAATTTAAAAATGGTAAGAAGAAAAAAAAAGCTGATGTCTCCCTTATATATACCACACACATTTATACTGAAAATAATAGTTTAATAAATTTTAATTGATGAACAATTGTAACTTCTATTATAGTTATCGTACTACTATAACTATTGCATACAGGTTTTTAGAAACTATAAAATAGCTAGACATCAATAAAATAACTTGTATGAAAGAGAAGAAATAAAATAAATACCATTATAGCCAGAAAAATCTTTTAGTAGCCCGCCAACCGTGGCACTCAAATGTGGGTATGTCAATATTTAATATAAAATAATATCACTATTATGTTTTTAAAATATTTTATTAAAAATTAATATAAAATATCGGTTGATCCAGGAAATAGACCCCCACTCATTTTTCAAAGTATGATCCTGCGCCAAATTGGCGTGATTCCTCGGGTTTGCGTATACTGGTATATCTGGTATACTTGCGTATACCAGATATACTTGCGTATATCTGGTAACCCACAGGCATCCAATCAGCGCTTGACCTGTTGAGAATCTGCATTTTAATAGGCAGTAAGTAAGTATTCTGTGTATTTCATCAGAAATTTTTCGAATGAATTCTTCAACCCCTGATTCTAGGTTTTTCTCAATCGATTTCAGCAAACTTCTTTGGACTAAATCTTTTTCGATCGATTGTGCTAAGCATTTTTTCTGGAACTGCTTTGGATTAATTACATTTATTAATATTGCACATTTTGGCTGTGCAATCATTTCATTCTGATTTTTAGTAGTTTTTTGTGGATTGCAGACTGAGTTACTAAATGGCATCTGGTAAGTGGCAAATGGATTCGAGCAAATGTGCAAGAAAACGTGCTCGAGTGGATGTTGGTGAAAATGAGTCCAGCTTTAAATTTTTTTATATGCTGGAAGCTAAAGGTAGGAGAGCAGTGATTGATTGGTGTGTTAAAAGGCTTAATTAGGGATAAGTTTGAATGTCCTAAGTGTGGAGATGCGATGAAATTGTTTGAAAGAGAGAGATTGATTGATGGTTTTGAATGGAGGTGTAGAAATAGATCCGGTGATGATAAGCAGAGTTTCCCCCAGGCACTTTTGGAAGGGCGCAGCGTCCTGCCTGCCCTTTGTTACCAGAACAGCCCCCTCCTTGCCCTTTGTACGAGAAGAGCACCCTCCCTGCCCTTATGTTAGCAGATCAGATCCCCTGCTTAGCCTTTTGTTAGGAGAGCATCTGTCCTCAAACGAAAATCCACTAGTTCTTGTATGACCTCAGATAAGTCTCGGAGCCCTTTCTCTGCGTTCATTTCCGCAACTTTTGATCATGTCAACCCCCCACCGCTCCCTCCTCCTTCAAAGAAAGAAAAAGGGTGATCTAGTGCCAATAAAAAGAGGATTGACAGCCCCATATCACTTCTTTCCTCCACTAAAAGAAACAAGATGGAAAGGGGAATATTAAGCACGTACATTCCTTCTTCCATCTGATGAAAACTTTCAAAACAGTTTTCTTTTTCAACTTAAATTTTTGTTAAATTATTTCATGTTTGATATGCATTTGAGTTATAACGTTCTATAAATGTAAACCCTGTAAGCATATTTGCTCTAAAACAAATATTTAAAAATATAGATTTCTGGACTAGGGTTCTTTCCGCCATTTGCGGGAAGATGTTTACGTTTATTCCGCCGATTCAGTCAAAACTGGAGGATGGTAGAAAGGGTGGAGAGAAAAGTTGTTAGATTAGCACGGTGATTTTAACCGGCTTGAATGAAATATGGAAGAGCTTATTTTCTTTATATTGTTTACTAATTGCCTTTAGCTACCAGCCTAGTCGCTTTTTGAAAATTCTCTTAATATGCTTTCTTGCTGTGGACTGCGTATCTCCGCTACGTGTGAAAGTTGCAGCTAAGAGTATTCCCATTTGTAGTTCGTATAATAGCTATCAACTGTGTATTTGTCCACCACCGCCCTTAGAGAGGATCGGATACCACTCAAGTGGTGGGACCCGGACTCATTCAATTTTTGAGAGAGGAGAAGACATGAAAAATGCACAAAAGAGGAAAATGAAACATGAAGGGGAACCCACGAATTTATATGGGCAGCCCTGATCTGACCACTACGCGCTATCTATATAATAAAAGGCAATGTCTGTGTGTCTGTCTTATACACTATACGTTTCGCGACCGCGCGTCGGAGAGCTACGAAATTTGGCAATCGGAGACCCGGGGGGGGAGGGAAGGGGACACGTGAAAACCGATTTTTAAAATTTTAATTATTTTTTTATTTATTTAATGTTTTATGCGATTTCGACCGTTTTTTGCCCTTTTTGCCCTTTTTTCTCCACGATCCAGACAACGTAGAAAAAAACAAATTACACCATCGGAAAGAGCAGAGAATTTCGAGTAAAAATATATCAATTTCAAATCTGAATTTCGATTTCTAATATTTTTTAAAGATTTTAAAACAAAAGTCACTTTTTGCTCAAGAAAACGATTTTTGGTTTTTAAATTCTCGCATCGTGAAAAGTACTCATAATTTCGACTAATAATTTGCATTTTCAGAAAGGTCAAACATCTGGCATTCTTACAAGTCCAATCTGGTCCAGAAATAATGAAAATTGCCTTCAGGATGGCAATTTTAAAGACATCATGATTTTATATTTCTCGGCGTTCCGCTCGGCGTTCCGCTCGGCGTACCGCTTCGTTTCTCCCCCGCTGAAGCAGGGAAGGTGGTGGGTGGGGACGTCAAGGTGGAGGTGACGTCACGGTTCTGAATAGAGCGCCTTTGCTCTATATAAATTATTATATTTATATTTTAAATGATGGGACGATCTGGATTTTTTAAATGTATATTTTAACTTTTGGATATTTTAATTTTATGGATATTTTAAATGATGGAACAATGAAACAATGGAATGAGGATGATGGAATTAAGCATATGGTCATTTTAAATTGCAAATTAGCGCGTGGGAAGTTAGCGGTAGGCCCGGGTTCGATTCCCGCCACTGCCAAAACTGCCGCCGTGTTTACGTGGAATACGATCACGTTAAATATGTGGGTCCGTAAGTCCTTCCGAGAGGTTGGTGGTAGGGGAAGGAGGATACGGCCCCTGTGGATGCCTCCCCCACTGGGTTCCCGTCTAAATTGGGTGAATATGTAGAAAGTTATGGAGATTGTCGCGGAGGGCGCGGCAGCCCAGTGGTTAGCGCGCGGGAATTGCACTCAGTAGGCCCGGGTTCGATTCCCGCCACTGCCAAAACTTACGCCACGTTCACGCAGAGTACGATCACGTTAAACATGTGGGTTCGTGAGTCCTTCCGAGAGGTTGGTGGTAGGGGAAGGAGGGTACTGTTGGAAAATTTAAAATTTGCAGATAGCAAAGCACGCACTGTCAGAGTCAATAAGTGTTGGCTGGGTCATGAAAGTACACAAGTCCAGTTTTAAAGGAAAACTTCGTTCACTTTATTTGGTGAAAAACACAACTCAGCATATTACACATACCTGGTAATTTTCCATGCCGTAAAACGTCAAAATAAACTATGTACAAAAGATTTTTAGTTGTAAATGACTAGACAGAGATTCCTTGAAGCATTTGGTAGTAAATTACTATACTACCTCTATCAGTTGCGTATATTTCAGCCACCATCACTTGGTAAAGGGAAACCAAAGGATATAACATCAGGAAAATATTTAAAGTGGCTTCCGAACGTTTGTAAGTAAATTTAACGTTCAATACATCTGCATCCGTTTCGACTATTAACCGTCGTCAAAAAGATATTCCGCAGTGCTTCTGTCAAAAACATTTCTGTCTGATCTCGATCGACCTTTCTACTGTCGACCTATCTCCAATGTCTCCTGCAGACGTCTCCTTAATGTCTGCAAAGTCTGACTAATGTCTGATTGCTTCAAGAAACCTCTGCCCTATATATCCGAGAATGGACAGTTCCGGAAACGCCCCCGGATATGCAAATCAGATGCGTACGCATTGAGAACTGATTTGCATGAAACCTCATGTTGAAAAACGTCACGGTTCACGCCGGTGAACGGGAAGAGTCGTTCATATTAAATTTGCATAAACACCCGCTCACGGGAACGTGAATCGCGATGTATTGATTATTTCCAACAATCGGCCCCCTCATGCAAATCCTTAAGTCTCAATGCATATGCAAAAGAAAACTTACTCTGAGAAACCAAGGTATATCAATAAACACCAAGGCCCCCAGTATCCTATCAAACATAATGAAGGAAAAAATTTAAAGTATTATATCATTATTAAATTTAAAATAAAATGCATAAGTACTTATAGCATCTGAAAAATAGTTAAGTATTGTCGACAATATTGTAACAACAACATTTCACATCAAGTAGAAATTTATATACAACACAACTTCAATGCTTAAGTATCAGCATTCAAAAATTTAAATTTTAGTTTAAATTTAATTATAAGTATCCAAAATTTAAGTATAAGCACATTATCATTTTAAACAAGTCAACTTTAAAAGATTAAGATTTTGTATAAGCATAGAATTTAAGTTTACTTTAAATTTGAGTATAAACACTATAATTCAAAAAGCTTAAAAAAATTTAGTCTATTAACACAATATAAGTATACATAATTAATACTATTAGACTGCATTGATATACCAAATATTTAAAAATACATGATGCAAGTAATTAGATAATAAAATTCCTTTATCAAAACTTTCAACACATACTTTTTACCAAGTTGAAAAATACAAAATTTTATACACATAAGCTATTATTTAGCATCATGCGGGTCATGGAAAATGGATGTATATACAAAGGTGTAAAGTGAAAAAGATTCAATATCACAAAAATTTATACTCAAGATATACTATCTTATATCAATGAGGTTTAAGATAAACAATAATGTATATATATGACATCTTAAAAAAAATTCCCAAGTTGTAAATTCAATTTAGTATTTAAAATTTTCTTTAGACTAAACATTTAATCTCAAAAAGTTTTGATTTAGTTTTTAAAAATTTTATTACAAAATTTAAGTATTATTTCCTTAGTCATTGGTTTAGTAAAGTGATCTGCTAAGTTATCTTTACTATTTACAAATTTAACATTAAAAGATTCATTGACTATTAAATTTCTTAGGAAATGATATCTAACATCAATATGCTTAGTTCTGTTGTTTTCAATTGGAGAGTTAGAAAAATTAATGGCTGCTTGGTTGTCGCTAAAAATAACACTGTTACTTTTATTAAAGTTTAACCCAAGTAAATGACATTCTTCTATTATGTTTTGTACCCATATCATTTCCTTAGCGGCTTCAGTTAGTGATACATATTCAGCTTCCATGGTTGATAAGCTGACACACTTATGTTTAAAGGTACGCCAAGAAATAGGTACATTGTCAATAAAGAGTATCATGCCTCCAAGTGAAACACGGTCATCTCTGTTTGCAGCAAAGTCAGAATCTGAGTAACAATTTAATTTTAACTCCTGAATGTTAGATAAATTCAACACATAGTTTTTAGTCTTTTCAACATATCCTAAAAGTCTTAACAATGCATCCCAATGCTTAATTCCAGGGTTTTCTTGAAATTGAGATAATATATTGATGGCGTAACAAATATCAGGTCTAGTCCTACTAGATATAAAAGCCAAACACCCAATTAAGCTCCTGTAAGGAAAACTTTGCATTTGCTTTATTTCTTCACTTGTCTTTGGACAATCTATTTTACTTAGAATATTCCCTTTAGAAATGGGAAGTGAAGTAACTGGATATTTATACTGTTGAAACATTTGACATACTTTATCTATATACTGACTTTGATGTATAAAAAATTTATTGTCACACTCTTTAAATTCCACGCCTAAAAGTTTTCTAATTTTTCCTAATACCTTGATATCAAATTCTATGCTAAGTAACGAAACAATGTGGTCTATGTCCCTTTGATACTTTGAGAAGAGAATTATGTCATCCACATAGACTAGCATAAGAACTTTGCTATTGTAAATATATGCACAATTACACCATTGAAGTTTTAAAAAATTTAATTCTTTTAATTTGGTGTCAAGTTCATTAAACCATTCTCTTCCACTTTGATGAAGACCGTAAATGGCTTTCTTCAACAAACAAACATAATCAGGCTGTTCCTGATTGACATAACCTTGAGGCTGTTTCATATATACCTTTTGACTCAATTTAGCATAGAGATAGGCAGATTTGATATCTAATTGGAAATGCATCCAGCCAAGCATGCATACGAAAATTGAGAAGAATGCTCTAATTAAGTTGAAGTTAACAACAGGGCTAAAAACTTCATCGTATGATTCTCCCTTTTTCTGACCATACCCCTGGGCTACCAAACGAGCTTTAAACCTCTTGATTTTCCCATTCTCGTCTTTCTTAATGGTGTAGACCCATCTATTGCCTATATGCTTTTGTGAGGTGGATGCAGGAACTAGTTCCCAGACACCCCTCTCTTGCATTACGGCCATTTCCTCATCCATAGCTTTACACCATTTTTCGGACTGGGAAGATTTTATAGCAGCGTTGTACCCTTTTGGTATATTTATTTCAATATTGCTTGCTTCTGGTCTGCCTCTGACCCTTTTAAGACCTTTATTTTCCCGAAAATTAAACAGTTGCTGATCAAATTGTATATTCCTTTTATCACAATATTTCTTAACATCATTGTGCGACCTCAGCCTTTTATTATCTCCTTGAGCGTAATAATACACATCGGTTCTACTCCCATCGGGTCTTGGAACCGTCTTTCGCTGCCAAGCAATATCCGAGCAAGGAGTCATACTGGAGTCAGCAGGAGAGTCCGTTTCCTCACTGGATTCAGACGGATCGTCACCAGTGTCTTCACTCTCTCCTGCCCCCCCATCAGACTGCTCTCTCGGATATTCCCCGTCGGAGCAGGGTTCCCACTAAGTCAGGAAAAGAGGGGGAGAATTTCTCTCCTTCCAAAAAATTTTGGGAGAGATTTTCTGTTATAAGGAGAGACACTTAAAATTTCATTTTTTTTATGATGCTAATTTAGAAAGTAATAAAAAAGAAAGCATTAACTATAACTCATATTCTACGACATTTAAATTTTTTAATTCTTAAAACTAACATTCTTACTAACATTCTTTTTAAAAATTAATTAGGAGTCGTTTAAGTATTAAGTAAGCACATTTTTGGTAATTTTATAGCTCCCCCCCCCCCCCCCCACTTGTTAGCAAAAATACTCAAATTCCTGACTTCCCCCATGCTTACGTTATGATTTTATTTGCTGACATAAAAACGTCTACATGGGTTATTTTATGTAAAATGTCTCACATGCGAATTTACGCTTTTTTTGTCTGTAAACTGCAAAAGTCGAGGGCTGACTGTATTTACTTTATATTTTGATTTTTAAAATCATTTTATGATCAATTTTCATGCAGCAATAGCAATTAAAAACTTTAAACGATTTTTGATCGCCGAAGGCGAATATCGACGAAAACTATTTCACTAGGCAAATAGAATTAGGTAATAAATTTGACTTTATGTTTGAAAATGGATTTTTTTTTTTTGTATTTTTTACAAAACTTGCAGAACATAAGGATTGCATCGTCCTTTTGTTGAATCTCAAGCCAGTCATGTGATTTTAGCCATTTTGTTTGACTCGACTTTTTCTTTTTGTTTTCAAAATAGCCCTTTATTTCATAAATAATACGTTTGTAAAATAATTTTTCTGTATAAAACGCGAAACAATTACAAACACTGTAGTCGATGCAAACAGATTGGAAAAGTGGGAAATATTTTTCAAATTAAACGAGGTATGTCGAGGATAGCGTACAAATGCAGATTTTTCGTGATACTGCTGCAAAATAACCTTTCATTTTATTAATAATACGGTAGAAAAATGGTTTGGTTTTTATTATTTGTATATTAAACGACATAATTATAAAAAAATTCAGTCGATGCAAATATATTGTGAAAATGGCAAAAAGATATTCATTGGTCATCTCTCCTCAGAAAATGTGGGAATCGCCGTATGCGAACGCCGTTTTCGCAATCGCGGAGAAACAGATTTTCGGATCATGTAAGAAAGGAATGTCTCTGATAAAAAATTCGTTACTTTGTTCAAATTTTGTAACATTTTTTGGGCATATATGGCCAATTTCACGACATTTTCGGGATTTTTGTAACCTGTAGACATACTGTGTACGGGGGAAAGGATTTTCGTCCGCGGAAAGAAGAAAATTTCTCGAGCAAAACACAAAAAATGCGGGAAGTACGCGGAAAGAGCATAATTCAATTCCGTGAAAGAATCCTATAAAAAAAAGCAAAATTTTATTTGATCGAATTTGCCACCCGCGCAAGCTGAAGGGACACTTATAGTTTTCTATAAAATATCTCTCTAATTAGAAACACGTAGTACTTTAGTGTACCCAAATCGCGATTGACTGCGATTCAGACGTAGCTACGAAATTGCGGTCCGCGACCGCTCGGCAACCGGCCCACGATTCGCAACAACGAGGCAACTGATCGCGATTTGCGGTCGCGAAGCAATCAGCCCGATCTCCGATCGGGCATTGGATTTCTCGGTATCCAATTTGAAGGAAAAAATAATTTTAGGCCGGAACTGGAGAGAGAGAAATTCTCGCGCAGTCTAAATTTTTACGCGAGATTTTTCATGGATTGCGCGAGAATCTCGCGGGTTCGCGCTGAAATGGGAACCCTGCGTCGGAGTATTCTGAAAGGTTATCTCTTGATATCCCTGAGGAGATATTTCTGGGACAAATTGGGTCCAGGATGCCTTCCACTACATCACCCTCATCAAACCTCACATTGCAGGTCTCAATTGTTCGTTTCTCTCCTGACAAAAATATCCTATAGCCCTTAGTTTTAGTAGCATAGCCTACCATCACCCCTTCTGTAGCTTTCATGTCTAACTTCTTTCTGAGCTGACTGGGTTTGCCTACATATGCTCTACAATCAAAGGTTCTAAGATGTTTGACTGAAGGTTTTCTACCACTGTAGAGCTCATGTGGTGTTTTTGTCTTAAATTTGTGACATATTCGATTTTTAGTGTATGCAAAACACAATATTGCTTCCGCCCAGAATCTGTCATGCAATTTGCTGTCGTTCAACATGGCTCTAACACAGTCAAATGCGGTTAAGTTGAATCGCTCTGATACTTCATTTTGCTGTGGGGTATATGTGTTAGTCCTCTCAGCCTTAATACCGATATCCCTCAGGTAATTTTTGAACTTATCATGGCAGAATTCCATCCCATTATCCGTCCGGATACATAGAATTTTAGTACCTAACTGCCTTTCTTCTCTGGCCTGAAACTCTTTAAAATGTGAAAATACTTCTGACTTCTGTTTCATGAGGTAAACAAAAACTTTTCTACTATAATCATCTGTTATAGTTAAGACATACTTGTTCCCACCATATGAGGCTGTGGGTAAGGGACCACACACATCCATGTGTAACAATTGCAATGGTTTAGTGGACCTTATCCTACCGGTGGGTTTATATGATACTCTCCTAGACTTAGCCAATTTACACGATTTACAATTTAACTTTTTGTATTTAAGCCTAGGAAGTCCGTTTACGGCAGAAACTTTGCTGGTTTGGAGAAGATATTCAGCGTTTATGTGGCAATATCGTTTATGCCAAAGACAGTTTGTACTATTAAGTTCAGTTACTGAACTGCTAGGCTTAGATATTGAACTATCCACATTTCTATTCTGCTTAGTTTTTGTTTTGTCAGATTTAAATTGAGTTTCTTTAAGATTAGGTGCTATTTTTACTTTGTCTATTTTTCTGGAAGCACTAGGATCCCTATCCTTGGATTTCTTATCCTTTTTGTGTTTCTTGTCTCCATCTCGATCCCTATCTTTAGATTGACGGTTTTCTACGTTATGTTGTTCCTGGGTACTATACTTAGGTTTTAAAAAATATAACCCATCCTTTCTTTTTGCATAAAAGAATTTCTCCCCTTTAGGTGTAAAAAACCATAGAACCCCATTAGCTCCATTAAAACTAAAATTTTGTTCCTCAAGAACAGATGCAGCTAATAAATTTCTCCTAAGTTTAGGAGAATACATAACATTTTCCAATTTGATAATACTTTGCTTATCCTTAAATTGGACATACATTTCCACCGTCCCGATAGCCTCAACTGGACTTTCGACATCCCCTACTGCTAGCGACATTGAAGTGCCTTTGCACTCATTAAATTTTGAAAATAACTTAATGTTATTACAGAAATGTCGCGTAGCAGCAGTGTCTACTACCCAGCTGAGTCTATCGCTAGGATCGATTACAGTATTAGCCTCAATCTGTGGAGACCCAAGAAATTCCACAATACTAGATCCATTATTTCTACTGCAATTAGATTTAGTATGACCTAGTTTGTTACACTTAATTTTACTTTTAGAAATATTGACATTATGACTAGAAGTATTTACATTAGACACATTATGAGATACATTTGGAAATTTAGGTTTAGATACTTTTACTCTATTTACAAATTTCTTAGAAGTAAAATATGCAGAATTTGAACTCACAGTTTTGGAAAAGTCACTTGCTTGCTGCCTAAGCCGGCTCTCCTCCGCTGCTAGCTCTGCTTGTATTTTGCTGAGCTTGAAGTCCGAGTCATTCCATCGATATATGAGTTGAACGATACCTCGGAATTCTTCCGGAAGGTACCGTATCGACTGGAATGCTACATATAGGTCTTCAATGGGGTGTTTCGCGTCTTTAAGCCTCGTCACGGCCTTCCGCAGTCTTGAGCAAAAAATGTCAACAGGCTCATCTGGCTCCGGCCGAACGTCGAAGAACTCATCTAGTAATCTAACCAGGTTGGCTCGGGAAGGCGCTTGAAAATGTTCTTTCAAGGTATTCCATACTTGACTAGGTTCGTCGGTGACGTTTATCAACTCCTTGTATTCCGAGGATAAGCTCTGATAAATTATGGCTAATGCTCGGTCTTTCCGGCGATAAAAATCATCGTAGTCGCGGCGACTCGCGGTTGCGTCTTCTTCGATAGGCTTAGCACTTCCATCTACGTGTCCGAAACATCCTTCTCCCTTGAGGACGAATGAGATGTCGGTACGCCAGGTGACGTAGTTGTCCCGCGTCAGCAACTCCATTCTACTTGCCTCCATGGCCACTCGTAGTTTTGAAGAAGCAGAAGTAAAAGTTCTTGTACACTGTTTACGTTTACACTGTTGCGTTTCGTTGTTCACACGAACTTCAAAATGGTGCCAGGTGCGGCCCCCATCTGAACACTGGAACGATTTCTTTAAAGATACTTGCACTTATGACTCTATTGGGCGTTGAACTGGCCCCGTAACCGTTTTACTGTTGGAAAATTTAAAATTTGCAGATAGCAAAGCACGCACTGTCAGAGTCAATAAGTGTTGGCTGGGTCATGAAAGTACACAAGTCCAGTTTTAAAGGAAAACTTCGTTCACTTTATTTGGTGAAAAACACAACTCAGCATATTACACATACCTGGTAATTTTCCATGCCGTAAAACGTCAAAATAAACTATGTACAAAAGATTTTTAGTTGTAAATGACTAGACAGAGATTCCTTGAAGCATTTGGTAGTAAATTACTATACTACCTCTATCAGTTGCGTATATTTCAGCCACCATCACTTGGTAAAGGGAAACCAAAGGATATAACATCAGGAAAATATTTAAAGCGGCTTCCGAACGTTTGTAATTAAATTTAACGTTCAATACATCTGCATCCGTTTCGACTATTAACCGTCGTCAAAAAGATATTCCGCAGTGCTTCTGTCAAAAACATTTCTGTCTGATCTCGATCGACCTTTCTACTGTCGACCTATCTCCAATGTCTCCTGCAGACGTCTCCTTAATGTCTGCAAAGTCTGACTAATGTCTGATTGCTTCAAGAAACCTCTGCCCTATATATCCGAGAATGGACAGTTCCGGAAACGCCCCCGGATATGCAAATCAGATGCGTACGCATTGAGAACTGATTTGCATGAAACCTCATGTTGAAAAACGTCACGGTTCACGCCGGTGAACGGGAAGAGTCGTTCATATTAAATTTGCATAAACGCCCGCTCACGGGAACGTGAATCGCGATGTATTGATTATTTCCAACAGGTACGGTCTAAATTGGGTGAATAAAAAGAAAGTTATGGAGATTGTCGCGGAGGGCGAAGTAGCCCAGTGGTTAGCGCGCGGGAATTGCACGCGGTAGGCCCGGGTTCGATTTCCGCCACTGACATGGAGTACGATCACGTTAAACATATGGGTCCGTATGTTTTTCCGAGAGGTTGGTGGTAGGGGAAGGAGGGTACGTTCCCTGTGGATGCCTCCCCCACTGGGTTCCGGTCTAAATTGGGTGGCACATCCTGGCCGTCCAACCAGTTACCAGGCCCGGGTTCGATTCCCAAAATTGCCGCCGTGTTTACGCGGAGTACGAGCACGTTAAACATGTGGGTCCGTGAGTCCTTCCGAGAAGTTGGTGGTAGGGGAAGGAGGGTACGGTCTAAATTGGATGAATAAAAAGAAAGTTATGGAGATTGTCGCGTAGGGCAAAGTAGCCCAATGGTTAGCGCGCGGAAATTGCACTCGGTAGGCCCGGGTTCGATTCCCAAAATTGCCGCCGTGTTTACGCGGAGTACGATCACGTTAAACATGTGGGTCTGTAAGTCCTTCCGAGAGGTTGGTGGTAGGGGAAGAAGGGTACGGTCCCTGTGGATGCTTCTCCCACTTGGTTCCGGTCTAAATTGGGTGAATAAAAAATAAGTTATGAAGAATATCGCGGAGGGTGAAGTACCCCAGTGGTTAGTGCGCGGGATTTGCACTTGGTAGGCCCGGGTTCGATTCCCAAAATTGCCGAATAAAAATAAAGTTATGGGGATTGTCGCGGATGGCACGGTAGCCCAGTGGTTAGCGCGCGGGAATTTCACTCGGTAGGCCCGGGTTCGATTCCCGCCATTGCCAAAACTGCAGCCGTGTTCACGCGGAGTACGATCACGTTAAACGTGTGGGATTGCAAGTCCTTCCGAGAGGTTTGTGGTAGGGGAAGGAGGGTACGGTCTCTTTGGATGCCTCCCCCATTGGGTTCCGGTCTAAATTGTGTGGCACTTCCTGGCCTTCCAAGCAGTTACCTTACACCTTTCTGGTAGGTCGCGCCAACGAGTTTGCCACGGTCAGAATTTTCAAGGGTAGCGAACAGGCTGGTCGCCAAAGGCGGCTAGTATACAATATAATGAAAACTCCGCTCTATGCAATAATGATACGCGGACATATTTAATTTGCGTAGCAGATTTACTCCCAATACAGGTCATGCAATAACTATTTGTTGTGTATCTAACCACGGCCGCCCATAAGGAGAGTCAGACACCACTCAAGTGATGGGACCCCCAATAATTTTTTGAGGGGGGGAGAAGACTTGAAGAATGTACAAAAGAGGAAAACGAAATATGAAGGGTAACCCAGAAATTTGTATGAGCAATCCTCACCCGACTACTACGCAGACGGATGCAATACGCGTTATATATAATATAACGATAACTCCGCTCCATGCAATAATGATTTGACATATTTAATTTGCATAGTGGATTTACAAAATTAAGCGCCTTCTTTTAACGAGTGTATGTAATCCGCATGCAATAACGATATATACCTTGTGCAGACGCGTGCAAATCGTGTGACATTGTATTATGAACACGCGCACTATGCGGGCTTATGGATTAACAGATTAGCCCGTTGCACGACATCCGCATAGCAGATTTGAAACAAAAAATACCCCCCCCCCCCCCCCTCATATTATCAGACTCGTCTTTGATCCACTCCGCGGACGCATGTAATAATAATAATAATTAAGCTCATTTAATACCGATGCGCCAGCTTTAGGGATGTATGTAGTAGTTGTCGTTCGTGTTGGAAACTTGGTTCTGTTTTCGTCGCGATTCTCGTTATCGCGAGAACGTGTTTACATTTTTAGAATGGTTCTACCGTTCTCGTGAACGACTCGTGACGGGAACAGAACATGCCATTTATGCAAATCGCCATCTCGCCGCGCGCGCATTCTGATTTGCATATAGTGAGGGCGCTGCCGTCAACGGTTGTGTTCCGGAGCGTACCCATCACAGTGTATATATGATAGGACACATTCTCAGTTATTCAGAGACTTTACAGACCTTGACTGACCATGTAGTAGACGTGGGAGACTTTTCAGAGTTTAAGATCTTGTAGTTATGCAGACTTAAGACTCGACGTATAGTCAGATCGATCAGACGGTGATCGACGGTGAAAGACCTTGTATGGAAGGCAGACCTTGATCGGTAGAGAGTAGTCTAACTTCTAAAGCCATGACGTGTGACCTGATGATGGTGGCTTCATTAACGTGCACGGCATGTGTGGTACAGTAGCTGTTTTTTCTACTTACCGATGTTATAGTAACTGAGAGTGTGTGCCTAGTCATAAAAACTGTTTAAAACCTTTTTCATGAGCTTGCTAGCTCATTGTATATAATTTTGCTTTGCAACGAATGTTACAGTGTTTTATTTTGTAACTTCATCTGATGCAATGGATCTCACAACAAATAAATTGTGTTTGTGTTTAACGAGCTTGTTTTCTTGAGAAAACACATCACTACTGCATATCATCTGCTACAAAATTTTCTTTACCAGCACTTCAGATATGGATATGGCCAAAACACTGCTAAATCTGCAAATGACTTTCAAATTTTTCTAGTCAAGTCGCTCAGCTAACACAGCAAATAGCAGCCGACATTTGGTTATGGGCCCGTAGTATGTCAAGGCCATAACTTTTATCCGTGATAAAGCAGCAGTGAAGAGTTGTGAATTCCATCGACGGGGGCCGCGACCGGCGCCATTTGCATCAAGCAGAAAGGTAAACAACGCACTCTAGTCACAGTTAAAGACTATGGCGGTGAGCAACGGCATAGAAGCGTTAAACAGGGACAATTACGTCACCTGGCGTAATGAAATTTCATTTATCCTGAAAGGAGAAGGATGTTACGGCCACATCAACCGTACTGCATTACCAGTCGACGAATCTACGTCACGCCGCGAGCGAGAGGAGTACATGCGCAGCAGCGACCGCGCACTTTCCATCCTGTTTCGAAATATCTCGGCGGAGTACAGAGAACTGCTCGACATCGACGACAGCCCGGCGGATGCGTGGGAGAAGTTGGAGGCGCATTTTGAGGCCCCAACGCGCGCCAATCTAGTTCATCTGTTGGACGAGTTTTTCAGTCTACGCCCGGAAATCGAGGAGCCCATCGACATATTCTGTACGAGGATAAGGAAAGCTGTCACCAAGCTCAAGAACGTGAATCACCCCGTGGAGGATGTGTACGTGGCATTCCAAGCCATCCGGTATCTCCCAGACCAGTACCAGAGTATCATTCAAATCATTTATCGCTGGAGCGATACTGATTTTAAATTGGATAAAATTCAGAAAGAACTGTCTTTGGAGGAGGGCAGGATTAGACAGTTGAGGAAGGATCATGACAATAATAATGTAAGTTCCAATTCATCTGTATATTTTTCAAATGTTAACGCTAAATGCAAAAATGTTACCAAAGTTAAAAAGTCTATTAAGGTCATAGGACCATGTTTTATGTGTAATAAAAATGGTCATGTAAAGGCACAATGCCCAAAATTGAAAAAGATGACTAGCTCTAGTATTATTGAAGTATTTTCAAATATAAATGTAGAAGCTAATATTGTTGATAATCCTGACAATAGGCTCAGCTGGGTGATTGACACCGCTGCTACGCGACACTTTTGTAATGATGTTAAAATGTTTTCAAAATTTGATAAATGTAAGGATACATCTATGTCGCTAGCAGTGGGTGATATGGAAAGCCCAGTTGAGGCTATTGGAACGGTGAACATGTATGTTAAATTTAAAGATCATACAAATAATATTGTGCTACAAAATGTTATGTATTCACCAAAATTACGGCGTAACTTGTTGGCCGCATCTGTATTAGAAGAGCAGGGCTATTCTTTTAGTGCAGCCAAAGGTATTCTATGGTTTAAGACTCCTGAGGGAGAAAATTTCTTTTACGCTAAACGTAAAGAAGGATTGTATTTCTTAAAACCACAGTACTCAACTAAAAGTTTAAATAGTAGTGTTGAGGGCCGTAAAGGAGATCAGGATAGGGACAAAAATTCTAAACAGGTTAGAAAAACCCCTGCAACAAATAGTCAAAGTCAAAACAAAATTAGGCCTAACTTGAATAAAAGGAAAAACAAATCTGATTTAAAATCAAAGTCAAATAAAATTAGTGGTTCAACAGTTGAAATTCTGAACAAAACTGAATTATGGCATAGAAGATATGGCCATATTAACTCAGACTACTTGCACCAAACAAGTAAAGTTTCCGCGGCAAACGGACTCCCAAAATTAAAATATGCAAAAGTAAATTGCATTCATTGCAAACTTGCAAAATCTAAGAGAGTTTCGTACAAACCAATAGGCAGGATTAGATCTACAGAACCTTTGCAATTACTGCACATGGACGTTTGTGGTCCAATGCCTGTAGCTTCATTGGGGGGAAACAAATACTTCTTGACTATTACAGACGATTTTAGCCGCAAGGTGTTTGTTTTTATTTTAAAACAAAAATCAGATGTGTTCAAAGTTTTTCAGGATTTTCAAGCTTGTCAGGAGAGACAATTAGGCAAAAAGATTTTGTGCATCCGTACTGATAACGGCATGGAATTTTGTCACGGTCAATTTAAAGCTTTTTTGAAAAAGTTAGGGATTAAGCATGAACGATCTAACACTTATACACCCGAACAAAACGGGGTATCTGAAAGATTCAACCTGACAGCGTTAGATTGTGTCAAGGCAATGCTTAATCAAAGCAAAGTTGGTGACAAAATGTGGGCAGAGGCAATCCTATGTTTTACTTATACAAAGAACAGGATTTGCCATAAATTTAAAGTTAAAACTCCACACGAATTGTACTATGGGAAGAAGCCTGCTGTATCCCATCTCAGAGTTTTTGGATGTAAGGCTTATGCTGGTATTGCAAAACAGCTTAGGAAGAAGCTAGACCTAAGAGCTCAACTGGGAGTTATGGTAGGATATGCAGAAAATACCAGGGGCTATAGAATTCTTCTTGTGAAAGAAGGAAAAATATTAGAAATAAGCAATGTCCGTTTTGAGGAGATGGAAGCAGCGGAAGGCGTCCTGGACCCCATTCGACCTAGAAACTTCACCCAAAAGAAATCGGGTTTTACTCGAACATCAGATTCAGGATCGGGATGTTTGGATAGTGAGTCAGAGGAAGAAGCAGGTGAGAGCCATGACACTAGTCATACTAGTGAGGAAGAGGACTCTCCTGCTGATTCCGATCTGACCCCCTGTTCAAACATAGATTGGGAAAGGAAAGCTGTACCCAGGCCTGATGGAACTCGAACTGATGTTTACTACTCAGTGAGGGGTGATAAACATAGGCTGAGAAGTCATAATGATGTTAAAAAATTCTGTGCTAAGGCTAACATACATTATGACCAAAATTTGTTTAACTTCAGAGAAAAGAGGGATATCAAATCCAGGCCAGAGGCAAGCAACATAGAAATAATAGGTGATATTGATCATGTAGTTTCTTTGCTAAAGGGAGAATTTGATATCAAATCTCTAGGGAAGGTCCAAAAACTGTTAGGTGTGGAATTTGCTGAAATCAATAACAAAATTTTTATACATCATAGGCAGTACATTAATAAGATTTGCCAAATGTTTGAGGAATTTTTAGCATTAAATTTTTGTAATCAAATTTCCAAAAACAAAAATGATTAAATTTGTAACTTCTAAATTTTTTTCTTTCTTTTACAAAATATGGTTAGGATATCGTATAAATTTACTCCTCCCTCTGTGATGCAGATAATTGTATCTAGAGTATATATATGTGTATTGTTTACAATGAACTTTCTAAAATTTTTCACATTACACTGAATGTATATATATATCCATGTTTTCAATTCCCGCATAAGACAGTTATGCTTATGTGTATTATCTTTGTGTGTTTACTCCTTGTTATCATACACTTGGTTATGATTCATTGAAGACAAACCACTTCTTTAAATTTATATATGAATACAATACAGAAAGAAAAATCTTTTCATTATCTGTGTCACTGCTATTAGTATTAATTATGTATACTGGTCTTGGACAGAGATAATGAACAGCCATAATTGAATTTGATATTTATAGTAAAATTTTTAATCTTAAATGTTAAATTTAATAATTATACATAAAATTTTCTACATAATTGAATTTGATATTTATAGTGAAATTTTTTTAATCTTAAATGTTAAATTTAATAATTATACATGAAATTTTCTACACAAATTGAATTTGATATTTATAGTGAAATTTTTAATCTTAAATGTTAAATTTAATAATTATACATGAAATTTTCTACACAAATTGAATTTGATATTTATAGTGAAATTTTTAATCTTAAATGTTAAATTTAATAATTATACATGAAATTTTCTACACAAATTGAATTTGATATTTATAGTGAAATTTTTAATCTTAAATGTTAAATTTAATAATTATACATGAAATTTTCTACACAAATTGAATTTGATATTTATAGTGAAATTTTTAATCTTAAATGTTAAATTTAATAATTATACATAAAATTTTCTACATACTTGAATTTAATATTTATAGTGAAATTTTTTAATCTTAAATGTTAAATTTAATAATTATACATAAAATTTTCTACATAATTGAATTTGATATTTATAGTGAAATTTTTAATCTTAAATGTTAAATTTAAATTATTATACTTAAATTTCTTGAAAACTTAAATTTTGACTTAAATTAAATTTTTTGGAACTTAGTGTTTCAATGATATCTAAATTTTTCTTTCAATGATAAATTTTTTTTTGCTTAACATGAAAAGTAATATATATACTTTATGTTTTTGCTGGATACTAAAGAACTTGACATTTTTGCTGTTATGTTTTTTAGAATAATTTCATTGATTGATAGCACGTGCGCCGAGATTTGGGGTTTTGCATGAGGGGGCCGATTGTTGGAAACTTGGTTCTGTTTTCGTCGCGATTCTCGTTATCGCGAGAACGTGTTTACATTTTTAGAATGGTTCTACCGTTCTCGTGAACGACTCGTGACGGGAACAGAACATGCCATTTATGCAAATCGCCATCTCGCCGCGCGCGCATTCTGATTTGCATATAGTGAGGGCGCTGCCGTCAACGGTTGTGTTCCGGAGCGTACCCATCACAGTGTATATATGATAGGACACATTCTCAGTTATTCAGAGACTTTACAGACCTTGACTGACCATGTAGTAGACGTGGGAGACTTTTCAGAGTTTAAGATCTTGTAGTTATGCAGACTTAAGACTCGACGTATAGTCAGATCGATCAGACGGTGATCGACGGTGAAAGACCTTGTATGGAAGGCAGACCTTGATCGGTAGAGAGTAGTCTAACTTCTAAAGCCATGACGTGTGACCTGATGATGGTGGCTTCATTAACGTGCACGGCATGTGTGGTACAGTAGCTGTTTTTTCTACTTACCGATGTTATAGTAACTGAGAGTGTGTGCCTAGTCATAAAAACTGTTTAAAACCTTTTTCATGAGCTTGCTAGCTCATTGTATATAATTTTGCTTTGCAACGAATGTTACAGTGTTTTATTTTGTAACTTCATCTGATGCAATGGATCTCACAACAAATAAATTGTGTTTGTGTTTAACGAGCTTGTTTTCTTGAGAAAACACATCACTACTGCATATCATCTGCTACAAAATTTTCTTTACCAGCACTTCAGATATGGATATGGCCAAAACACTGCTAAATCTGCAAATGACTTTCAAATTTTTCTAGTCAAGTCGCTCAGCTAACACAGCAAATAGCAGCCGACAGTTCGTGTACTCGCCTGCTACACGTGTTTACATCTAAAGATACGGATGCTGCGCAGACACATGAACGTACGTTGCTTGCACTATTAATAACTCTACTTCATGGAATAATGATTCACTTAGCAGCTAAACATTTGCTAATCCATAGTTCAAAACTTTGTACGGTGATTTTATGGAGCTTTCTGGAATTTTATTTAGTCATTTAAATCAGGGTTTTTTTTTTTTTTTTTTTTGTAATCAATATATAACAACAAACAATTAACAAATATTTTCAACGTTTAAATATATCTTATCCTTAAAATCATCAAACCTCATTGACTAATGAGAAAATACTAAAAATCAAAATTTAATATTCTCCTTTTTAAATTTAATAAACTCTAAATTTATATAAATTCAATAATTGTCCTTGGCCTTTTTTTCATGACCAGCTTTCCTGGAGATGGTGTGGTGCCTTGCGACCTCAGTCGCTTGGTACCTCCAACCTTCTCTGTTGCAGCCCCAACATTCTTCAGCTGCAGGTCTTGCTGCTTTTGGGTGTGCCTCTTATCCTGTCGTTGTGTCTTAGAAAGTACTCCCTGCACCGTGGCCATAGTTTCAGTGTGTGTGCTGCTCGCAACTCCACTTCCATCCACATCAAGGTTGCTGGTTACATCCTTTTTGCCATGATCCAACTTCAATGGAGTTCTTTCAGTGGCTGATCAGGTTTCACCCAAAGGTTTATCCAATCCTTCAGTTGACTTATCACCATGGAGACATGAAGAACCAGGCAAAAATGGCATGTCTAAACTCGCCATGTTGTATCCACTAAAATAAAAAAACATGGATTACTTCCAGTTCTACCAGAGCCCCCTCAAGGTTCCGTCTTCTCTATACATAGTATAATGTATAAGGAAAGTATTGTGACGGGGTCAGAAATTTGAATTTTCGATGGTAGAGCACGTTTCAAACATCCCTGAAGACGAACCAAATGTTTTTGAAGTGATGTCTGTGTGTGTGTCAGTGAGTCTGTGAAGACGATATCTCATGAACGAATAGAGCGATTCGAACGAAATTTGGTACAAAAATTTCAATCTGTGAATACTGGAAGCCTATTGTTTTTAAACGCAGTCGAATGTTTAGAACCCCCCAAACTTTTCAAGTGAAATTTTGAAAAAATCAAAATTTTTAATAGTTATACAAATAGTCATTTCTTATGTAATTTTTCATTAGAAAATGATTGACTTAAACTTTAGAATGCTAGTATGAACCGTTCTCAAGATATTGTATATTTTTCAAATGAATTTATCAAAAAATCACAAAAAAATAATATATTAACTATTGTGAAATATGTTCACTTTTCATATGTAATATTATGCGATGAATTTAGTGACATCATTCTCATCGATTTAGCACATTCCATTTATGAGAAAAGTTGCTTTGTGTAATACTTTTTATTTGAATGCCAATAGTCATTTATCTGCTATAAGAATAATTTATTTCTCTGTCTATAACACTTGGCGATGAAGTTGGCGGAATATTGCCAACTTGGCTACTTTTTTTTAAATGTTGCCAAATTAATGGAAATGTCGCCAAATTGATAAAAATGACGCTAAATCAATGAAAATGACGACACTTACCGACTTTTTAAATGTTGTCAAATTGACCAAAATATCTCAAAAATTGCAAAAATAATGCTAAATTAATAAAAGTGATGCCTAATTGATGTATTAATTATTAAAATATTTTAATATATGGACTATATCACTTATTGAGGATGCTATCAATCTTGATAATTGTTTATATAGAGTTGCACGAAACACAATAAGTTTATTGGGTACTTTGAAATAGTTTTACATGTTGTCATTTGGAAAATCGTCAAATGTACAATTCAGCATTAAAAACACATTAACGCAGATCTTATACATTATTTTTTTACTCTAAAAGGATTAAATTCATTGCATTATATAAGGAAGGAAAGTCATGTGCTGCCCACATTAGATTTTCTGGTTTTGTAATGTCTGAGCTATGAAAGTTATGTTTATTTATTTATTATTATTATTTTATAAAATAGTTGTTTTCTGACTGATAAAACTCATAGTTATTGGTGATCACTAATTTGGCATATTGAATACATTATATTAGCATTCTATAAGTATGTATTATATTGAATACATACTTAAATTTGAAATTGTAGCTGAATGTTTAGTACTCTCAGATTTAAATCTTTAAATCCACAAATGTGATTTTTAGTCCTGGATATAGAGGGGATAGGGAGGCTCTAAATATGTATAAATATTGACAGTCATTCAGAATCCACTTTAAACTGTAGTCCCCGGTCAAAAGCATTTGGCTACATAAAATGGTAGTAGAGAACTGAAAACCATCCAGTCCATTGATATTAAATACTTTATATTCAATGAATTTTATTAATCAATTTTGTATATATTTTTAACTATTAAAATAACACAATTTTATATTTTTGCAGCTAATGCAAAGAATTACCTGGAACTTGCTAAAATGCAAGAAACCACCATCCACCTTCAGCACACAGCAAAAATTAAAGAATTTGAATCTCACATTGAAAATGCCAAGACAGAACAAATTCAAGTTCAGCAAGAGGAGCGCCGAAAAACTATTGCAGAAGAAACCAAACATAATCAAGCGGTATTATTTTGTTTATTTTTCTATATAAAATTGAAAATCTGACTGTTCTGTATATGAATCATCCACAGTTTATCTTTTATTTTTTTAAGTCTATGCCTACCTTCATTTTCTTGTTAGAATAAAGTCAGTAAGCCCTTTGCAGGCCAATTTACTACAGAACTACTGCTTATTTAATTTATTTATTTTGCTCTTTAAACAAAAATTATAATTATCTGTATTTAAGAAAATTCCAAAATGTATATATGAGATTAAATTCCATATAAAACAATCTGTAGTGAGTTAGTTTTCTGTTTTTCAGTACTAAAGTAGTGCAGCAACTAATACAGCACAGCAACCATAGGACAGCAGTTGGTTTCCTGAGAATAAATCTGAGGTTATTCCTGGAAATCCATGCTTGGAAGTAATATATTCTCATTCTTCTCTTTTCTGGTAAAGGATTCAAGCAAACTCCTTTCTAGGAAAGGGAGAATGATTGACAGCACTTTGAAAGATCCTTTATTAAGAGACTCTCCTTGACCATACCATACTCAATTGTTGTTACTGAGGAAGAAATAATAAAAGGGAGTTCAACTGACAAAGGTTCTTTGTCAGTCCAACTAACAAAGGTTCTTCCTAGGAAATTCCAACTATTGTATTTACTGGTCTAGACCAGGGGTCGGCAACCTATTGAAACGGAAGAGCCAAAAGTTACAATTTACAAAATTTCCCAGTTTTTAAAGAGCCACTAAAAATTTTCATTTCAATATTATAGTATTTGCTTATATATATTTGATTTTTGATTTAAAATATACGGCTTTAAATACGGAATAATATTTATTCATATAAAAACACATATATAGATAGTTACATGAATGGCAGAATGGGCTTTGCATGCCTTTTGAAAGTTTGATTCAATCTGGCTTATAATTTGTTGTTTTAAGTTTCAAGCACGACTCTAGATTTTTATTTGTTAGTTGACTTCTAACTTTACATTTTATTATATTCATGCAAGAGAACGCTTGCTCGCACGAATATGTCGACCCGAAGATCGTCAGCACTCCATATGCCAACTTCTTCCCCTCACTGTAGCATTCTGGAAGAATATTCCATGCACCTAATATGAGGGCCTCAACTCGCAGATTTTCTTTTAGAGCTGTCCACTTGTGTTGCGCGATGTGCATGCATTTCTGGACCTCCAACTCTTCCAACTTGCTCTTGAGTTCTGTAAACTTGCCACTCCTAAAGTCTTTGGTTTTCAAATCTAGCAATTGCATTTGGAGTGATCCAACATCAATTCCAAATGGCTCAATGTTGATCTCATTTGTATTTGTGTTGAAAGGATTTACTATGAACGCGAGAGTACTTTTGTTTGTTTTGAATTGCTCGAATCTCTCAGCGAATCCATCCTTCATGTTTTTTAAAGCTATGCTGAAGTAATTCGTGTCAATAGTTGCACTGGTCTCATCGCGATATTGCTTCAGATTTTTAAAATGAAGTAATTTACCACTCTCCATGTCTTCAACAAAAAGAAGTAATTTTTTTTCGAAACAATCTACTTCTTCAAGCAAGGCGTAGGCTGGGTTGCTCTTTCCTTGCAGTTTTAGATTTAGTTCATTTAGTTTCATTGTGGTATCTACCATGAAGTTGAATTTTTGCAGCCATTTGTCTTCTTCCAATTCGGGATGGTCAATGCTTCTTTCATTGAGGAATGTTTTTATTTCACTTAAGCACAAAGCAAAACGTTGCAATACGTTACTTCTGGAAAGCCATCGCACTTTATTGTTCAGAAGTAGGTCAGAAAACCGGCTATCTATTTCTTCAAGGAAATCTTTCGACTGGCGATGGTAGAGTTCTTTTGCCAAGATGCTGTTAATAATCTTAATTACCAAGTTCATGACCTCAACTATTTCGGCCGGAAATGTTTGGGCACAAAGCTCTTCTTGATGACATATGCAGTGAAACATTAGAATTTCGTGGTTTATTTTTTTCTGAAGAATTGATGTTACCCCTCTATATTGTTATATACCTTTTCTCCTTTTTAATTATTAATACATCTTTTATTTTCTTAATTATATAATTTACTATTTATATTTACCTTAATTTATTATTATTATTCTTTAAGTTATTTACATTACATTTTATTTAATATTATTTTACATTAGCCTGATCGTATAGATTTTGACAATAAATAAAGTTTACTTTTAATAATATTATTTAATTTCTTTATTTACTTTAACTCAACCATTACTATTGCTTGGTCTGTGCTCAACTATGTAAACCTTTCAAAAACACTTAACATCATATAACCTCTAAGAAAATCCACTTACCTTTAAATAATTAAATTGCACAGCCAACAACTAAAGAAATCACAAACACTAATTGTTAAATTTAAAAATTAACTTTTATTAACAACATTAAAAACTTAAACATTAAGATCTCTAAAACCATTATTTGAATTATAGATAGTACATTGCTCTTAACATTAAAATCTATTAAAATTACTCAATTTCAATAACCCCGGAAACAGAATCCACTCTGGTCTGAAGACCAGAGTTTGGTCTGCCTGGAGCTGGCTGTCCACCTCTAACAATATGAAATAAAAATTATTAAAACTACGAATTCTTTACGTTACAAAATATAAATACTCGTCAATAAGAGACACGTATTATTGGCAAAAACACTAGATCACATTTCAAATTGAAGGACCCCTTTTCCTTTCTTCGAATATTGCAAAACATTAAGCTCAAGGCTTCACACGTCTCATGTTGAATCATTAAATAGTGCACAGAAAACACTGTTTTTTTTTTTTTTTTTTTTTTCATCTACTGCTTGAAATTTTTAACATAGTGAAACACTTTTCAACACTACCACTAGATGTCAGGTGCAGATGCGATAAGAGCCAGCAAAACTGTTGATGAGTAGTGACGATGAGGGAGATGCTTGTACTAAAGATCAGAACTTGTATGGAATACCAGATTAATTACTTTAAAAACACTATCATAGATGTCAGCACCAGACGCAATAAGAGCCGGGAAAAACTGTTGGAAAATGCCGATGATGGAGATGTTTGTGCCAGACATCCAAACTTGTATGACGTGCCAAATTAATTATTTAAAAAAACACTATCGCTAGAGGACAGCACCAGACGTGAAGAGAGCCGGGAAAACTGTTGAAAAATGCCGATGACAGAGATGTTTGCGCCAGACGTCCAAACTTGTATGACGTGCCAAATTGATTATTTTTTAAAAAAACTATAACTTGTAGTACATTATAAGCTTAGTACTAATAACATAAAACATGTTCCCGGCGACCGCGGGATACGGGCGCCCTTGCATGGGCCCGTTCCACGGAACTTCCAAGCAAAACAAACGCCTCCTCGCTCTCGCTGGTCAGGAATCGGAATGTCCGGCAACACGCTTGCCTTCCCAGGAGACGCCAAACTTGGCGAGTGAAACCCTGCGCTTCGCGCCGAGCGCTTACGCATACACTGCGGAAATAAAAACGCTGTTATGCCAAGAATCAAAAAAAAAGGATAACTTCCGCCAAGGCGGCAACCACGAGCCGTGGTGACGCATGGTCACCGGACGCCGCGAGGCAACCCTACTGGCACCCCTCTGCAGGTGTTTTTAACTGATAAGAGGTTCAAGGCTAAGTTTCGTCTTAAAAAGTGCCTTTTTTACACAGATTCGTGAATGAACTGAAGTTAAGTTAAAAGACGCGAGCGAGAGACCGAAAGATTAGCAAAAGATTATTTAACGTTTAAAGGCACATTGCGCACAATTTTGAATAATAAAAACATTAAAAAGATAACAAATTACGTTAAAGGGGAAATAAATCGCCGAAATATTAAAAACAACACATAAATTTAGAATTTTGAAGGGAAAGGGGAAAATAATGAATTTTAAGCTATTACATAATTTTGAACTAATAATTAAATTTAGAGCTGTAGAATCTCGGCATAACATAATTCCTCTCGACCACCGGAAAAAAATTTTAGAATAAAATTTTTCACAACAAAGAGCCGAAAATGACCAAAAGAGAACACCATCCTGGTGGCAGAGAAATTGTAAACCTACGAGAACACTCGCTTCATGTAGCAACTCCTGGGATTACAAATCTGAAAAATGTTTACAATAAATGTTACATACAGGGAAGGCACACTGATCATGACCATAAAATTTAAAACTTGCACTTTTCCTAGACTTTCATTAGAAAAAAATTTCGTATCCCTCCTTTAAGAGAAGAGAAAAACCTCAAAAAAAAAGAAAACATTTATTACAACTCTAAAATTTTAAAATTTTTAAAAACTCGAACTGAACCTCAAGAGAAACAAAATATCTGAATTCTCACCAAATTTAATAAGAAAAAATTTGAAACTCAACAAGGGAAAAATACACTGCTCATAAAACAAAAAAAATCAAATCCCTCCCAATCAAAACAAAAGCCAAAGAACCCCAGTAGTGTGTAGCAGAGCCTGGGCAATGTGACATAAAAATACACTGATCCTGGCCGGGGGGATTTTTCTCCAAAAAAAATCCTCTTTTCTCATGGCGCCCCCAAGCATTCCTCGCTTTTGGGTCCGCCTCCTTTCCTATATACAACATGAGTTTAGCTTCCTCATGCTTACACCACCCTCAGCTTAGCCTTGCACTACCTACTTAAAAGCAAATGATCACAAAAATTTTGAATTTAAACTGCACTGCGCCCAGGTGAAAGAAAATCTCAAAACACTGAAAAACAGTCTGTCAAACCCCCGTTCCACATCCCTCGGGTTGCACAAGTGATACAGAACCAAAACCTGCCAGACTTCCTCAATAAACAAAATTCCCAATGACAAAACACAAAAAAAAATCAAGTGTTTCCAACAGGCGAGAGTACACGTCTGTACTCCCTCTAAAACTGAAATTTAATGAATAGTATCGACAATTTCAAAATTTTCACAATGAAAAAGTTGAATACAAATTTAGAATAGAAATGCTGTGAAATAAAAATTTTGCAAACAGAACTGCCAGAGCTATGTACTTCCAAGACGGGTAAAAGAAGAAAATTAACTTGAACTTGAAGGAGTCGAACAATCGAGATCCCTCAAAAACCCATTGTAGGCCCAATGTAGCACATAACCGTGAAGGTCCCATTTAATTTCCTAAAGCAAATCCTGTCGAACGAGAAATTCTCCCAAAAAAAAAATTTCTCTGTAGCAGTGACTTTCATAAACAAGTGTACTTCCACTAAAATTTGACTAACTCCAAGGTCCACAAAAATTTAACAAATTCGAAGAAGTTCCACAAATGGTAAAATTTTAAAAATTCAAATCCCTGCACTAAAATCCGAAGTACAAACTTCAACAAAAAGGGAATCCCAAAAATGAAAATTTCAAGCAAACCAAAGTTTTAGCTCCACCTCCCAAAAAAATTTAAATTCTGACAAACAAGAAAAAAAAATTTTAAAAATGTAATTTTAAACAAAAACAAAATTTAATTCAACCTTCCAGTCTATCAATTCAATCTTAACACTCCCAATCATCACAAGTAAAAAAAAATTTCAATTACCTTCAAAAGGTTTCAATTTTAAAAAAAAATTTCAAAACAAAAAAAAAATCTGCTTTTGTAGAGTGCATCACCCAAGCAGTCGGAAAGAAGGAAAACAAAACAGAGTTCCCAATTACTTGTCATTACAATAAAAACATAAATTTTGATGAAGACTTTGGACCAGCCGAAGAATTCAAAGGGTCGAAACATAAAATTTTGAGGCCTCCAAGATTAATAACTAAACAACTGAAAACTCAATTTCAAATCTCCTCCCCCACATTTGAAGAAAATACACAATCTCCCAGCAACAAACTTTTAAGAGCCAAAACACTTTTAAATAAAAAAATTTCACAAAGCTAACTTAAATTAAAAAAAAAAATTTCTCAAGGAATATCAAAGAACAATCTCCATTCCCCCCAAAACAAACATTCTGAGACTGAACTTGCACAATTTAACAAAAATTTTCACTTCCCAAAGTCGATCGCTTGGCTGAAGGATCAATGACACAAGAAAAAAAACAATTTTTAGCGGGCAAGTAATTCTCCTAAAAGGAAAGGTGCATTCCCCAGCTGAGCACCTTAAAGGCGGCTTCAAAGCACCAAAGTGACAGTTAACATGGCCTACTGAAAAACAAAAAAAAATTTTCCTTTTTCAAACACATTTCTGTGAAGAAGAATTTCAATGAAAACAAGGCTTCCCAGACCTCAAAATTCCTCCGGGTGACCATGAAAACCAACCCATTAGCCTTACCTTTAACTTCACCCAAAGCCAAGAGTTGTGACTAATTTTTCAAAACAAAAACAAAAGAAAACTTTTGATCACTGTACTCCCTCTTTAATAAAATTTTAAAACTAAAATTTGAACTGAAACTCAAATCCCTAAAACTATATTCCAAAAGAGAAAAAAAATTTCTATCATAAAAAAAATTCCCAACATTTAAGACTTAACCCAGATCTTTGGCATATTTATCTACTTTTAAACACACATTAAATTCAATACACTTAAAACACAACTACTAATACACATACATTTTTCGCTATTCTTAGCCTTATTTCCAATAACTATCTATCTCAATTCTCATAAAAACTGTTGCAACATTCCCAAAAATCTCAAAAAAAATTCTGACAGTGGGCAAGGGGTCGTGAATCCCTTCCCAAAAAAAAACACAATACACACATACATCATGGGCAAGTGATTTAATTCCCGAGGGAAAAAGGTGCATTCCCCAGTGAACACCTGAAAACTGTGTGGCCTCAAAGCACTGAAGTAGCCATTATGGGCAGACTGAGAAAAATTTTTACCCACTTAAAAAAGTTGAGAAGGAATGATTTAGCAAAGCAAGGCCTCCTTTGAACCTGAATCTCCCAGAATCCCCACAACAAACAACCACTTCTCCGCCGCACTCTTACCTACAAAACAAATAGCCAAAAGATCCTTAAAAAAAAAATTTCTCACAATAAAAAATCCTACTCAAATTCCAAAATCACAGAGTCAAACTCCAAAGTTTTACTTTTAAATAAAAAAAAATTCTACAAAACAAAAAAAAATATCTTTAAAACAACAAGCTATGATTAGCTTACACAGGAGTGAAAGAGAAAAAAAAATTTCAACTAACAAAGCTTAATGAAAAAAAACTCCTAAATAAAAACAAAAACAGCACCAGGCAAGAGCATATATAAAAAAAATCCCAAAACTTGCCTACCCTAAACATTTTGAAATGAAACACAAAAAAAAATGAAAAAATTCTTACATTACCATCTTACTACTTACTTTGCTTCCTAAAAAAATTAAAACATTACCTTACTCCCAAAAGAAATTAAATTTCCAGACACTGTGCACTTCCCTATACACATGGATATTTATTACAATAAAAAAAAATTTCAATATTGTTACTGTATAGCAATTTATCATATGGGTGGACAGCCCATTTAAATTATTGTATTTTATTCAGTGGACAGACAACTCAGGCAGAACCAAAAAGGTGAACGGCACCACATGTTATAAGCTTTTGCATTATTTTATTTATTTTTCTTTATTGATTCACACACACATTTATTTATTTATATTATTTAACTATTATTCTTTAAGTTATTTACATTACATTTTATTTAATATTATTTTACATTAGCCTGATCGTATAGATTTTGACAATAAATAAAGTTTACTTTTAATAATATTATTTAATTTCTTTATTTACTTTAACTCAACCATTACTATTGCTTGGTCTGTGCTCAACTATGTAAACCTTTCAAAAACACTTAACATCATATAACCTCTAAGAAAATCCACTTACCTTTAAATAATTAAATTGCACAGCCAACAACTAAAGAAATCACAAACACTAATTGTTAAATTTAAAAATTAACTTTTATTAACAACATTAAAAACTTAAACATTAAGATCTCTAAAACCATTATTTGAATTATAGATAGTACATTGCTCTTAACATTAAAATCTATTAAAATTACTCAATTTCAATAACCCCGGAAACAGAATCCACTCTGGTCTGAAGACCAGAGTTTGGTCTGCCTGGAGCTGGCTGTCCACCTCTAACAATATGAAATAAAAATTATTAAAACTACGAATTCTTTACGTTACAAAATATAAATACTCGTCAATAAGAGACACGTATTATTGGCAAAAACACTAGATCACATTTCAAATTGAAGGACCCCTTTTCCTTTCTTCGAATATTGCAAAACATTAAGCTCAAGGCTTCACACGTCTCATGTTGAATCATTAAATAGTGCACAGAAAACACTGTTTTTTTTTTTTTTTTTTTTTTCATCTACTGCTTGAAATTTTTAACATAGTGAAACACTTTTCAACACTACCACTAGATGTCAGGTGCAGATGCGATAAGAGCCAGCAAAACTGTTGATGAGTAGTGACGATGAGGGAGATGCTTGTACTAAAGATCAGAACTTGTATGGAATACCAGATTAATTACTTTAAAAACACTATCATAGATGTCAGCACCAGACGCAATAAGAGCCGGGAAAAACTGTTGGAAAATGCCGATGATGGAGATGTTTGTGCCAGACATCCAAACTTGTATGACGTGCCAAATTAATTATTTAAAAAAACACTATCGCTAGAGGACAGCACCAGACGTGAAGAGAGCCGGGAAAACTGTTGAAAAATGCCGATGACAGAGATGTTTGCGCCAGACGTCCAAACTTGTATGACGTGCCAAATTGATTATTTTTTAAAAAAACTATAACTTGTAGTACATTATAAGCTTAGTACTAATAACATAAAACATGTTCCCGGCGACCGCGGGATACGGGCGCCCTTGCATGGGCCCGTTCCACGGAACTTCCAAGCAAAACAAACGCCTCCTCGCTCTCGCTGGTCAGGAATCGGAATGTCCGGCAACACGCTTGCCTTCCCAGGAGACGCCAAACTTGGCGAGTGAAACCCTGCGCTTCGCGCCGAGCGCTTACGCATACACTGCGGAAATAAAAACGCTGTTATGCCAAGAATCAAAAAAAAAGGATAACTTCCGCCAAGGCGGCAACCACGAGCCGTGGTGACGCATGGTCACCGGACGCCGCGAGGCAACCCTACTGGCACCCCTCTGCAGGTGTTTTTAACTGATAAGAGGTTCAAGGCTAAGTTTCGTCTTAAAAAGTGCCTTTTTTACACAGATTCGTGAATGAACTGAAGTTAAGTTAAAAGACGCGAGCGAGAGACCGAAAGATTAGCAAAAGATTATTTAACGTTTAAAGGCACATTGCGCACAATTTTGAATAATAAAAACATTAAAAAGATAACAAATTACGTTAAAGGGGAAATAAATCGCCGAAATATTAAAAACAACACATAAATTTAGAATTTTGAAGGGAAAGGGGAAAATAATGAATTTTAAGCTATTACATAATTTTGAACTAATAATTAAATTTAGAGCTGTAGAATCTCGGCATAACAATATGTATTCCTATCATACTTCTGGTTCCATCAGTTGCTATAGAGACGATTTTATTTATATCGATTCCATTGTCTTCCAGGCATTTTTGCACAGCATTTGCTATATCTTCTCCACGAGTTTGCCCTGAGAGCGGTAGCAATCCTAGCAGTTCTTCTGTTGGACCTTGGAAAGACATATACCTGACGAAAAGGGTAGCATGTGCCGTGTCTTTTATGTCGCAAGACTCATCTATAACAAGTGATAAGGCAGAAGCCAGTTGAATGTCTTCCACTTGCATATGTGTTACATTTGAAGACATTTTAGCAGTTCTATTTTGTACTGTTTTAGCAGATAATGGCAAATCTTTGATTTTTTCATGATTTCTGTTTTGTTTTTAAAATCATGAAACAGTTCTTCAGATGCACATATAAAACAATATTTGACGTACTCACCATCTGTGAATGGTTTTCCTCTTTTTGCAATTTCTAATGATACTGCAAATCTTGCCAGATTTACATTATTGGAAGATTGCGCCCAGTTACTTAGTATGGAACTTGACGGTTGTTGTTATTTTTGGAGCTCTTCAACAGCTTTTTGTAATTAACGATTATGAAAATAGAAGCTATTGAGAAATTAGGTACTTAAAAATATATTTTCTTATTTTTTAAGGGTTTTAATAATAAATTATTAATTTTTTCGTATGGAACTGGAGAGCCGCAACTTTACATCAAAAGAGCCGCATGAGGCTCGCGAGCCACAGGTTGCCGACCCGTGATCTAGACAGGTTGTGGTCAAGTTAGAACTCAAGTAATTTTGTTATTTGTCAGTTCCTTTCTGTTAGCCTTTAGCCACAGTCAGCCTGTCAGTTAGTTTCAGCTGTCTAGTCTAGGTCTCACCTTAAAATTAAGAACCTATTTTAAAGTTTTGTAATGCCTGCTGGAAGTGGTAGGAAAGTTTGCCCAGAGTGGCTAGAGGTTACAAAAATATAATATGAAAGCAATAAAGTTAAATGTAATCACTATGGTACTACAATAAGTGCCAAAATTGAAAGGATAAGAAGTCACTTAAATAAGTGTATCAAACATTCTACATCAAGAAGTTTTGTTGGCTTCGAATTAGATGAAGATGCTCCTACAACTTCTGTAAGAACTGGAGAAAGAGAAATTGAAAAATGTTTTGAAGGAAATTCAAGAGGTGAAAACGACTTCACAACAGTAACTGTGCCATGTGCTAAGCGACAAAGAACAATGAAAGATTTTTCAGTAATCACTACTGATAATCAGAAATCAAATTTGGACTTAAAAGTTGCAAAATTTTTCTATGGCAACAACATTGCATTTAATGCTGCAAATAGTGTTGAATACAAAGATATGATGATTACACTGAGACCTGGTTATTGTGGTCTCAGTAGCAGTGATTTGAGTGGGAAATTGTTAGATCTAGTTGGTGTTGATGTGGACAATAGCATTAAAAAGCAATCTGATGAAAATACCTCACTTACTTTGTTATTCTATGTTTGGTCAAATGTAAGGAATGATCCCGTGATTGCCACATGCACACATACAGGTTACACTTCTTTTTTTCTAAATGCAGTGGACTGCGGAAGTAATGAAAAGACATCCGAATATTGTGCAGAAATTGCAATTGAAGCAATACAGCATTGCAATGAAATTCTTGGTATTGAGGTATTTGCTATATGCACTGATAATGAAAACAAAATGGTGAAAACACGAAAACTTTTAAATGACAAATATCCAAACATGGTTCTCTTATGGGTGTTTTGCTCACTATTTAAATCTATTAGAAGATGAAATTTCAAATAAGAGTGTTCTTTAAAATGTAGTTGGAAGTACAAAAGTTTTTCCGAAACCACCATAAACCTCATGGGTGGTTAAAAGAAAAGGGTGGCTTGATGCCCTAGCTACCAAATTCTACTCTTTGGAATTCCCAAATTGATTGCGTGGATACATTTGTGAAAAACTTTCACAAGTATGTGGAGATATCAAGTGAAAATCCAGACGAATTTCCTCGAAATATCATAAAATTTCTAGAAAATGTAATGCTTTATAAAGAAGTACTGTACATGCAAAAGCAATTAATAGAAATTGGCAAAGCCCTTGATGCAATGCAAGCAGAAAAAACCAATATTGCTAGTTGTGTTGAACATTGGCTGGATATTCAAGAAAATGAAACTCTATTACCATATAAGCCACAGATAGAAAAGAGGATGAAACAAGCACTTAAACCATTTCATTATCTTGCAAACATGATGAGTCCAAAGTATATGGGTAAACATCTCACATCTGAACAAGAGGATATTGCCAAAGAGTGGATAACTAATCACCCAGAGTGGTTGGTACCAATGATGGGATTTAAATTAAAAGATCCTACAATGTTCCCAAAATCTATGTTTTTTACTGATGTTAAAGAAAAATTCACTGTCACAGTGGTGGCATCTGGTAGAAAAGCGGTCTAACAAATATCCAGATTTACACAGCTTCTGCCAATTTATGAGGAGATTGGCAAACTGCCCATCAAGTTCAGCATCTGTGGAAAGAGTTTTTTCTACTTATGATTTGGTTTGGTCTAAACTGCGGAATAGACTAGGGATCGAAAAGGCCAAAAAGCTGGTTAAATGTCATCGCTTTTTTAAACAAAATCAAAATGTTTAATTAATTATGTAAATTTTTATGAAATCAAATTTATAATTTAAAATAAAATTAACTCATTTCAATTTATTCAGTATTTTATCACAATTTGAAATTTAATTTTCATTTTGTAAAAGTAAAACTAGTAACAAAATATTTTAATCCTTCCGTGTATGATTTTTATACTTTAAGGCCAAGGTATTATTGGATTGATTGAAAAGAAATTTTTCTTTATGTTGAAGTTAGAAATATAATTATATAATATCAAACTGGTATATATTTATCTAGATACACTATGTTATGTAGGTAGGGTTATATATACTTAAAGTCAAGTAAGAAATATCAAATATTGTTTTTTTAATAAAAATTTTGATTAGGTTTAAAAAAAAGCCGTTTGGGTGTGGGTCTGGGTTTTTTTTAAAAAAAAACTCGGGTGGGTTTTTTGGGGTTTGCGGGCGGGTCCTAAACCCTGTATTCTAACTTTATTTGAAGAAAATTTTATTATGTTACTTAACAATAGAATTTAATTGTTTTATTTTATAAATAAAATGTTTATTGGTCAGATATGTTGATTAAACATATGATTTTATTTGGTTTAAATAACAATTAAATTGATAGAAAAATGAATGTAATAAGTGAATAAACAGTATTATATTTTATTAGTTATTGCTGCATGATAAAATAAGACTACAGGAATTGTCAATATTTTCACTTTTTTATCTGTTTTATTTTGACAGAATTGTTTTCATTTTATATATTTTTGATTGTTGTAATGGGATAAAAAGTGATATAGAAATTTTTTTATTGCTATTTACATTTTGGCATATGGTAACCAAACTTCATATTTTTTATAAATTGGTTTATAAACCAAGAATCAGAAAGGTTTTTTTTTTATTTGTCTGTAAAATTAAATTTGCATAGCAAGAAAAGGTTCATATACTGTTTATTTTATAGTAAAAGTAAATTAAATATTAAAGAAAATTTTTGAAGAACAGTATTATTTAAAATTCTATACGAATTTGCACATATTTTGAATTATAAATAATGCTGAGTGTATCTGTGCTATAACTATACTGAAATTTGTTTGTTCTGTGTACAAATCTGCATCACATTGCTGCAATGCAATGGACACCACACCCGACCATGGTAAGCTGAATCTTGAATCAATTTAACATTGAATTGATAATAACATTTCTGCAAACTCGGCTTAACTATAAACAATTTAGGAATTCCTAGGTGTTTTTTTTTTGTTGTTGTTTATGTTATCAATGTCAGATAAACAACTGAAAATTGAGGATGGTTTATAAAATGGAATTCTGAAATTTCTTTGCTTGAGAAATAGTTAAGCACAGAGACTAAAAAAAATTGGTGAAATTTTTGCAATTTAGCTTTACAATTGATAGGAAATATGTTTGTGATTAAAGTCATTAAATGCTCTATTTTAGTTACAATCATTCTCCTTTGTATTTTCCATATGATAGTTTATGAACCATATATATGAATGTCAAAGTAGAGCAACAATGCATAATATCCCGATATTGGCATTTCAGCTCTGAAAAGCTTCAGTTCCAAATGCATATCTCATACACTATCAGGAACTCGTGAATGATGGTGTAGTGACTGTGTGAATGAGACATATTCATGGGCGGAATTAAGAGTAAAGAATGATCTTTTCTGTGATGTCTGTAGTTATTGTGCAATACACTGTGAAAATGCAGAAATTGCTCATTTGTGATAGATTTTCAGTTTCATTATGTTTTTATTTTTTGTGTTTGCATAATTCAAGGAGCACATTTCACCCTCTGTTTATTTTATAAAGAGGGATTTGAAAATTCCATGTGCGTTTTACACCACTATTGGGAACTCTGAAATATTTCCTGTATAAGTGTCTTGTAGTCATGCAATATGCCTGTGCATTTCTTGTGAATCATTTAAAGTGCAAATTCTTCCTTTTCTGTACTGAGAAAAAAAAAATCAAATAGCCCCCAATCTCTGTTGTATTGTTTATTAAAAATTAATTTTTAAAAAAGTAAACTAATAATTATATTAATTCATCACACTTATAATCTGTATCGGCTAATATTGAAAAGATTTTATAATCATTAAAATTTCATTTCAGAGAGCAGAGTATGCAGATCACCTTGCAAGAAATCGATATAATGACCAGTTAGCACAGCAGGTAATGCTAATTTTTATTTTATCCCTTTCATAAAATACATTTTGATTGTACATCTGACAGTAAAAAGTGAATAAAAAAAAATTGTCTTTTATATCTTATAAATGAAAATATAAAAGGTAAGTAAATTTGTAAAACTTATCTTCGCTCTATAAAACTAGATGATAAGATGTGAATAGAAGAATTACATTTTAATTTCAGTAGATCCAATCAACTTTTAATGGTCATCTATCTGCCCGGATTTATATTATTTCTAGTGTAATATTTCTAGTGTTGCTGTGCCTTTTTCGATATCAGCATAAAATTTAAGAGAAAAAAAAGTAAACAAAAAAAAACTAAAATATTTAAGTATTAATATTAAAAATAAAAAAAAACTAAATAAATGAATTTAGACTTACTTTTAGTTTAATCAATGGCCAAACATTTTACTCTCTAAAAATTCGGAAATTGCGTTGTGATTTACCCAAAAACAAAATATGTTAAACAATAAATTATTACACAGAGTCATAGTGGTAAGAATTGAATGAAAACCAGATTAAAAATAAAAAGGAAATTTATTAGAATATCTTTTAAAAACTTAACATTTCATTTCACCCAGGGTTTCAAAGAAATAAAAAAAGGGAAATTTTTGACAGGTCTGTTCAAGTACAAAATAAAAGGAAAACAAGCATGTAAAAAAATGTATATAAAGATTGCATCACCATTTCCAAAAATTTTACCCTATGTCGGCTCTTTGAGAGCTCAAAAATTTTAATGTAGATAATGGAGTTGAAATTATTTAAAAGAAATTATGCCTTTTCTAGGCATTTTTTGTTTGCATGCCAAAGAAACAGCTCTTCGCCTCAGTTTGGAGGCCACTATTTTTCTTGATGATAGCGCGCGCACACACACACTTCTTCTGCCTCTCCCCGTGAGGCTACTAGCACTGGTAATCGGACGGCGCCGGGACGGGCATCTGCTGCGGGCATAGGCGTCTGATGAACCGGCCTAGTTAAGTGCAGGGGCCTTGGATTCGTGGATGTTGAACTGGAGTTGTGGGTGCTGGGGCACTCTGGGGAACGTCAGATGCTAGAGGGTCCCGTCAATACTTCGAGCCGCTGGTGGATAGGCATGTTGAGGGTGCCTAGGCGATGTCCGCCATCAAAAATTTATGGAAGTGTTTTGGAAAGGAACATCCTGTTCTTAAAAATGTTAGAAAGGCACTGTGCAGCTGGTTGAGTGACTCCGAGAGGAGTAAAAAAAACTTTGTCATCGGGCAGCAACCTTACATGTTGGGGTTTACATCCCGACTGAGGAGAAAATTCTCTCTTGGCGTGAGGTCCCGGAATGGCAACCCCTTTTGGCATAAAAGCATTTGAATTCCGGTCGCTGTGGTTACAACTGATAACCCAGCACCAGACTTCTTGGCGAGCTGAAGATGCCAAATCCTTCAACCCGGCGTTCCACATCTGTTTTCTCCTTTGGACATTTGATATGTCTGTTTCATGTTGCCGGTGACGCTCAGATAGTGTTGTTTTGATCGCCATCTTGAAAACTTTTGTATTTCATGTAAAAATACAGTTGAACTCACAAAACATGCACATTATTAAAAGTATAAACATTTACATATCGTTATTAAAACATCGTTAATTTCCCTGGGTGAAAAAAAGAGGACATAATGTTTACAAAAACTTGTATGCTACATCGTGTTTTGATTGCTTATAAAGCAGTTTAATTCAGAATATTGGGGTGGGAAATTTCCAGCCGTTATAACATTTACTGGGAAAAGGTGTATTTAAAAAGATCACAAAGTCCTGTTAGGCAGGTAAACAATTATTTATATTAAAGTTACGTTTATTTACACCTCTTCAAGCTTAAATAATCATTACTTGATCTGAGCAATTACTAGAGAAAAGCAATATTAAGTGAGTTAAATAAATTCATATAAGTCAAGGATTGCTCAATTTTAAGTTCACTAAAGTTAAACAAATATAAAAATCAATTAGAGGTATTAGTTTAGAAGTTTAATATTCATTAAAAGGTGAGTTATTTTAGTTTAGTTATCCTTTAAGAGTTACTTATTTACCTTTCATTTAACAGTTATAATTAAGATTATACTATATTTAGAGTTATAAATATTTAAGTTATTTATTTTATATTAGATTAAAATTATTTATTACTGCTTTAAGAGCATAGCAATTTAACTTTCTCAGAAATCACCATAACAGTGTCTGTAGCAAACATTTCTCCAAAACTTTCAATTTCCTATTTTCAACTGGAAATTGTATCTGGCATGTCCAGTATTTGAAGCAGGGATTAATTGAATTTATTAAAGTTTAAGTTAAGTTTAATTAAATTTTAAGTTTTTTGAAAGGAGGTATATGAAGCCTGCTACATGAGCACATACTTAAATTACAAAACACAATCACGCACATGCTCATCCTCAATAAGCACCTAATCACACCTTAGACTACTATTTGGGTACAAAAAACACCTTGGTCCTGGTGCTGGGCACATCGAATGTTATGCTCCAACATGACTGTGTATTGCATCCTAAATACCCTTTTTGCTCTTGTGAGTTGGTGTCAATTCTTTTGAAACAGACTACGGAAGCTCTTTTTGATATGCCCTAAATAAGCTCTTTTGATACTCCCTGAATAAGCTCTTTTGATACGCTTTTGATGTACCTTAAATAAGCTCTTTTCATATGACTAAATAAGCTCTTTTGATACGCCATAAAGAGGCTCCTTTGATTTGCCCCAAATATGCCTTTCACCCTCTGTATGGGCATAATACGCTTTATATAACTGCCAACTCTACTGGATTTTCTGGGAAACTACCGGTTTTTGATGATTTTTTCCAGTTTTCAGTGATAATCTTCTGGTTTCTGACAATTTTTTTAGAATTCTCTAAAGTTGGATTCTTCAATAAAAATTCTCTGTTAAAGGGAATTTCGATCAAATTTGCACTGCCATTTTGTTTTTTCTATGCTTGAACCTAGTACCAGTACTAACTTGTATCATTTTCAATGTATTGGTGGATACTGTTTCAAATAATTACGATTTCGCATATATAGATTACATTGCCATGTAATACTGATACATCATTTTGAATCCATGTTTAATTTCAAATTATGTGAATGAAAAATACTCAGCATTCATTTCTTTGTAGTAGTTTTCATTATTAATTAATGTTTTCATAAAATATTCATTATTTTTTCAAGTGCGATTTCACATGTATAAATTACAATCCATTCAATCTTTAAATATCCTTTTCTATCCATGTTTAGTTTCAAATTATATGAATTAAAAAATGCACAACATTCATTTCTTAGCAGTATATTTCATTATTATTTAATATTTTTGTAAAATATTTATATTTTAAGTGTAATCTTGCTTAAATAGATTAAATTCTCATGCAATGTTTAAACATCCTTTTCCATCCATCTTATTTTTGGATAAAATCATTAATTAGTTAAATAATACTTTCACATCTTTGCAGTTTTCATAAATGGAAGGATTATTAATCAGCTCAAAATGAGTGATTGCACAAAGGATTTTTTCCCCTTATTTTCAATTCAATTCCCAAATTTTTCAATTCCTAAATTTTTCTAGTCCCAAAAGCATTTTTCTATCCATTCATCTAATTAACTAAATTACAATTTGAGAACGGAACGTCTTTTGTTTCAGTGAGTCCCCTCAAAAATTTCTCTCTGCTTATGCCATTGATATGTTTTTTTTATACAGTGACTATATAAGAACATTTTTCTTATGCAGTAGGCATTTTCAATGTTATATAGTGAGTTATCATTTTTTTGTGTGATATAAAAAAAATTCCCTATTTTTCCCTAAGTGATATTAAACAGGATGTACACTAACCTGCAGAACACTATTAAAAATGCTCACCACTCTATCTGCTGGATTTTTATTCTCTTAATGTTGACAGGTATGGCTTTAAATGCTCTTTATTGATACACCCTATATAAGCTCCTTTGATTCACTACATAAGCTCCTTTGATTAAAATCAACAACGCATTTTCTAAATGAAAATTCTTGGAAACTCCTTGCAAAAAATATTTTTTGCAATAATATTTTCAATTCTAGTACCAATTCGCAATCCAATAAATCCCTAAGTAGATGACCCCTCAGGGGTTCACTTCTTTAGTAAATACGGGTGTTGCAATCCCGAGGTACCTTCAATTTCCTTTCTCTCTCTTTCCTTTTCCTTCTCCTTTTCTGTCTATCCTCCTTTCCCCTTTTTTTCTCTTTTGTTCTCCTCTTGTGTTTTGTACTTCTTGTCCTTCTTAGCTGCTGGTGTCATCAATGCCGAGCCCTTAGTAAACATCACATCTGCTTTATGGGCCTTAGTACCACTCTTCGACCTGTGCCGTAAGGTACACCATTTGGGCTCGGGAATGGGTTCATGTGGGTGTAATGCGAAAGGGGTAGAGTTGCGTGCATCAGTAGTTTTGCTTTTGAGAAACGTTTGTGGTAAACGGTTCCAGAGGCGAGTTCCTTGGTTGCATGAGATGGTGGAGAGTGTTTCATATCGAGAAATCCCCCATGTATCCTTGTTGGTCCATGGGCTCTGTGCACCAGGTGTATGTTATGGCCTGCTCTCCATCATCTAGCTTTACGAATGACTCCGGTTACACTTGGAATGTTAGAAAAGTGTAGTGAGATGAAACCTGGCAAGGGATCCGATCGATCTGGTAGTAAACCATGGTTTTTCTATAAGTGGTTACAAGCATGGAGAATTTGGGATTGCTTTCTGTCTCGGGTTCTTCATGTGAGAACAGTTTTGTTCTGCCAAATGTATCATGTATGGATTGGACTGAGAGGGTTGAGATCTCTGAATCCTCAAAGCCAAAAGATGTGACTCCCAGAGGTATGGGACAAAGTTGTGTAACATCATGTAACATATCAAGAGCTAGATATTTTATCATAAAGAAGTGTAAAGGAACTTTTGTAAATGTTTCACCATTTTTGATTACAAAAAAGTATAGCTGCCTGTGTAGGTGATGCAGAAAATGTTAGAAAACTAAGATCCAGTTACCTTTTGGTCCAAGTTACCACAAATGCTTAAGCAACAAACATAATGAAAATGGCCCATATTGGAAGTTTCAAGATCACAGTAAACATACATATGTCACTTAACTATTCTAGAGGTGTAATTTCTGAATCAGATTTCATTTATGACAGTGAGGAAGAAATTTTGAACCATTTAATAGACCAAATTGTCTGCGCTGTAAGACGTATCAACATTCATAGAGATGGGAAAGTCTTACCCACCAAACACCTCATACTTACTTTTAACTCACCAGATTTACCAAAAACCATTAAAGCAGCCTATCTGATGTGCAAAGTCCGCTCTTTCATTCCAAATCCATTAAGGTGCTTTAAGTGCAAAGATACAGTTATTCTAAAAATTCATGCCGAGGGAAATATGAAACATGTGCCCAGTGTGCTGAACCTGAATCTGAAAATTGTATAAAAAAAACTTCAATGTGTTAATTGTGATGGTGGACACCCATCATATGCTCAATCATGCCCTAAATGGGAGATCGAAAAGGAAATACAAACTGTTAAAATCAATAATAATATTTCTTACCCTGAAGCACGTAAAATAGTAACAGCACAACACCTAAAGGTGTATCGTATGCTACTGTAGCCACTAATCAACTTCTGTTGCCACGCAATGTGAAAAAAGATCTATTGCTACACAAACTGAACCTATCTCTGTGCCCTAAGATAGTCCAAACTCTACTAACCCATCAAGTACTGAATTTAAACCTAAATCTGCCATACCCTTAGCAACTTCTAGACCAGAGTTTTCACAGCCAAATAAACCAAGTACCAGTGGGGGTAATGAAACATATACTACAGTGAACAAGAAAAAATCCAACAAAAAATCAAAATTAAAAAATGAGAAAGACGAACTAGCACCTAGAAAATCCTTAAAAGCAATAGATTCTGAAAATGATGCCAATATTGATGATGCAGTACAACCATGTACTTCGGATGACGAAGCAATGTTGACAGATGTGTTGCCACCCTCATCCAATAGGTGCAGGGTAAACAGTTCTCGTTCACTAAAAAAGATAAAATCCATACATAATGGCTTCTTTGGTTTCTTGGAACTGCTGTGGTTTGCAGACCAAGTTGTTTGAGACAAAATCCTTAATTAATACTTACCATCCCATTTGTGTTTGTATTCAAGAAACTTAGGTCTAACAATAGCATAAATATTGAACATTTTACTTGCATTCGCGAATATTTTGATCAAAACAGCAGGGTTTCTGGGGAAGTAGCCTTATTAATTTCCAAAGACTATCCTACCTCCAATGTACAACTTACCACTAACAAGCTGTTGCTGTTCGTATCCATATTAAGACATTGATTACAGTATCTTGTATTTATATTCCACCAAATGATAATATTGATCACAAGGAACTTGATGATTTGATTGGCCAACTACCTCGCCATTCATAATATTGGGTGACTTTAATGGTCACAACCCTCTTTGGGGTAGTTCTGACATGAATCACAGAGGACAGCAAATCGAACAGTGTATTAGTGATCACAGCCTGTGCCAGTTAAATAGCAATGAACTTAGGTCTAACAATACTACCTACTTTCATCAACCAAGCAAGACATTCCACACTATTAATCTTGCTTTTTGTTCCCCATCACTCCTTCCATACTGGACCTTTTTAGTTGACAAAGATCTACACAATAATGACCATTTTCCCATTTTTATCTCTAACAGTCAAATCAGATCACCTGTGAAACCATCGCAATATATCTTTTCGAGAGCTGATTGGTTGACATTTACTTCCCAGGCTGTGATAGCTGATGATGCAGTGCAGAGCTGTGACATCGATACAGCTGTAAATAATATTTCAAATCTGTTAAGACTGCTGATACTACAATCCCTAAAAGTTCTGGAAACACATCTAAGTATCGTTTTACTTGGTGGAATAAAGAATGTCGCAAGACATACAAAAAACAAAAGAATGCCTTGTCCAAATTTCGAAGGTATCCTACCACTGATAATCTTACTGCATTTAAATATACAAAAGCAGTTGCTCATAGGATACGCAGACGAAGGCAAAGAGAGTCATGGGAGGAGTATATCAGTAGACTAACCTCTTCCACTTCCAGCAAGAAAGTATGGCAAAAGGTTAAAAAGTGTTCTGGTGTTTATATTGATCATCCCATATCTGTTATCAATAGTAATGGCTCAATTATTAGTTCTCCGGCAAACATAGCAAATGAAATTGCCAAAGCCTTTGCAGATGTTTCAAACTCAGCAAACTATTCAGAACCATTCCTATCACACAAGATCAGATCTGAAAAGAAACCAATTGTCTTCTCATAAGCCAAAAACTTACCATACAATTCTCCATTTAGAGTTTGAACTTCTTACAGCATTGTCACAGACTCAGGGAACCTGTAGTGGGCCAGATGGTGTCCATTGTACAATGCTGAAACACCTTTCTCACGAGTCTTTATTAAACCTTTTATATCTGTTCAACAGGATTTATATGGAACACAAGTTTTCGACGTCCTGACAAAGAGCAATCACCATATCCATTATAAAATCAGGAAAGGACCGCAAAAGTCCTTCAAGTTACCGACCTATTGCGTTGACAAGCTGTATTTGCAAAATTATGGAAAAAATGGTAAATGCCCTGCTTGTTTATTTCCTAGAAACAAATAAACTTTTATCTCCACGTCAAAGTGGTTTTCGACAAGGAAGATCTACTTCTGACAATATTATTGCTCTGGAATCCCAGATCCGGACTGCCTACCTTAGGTGAAATCATTTAGTGTCAATATTTTTTGATATTGACAAAACCTATGATCGCACATGGCACTATGGTATTATTAAGGACCTTTTTGATTTTACTTTAAAAGGAAATCTTCTTATTTTTATACAAAACTCTTTAGCACATAGGACATTCAAAGTTCATATTGGTACTGTTCTTTCAAACCCTCGCGTGCAGGAGGAGGGAGGGCCACAAGGAAGTATGTTGAGTGTGACTCTTTTCCATAAAAATCAACAGTATTTTAAACCATCTACCATCATCAGTTCATAAAAGCCTCTATGTGGATGATTTGCAAGTTTCATACCAAGCACATGATATGTGCACCGTTGAAAGACAGTGTCAAACTGTAGTAAATGGCATTCTGTGATGGGCTAATCTGAATGGATTCAGGTTTGCAATCCAAAAGACTTGTTGCGCTCACTTCGCCAGAAAACAAGGTCTTCACTTACCTCCAGAGATTTTGATGGAGGATGCTAAAATTGCTGTTGTTGACGAAGTGAAATTTCTTGGAGTCTTGGTTCGATAGAAAACTCACGTTCCTACACCATGTACAGAAACTGAGATGGAAATGTGAGTGAGCCATTAACATTTAAAAATTTCTGTCAAATACAAAATGGGGTGCAGATACAACTACAATGCTATGCATATATAGGGCTATTATTCGTTCCAAGATTGATTATGGATGCAATGTTTATGGGAGTGCATGAACATCTGTTCTCCAGAAACTCGACACAATACATAAAAAAGCATTGCGTATATGTTCAAGTGCTTTTAGAACATCTCCTGTTCAAAACTTATATGTGTACTGTAATGAGCCGCCTCTAGAATTCAGACTTGAACAGTTGATACTGAATTATTACTATTTGGTCATGTCCTTACAGAACCACCCTTTGCAACGACTAATACTAGATAAGCATTATGATCGACTCTACGACCACAGACCCTCATGCATTCCTTCTTTTGGCAAGCGGATACTCAATATATTATCAACAACCCCACAAGTAAATCTTAATGTAAGGAAAACAAAGTGTTTTGAAACACCTCCATGGCATGTTCCAGATTTTATATATCTCAAACCATTTAGTAATTTTACTAAGAGTAATACAGATCAGACTATTTATCTGCAACTGTTTGCTGAACATAGAAATCTCTATAACGAGTTTACTCCTATTTTCACAGAAGGGTCAAAAGCTGGCAATTACGTAGGTTTGGCTTATGTATCTAAAAATACTATAAAGTCTTTTAAACTGCATCTTGCTCTATTTTTACTGCTGAGATTATGGCAATATACCAGAGTCTTATATTTATATCTCATCAAATTTCCAAAAAGCACATCATTTATACTGATTCATTGAGTTCGCTACAACTCTTATAATCTAGGATGACTATGAATTACCCCATTGCCTCTGATATTCTTAGGTATGAACATCATCTGAAGGTACAAGGATACCATACCGAATTTTATTGGATGCCAGGACATGTTGGTATCAGAGGAAATGAGTTGGCAGATATTGCTGCTAAATCAGCTACTCAAACTTTAAACCTCCCTTTAACTGACATCAAACAATTCATTTTGAAAAATATTTATGACAAATGGCAGTAATCCTGGAACCAGAAGTCTCATAATAAGTTGTATGAGAAAAAGCCCTTAATACAAAAGTGGACTAGTTTCCAATGTAGGAAACTTGAGGTACTTTTAACTCGTTTGCGCATTGATCATACTCGTTTTACCCATAGACACTTATTTTTAGGAGAAATTGAACCCTTTTGTAATAGTTGTCAGACCTCAGCAAGTATCAAACATATTTTAATTGCATGTACTAAATATAAACAGTTTTGTTTTAAGCATTTCAAGACTTATACTATACATTTGGCAGAATTCATTGGAGAAAATCCTCATTTGGAGTTTTTCCCATTGCTTTTGGACATTGGTTTTTTCCATCATTTTTAATGTCATCTTTTATAACCTTTTAGCCATTTTTCATCTTGTTTGCATTGTTGTACATGTTCCATTGTCATGTTTTTTTCATACATTATCACTCTTTTAAATTATACACGTGTTTTAATCCATGCTAATTTATGTATCTCAGTACCATGTGTTTGGCGCAGCATATCCTCTTTGGATTTTGTGCCATAAAACCATAATCAACCAACCAACCGTAAGCTGATGACATCACATCGAAATACCAACTCTTGACCCCATCTCAAGGTGCATTCATGGACAGAAAAAGAAACCTGTTTAATCAATCATCACGTGCACCGTTTGAATTTTTTTGAAAATGTATGATGTTTTACATAAAAATTCTTAATTAATGAACGGAATACTGCAGAAACATAATTTTTCATTTGGTGCAGTGTTAAAAAAAGCATTTGGTAAATTATAAAGGTGGGATTGTTAGTCAATTATTTTATATTACAATATAGAAACCAGAGACTAAACATGCAAAAAATATATGTATTTTTAAAAATTCATGAAAATTTGTCTATTAATTGTATGGGTTCCGTTAAAAGTTTGTTTGAAAGAGAATTTCTCGATCTTTCGGATGGTGTTATGATGGAAACTCTGCAATAATGTTTTCAATCACTAGAGAGCCGATTTGTGTGAAAATTGCTCAAAATCATGTTAAAATATAAACTAACTAAAAAACTAATTCAAATTGAAAAAAAATCTCACTAAGGTATATTGTCATATATCCTAAAGTACCTGTGTACCAAATTTCATGTCCGTATGATGTTTAGATTTTGTGCTACAGATGACATAGACAAATATACAGAAAAACGTTTTCTTTTATTATTATGAGTATGCATTATTTTAATTTTCTTCACAGCATTGCACACATGTGATATTTTTGCAGATGTAATTAAAATCATTAAAGAAATGCAGGTAATATTTTTAACAGAGATTGTACATAATTTCACATTTTCATTCATTTTTAACACTTTACAACAAAGTTGAAAAGTGTTTATGACTTTGTTCATTCTGTCTGTCTGTCTGTCCGTCCGTTAGAACGATAACTGCCGTGAAAATGACTTAATCAAAATGAAATTTTAGTATGTTGTTCAGACGGTCTGTAGGACCTATGGGAATATAAATGAATAATATCACCCAATTAGTTTTGGATTGAACCCGGGTTGAAAAAATGAAATACATTGAGCCCTATGGGACCTAATTTTTCAAACATTTTTAAGCGGATTTAAAATTCACAAATTGCTTCGAAAATTTTAGGTAATAGTCAAATTGTTCCATAAAATATATAAAAAAAAATTCAGCGAAATATATTCAGTAGTTTTTTAAATAAAAATTAAAATAATAATTACACTTCTTATATGAAACGATCACGTGACCATGATATGAAACGATCACATGACCCACTTCAAAATGATATATGGCATCCATCTTGTTTCAAAATCGTGATTTTTTAAAGTTCTTTTTAATTCACATTGAGTGTTGTATCCGTCCTAAAACTACTTTATTTTTGCTTCATTTCTGTGCATCTACATACTAAAACAACACAATGACAATATATTTGAGTTTAAATTCTCATTCAAATTTGATTATTTCTACAACTAAGCCTATTTTTCACCTATGTAAAATGTAAACAGCAAAATATGTAGAATGAGTTGTATTAGAATTACTGTATTTCTTTAACACAAAATAATTCAGTCCATGGAGTCTGCATGACTGATATGAATGAAATATTAATTGATTTTATAAGCAGAAGGACGATTTTTTTCGATGAAGTTTTAAGCATAAAGTTTATGAATTGTAGCTCCATGGTCTTAATTTTTAAATAAAATAAATTATTATAGTATTGTGATGAATGAAATGGAGAAAGTTATGAATGAAATCCTGCTTTTATAGAGAGATCCAGGCGTGTTATTTTTTCTATGACGTCATTTGAATTTATTTCAGTTGTTTTTGATGAAGTTTTCAAATATAATAAATTTTCGTAGTATTATGATAGTTTTAAAAATATTACCGTGGAATGTATTGCATTTTAGAGATATTTAAACCAGGCAATTTATATTTCAATGCCGTCATTTGAATGAAGTTCATTTTTTTCAGTGAAGGTTTAAGTTTTCAAATATAATAAATCAATGTAGTATTGTGATAAGTTTTAAAATATTACCGAGGAATGTATTGCATTTTCGACTTTTTAAAATAAAATTGCATTGAAGTTGGAAAGTGTTTCATAATCAATGCTTTAAGCATGATTGATCTTTCTTGTCCTTCTATATCAAAACATACCCAAATGTTACCACAAAGCAAATGCCTACCTTTATTATTATTATTATTTTTTTTTTTTTGCAGTATTGCCATAAATCCCTGATTTTTCCCAAATTTGCACCTCAAATATTTTTTTATGCTGCTCTTTGCAGTGTAAATACTCTAAAAATAAAAGTTATGTTTGACTCTGATGTGATGTGTTTTCCATGAACTGTTCGGTCTAATTGATTGGGTCCATGTTGGATCCATCCCTAAACTATTGGGTCTTTCCATGAACTGTTGGGGAAGGTGATACGTGAAAACCAATTTTTAAAATTTGAATTATTTTTTGTTATTTAATGTTTTATGCGATTTTGACCATTTTTCTCCACCATCCAGACGTCGTAGAAAAAAACAAATCACACGACCGGAAAGAGCAGACAATTGCAAGTAAAAATATATCAATTTCAAATCTCAGGGGCAAATTCTAATATTTTTTAAAGATTTTAAAACAAAAGTCACTTTCGGCTAAAAAAAACCAAACTTTCGTTTTTAAATCCTCGCGTCAAGAAAAGTACCGAGAATTTTGACTAATAATTTACATTTTTAGAAAGCTCAAACATCGGGCATTTTTACACGCCCAGTCTGGTCAAGAAATAATTAAATGGTCAAGAATAATTTAAGTCATGACTTTAAATTTCTCTGCAAAAAAGCCAAAGCAGTTCCGATTTTTTACCCACATGCGCATGCAGACGCACAGCATTTCTATGGTGATAGTTTTTGGCATGCAAGAAAATTACATTATATTTTAAATGATGGAATTAAGAGCTTAGCATATGGTCATTATAAAATTTAAATGATTGAATTATATATAGTGGATTGAATTGTGGTGATGTATTGCATACATCGGGTGGTGGTAACAGTATACAGAGTGAAATTATTATTTCACTCTGGAATTAAGAGCTTAGCATATGGTCATTATAAAAACTTCATTTTTTCTTACAACTCAACCTAAACCTTTCACTTTGTTGTGTTAGCAGTTTCTTTGGAGCGGTTTATCCGTATCAAGATAAGAATTTATTTTACTTCATTATTGTTCTTTTAAGAACATAAACTTCTCTTTCTATTTTTATAACATTAAGTGTATTTACACCTTTATAGTGTATTTTATTTATATTGTTTTAAAATTGTTCTGATTTAAACAGGAATATATATTGTTCTGATTTAACAGGTTTTCGACTTCTATTCTAGAATTTTATTTAGATTTTTGTTTAATTTCTAAACATTCTATTCAGTTTAGAGTTTATTTTAACATTGGACTATTAGTATTATGGGTGTTTATAATTTTGTTTCGTGTTTTTATTAAAAATAAAAAAGCTTTTAATATATACAAACTGAAGTAATGAATGTTTTTGTTTTTGGAATACATTATTTTTCATCTTAAAATTTAATTATTAGTTTTAACTTCATTAAACTAAAACAAACTTTGTTAACTCCACAGGGTTATGACGCCAGCGAGTTTGTCACGGTCAGAATTTTCAAGGGTAGAAAACAGGCTGGTCGCCGAAGGCAGCTAGTTATATAATAAAAACCTTTACAAATATGCTCTATTGTCATATTATTGTATACAAGTTTGGTTTATGCTCAATTTGAGTGCTCTTGTTTATTGGTAGATCCCAAAAACCTAGGCAAAGACACCATAACATAGCTGCCAACCCTCCCGGTTTTTCGCTATATCTCCCGGTCTCCCGGGTAAGTTGCTCAATCTCCCGGTTTTCATTTAGCTGCCTTTATTTTCCCCCTTTCTAGGCAGAAATCACGGGAATGCAAATCGTGATTTACAGTTGTTTTCCGCAGTGCAGTTTTCTGCTACCACTGTGTAGGAATGGATCGTGATTGACATTTGTATTTTTGTATTTGTATCTACAGGTTCCAAAAGTAAAAAAATCGGAAATAGATCTCGAATTTTCCGAAAATATTACGAAATGAGAAACAAAATCATAAATTTTGAAATCAAAGTTTTCCCGTTCTTTTGTCCAAAAATGCATTTTACAGCTATCGCGTAATTGGCGCTCTCAAACGGCGATTATTCCGACAGCGTCACGAGAGAGATGATCAATGATTATTTAATTAATGTGTGGAAAACGCATTTGCATCGACTAAAATTTTATTAAATTATTTTGTTTTATATACAAAACTATTGTTCAAACGTATTATTAATGAAATGAAAGTATTTTTTGCAGCAGTAGCACTAAAAACGACATTTGTGCGCGATCCTTCTTATATTTCGTTTTATTATGAAACTATTTTTCCACCTTCGCAATCTGTCAGCATCGTGAATTTTTTTTATAATTATTTCGTATTTTATACAAAAAACTATTGTTCAAACGTATTATTAAAGAAATGAAAGGCTATTTTGCAGCAGTATCGCGAAAAACAGCATTTGTACACGATCCTCCATATATTTCGTTTAATTGTGAAAATAATTTCCACTTTTGCAATCTGTCAGCATTGTCTAAAATTGGGCTTATCAAAATCTCCCGGTTTTTCATATTTGGAGGTTGGCAGCTATGCCATAATCATCATCCTATCTTAAAAAATACCCAACTTATCAGCAAAAATACTATATACCTTAAACGCAATACGGAAAATGCAGTTCTGCTCACTATTTTTTTTTAACGCACCCTGAAATCTCAATTGATTAAAAAACAACTAAATATTATTTGGTCCTGACACCTTATCGCACAACTTGAGGGGGCGTTCAGGTGAATCAGAGAATGTCACATTTTATAGTGTATCTGTAATATAAATAAAAAAAAAAATCTATTTTTTTTTTTAGAAATGCCATATTCTTTCCTTCTTTACTAGAACTGTATAAAACATTTTTTCTTTAGATGCATAATTATTTTAAAATATATCTTCGTCATTTTCTTTTAAGAAGTCATGTTTTCTTTGATATCTTGGAGGGAATCTTAATTGAATCTATATCTGTGCCTCCTATTTTACCAGATGATTGTTTTACAATTGTTATATTAATAAAATTAGTTTTCAGTTTTTCTCTTCAATTTTAGAATTCAATTTTCTTTTTCAATCAATTTGTTTTACAATATCACCATTTAAATGGCATAAATTATTTGTTTGGTTTTGCAATTACAATCTCTTTTAGCATCCAGGATATTTTTATTTAGTTACATTACTAATTTTGATCGGTTACATTTTTGCAGCCCTTGTTCAGTAAAATGAACAATGATTTTTAGTATTTTAATTGTCTTAAAACATTTGCCTTATTTTGTATCAATATCACCATTGCATTTTGTTGCGATATCACCATTGCATTTTGTTGCAATATCACCATTTAAATGGCATGAATTATTTGTTTGGTTTTGCAGTTGCAATCTCTGTTAGCATCCAGGATACTTTTATTTAATTACATTACTATTTTGATCAGTTACATTTTTACAGTCTTTGCTCAGTAAAATGAACAGTAATCTTTAGTATTGTAATTGTCTTAGAACATTTGCCTTATTTTGGTAAATCATCTGGGAAAAGTTTGTTGTAAAATAGTGTGACCGAATAATAAATGGCAAAGTTGCATGATAGCCTAATACTTAAATATTGTGTTTTTTAAATATTTGAACAAAGATCTGCTTAACTTGGTAGCTGCTTAAATATCCGATTGCTACAGAGTTATCCATTAATAAAACATAAATTAAAATTCCACAGGGAGAAGAAATAAAAATTTGCATTTCACTATATTTTTGTCATTTTCCCCCTTAAACGGTTGGTTAACCATTTTTTAAATAACCCTATTTTGTCACTAAATCAACTAATTAAATGACAAATCTAAAAACCAGAGATTTAAAGGTCACTTTATTAAAAATCATCCTACAGACGTACAACAAATAATTTTAAGCCAGAGCGCTTTCGAACACCTTCATGCTCTTCCTCAGTGGTGATAGAATCAGAACAGATGCTAACATACCTAAATATATTCCAATGCTGTCAAGCAAAATTTGCATATTATGAAAATTGCCATCTATACAAAATTGTGAATCCATAAAACAGATTTAAAATTATAAAATTACAAATCTCAAAGATAAACATTTTAAAAGACTTAGAAAACATCAAATACTTTAGAACATTATTATAAATTAAGGTAACTGCATAAAGGTTTAACACGCACGGCATCGAAAACGAGTCGCCAGGCATAACTTAAGACCTGAATAGTGTCAAAATTACAAATAGAAGAACGATATAAATAAATAAAAAGGGATTCATAAAGTAAAATAGAGCGGGGGTTATTACAGCTGATCAAAAGAAAATAATTTTCATAAAGGGGGCGAAAGTTATCTTTAGACACCAACCCTGTTTTGTATTGGTTTTGTATCAGACGGAATTTAAAAATATAAAAATTCATATATGAATTAAATTTTTTTTTTAAATTTTTAGCACAAAGCTAATGAGGAAAATTTAAGGAGACAAGAAGAATCTATTGCCAGACAAGAAGCCATGAAAAAAGGTAGTTATGTTTATATATTTATTGCATCTATTTAAATAATTGATAAAATAATGCACATAAAATGATTAATTTGTTTCATTTTTAACTTTTTAAAGAAAATGTATATAGTATAATGAAAAATAGTGATAGTGCCAAAAATCTAACTCTTGAATTTTAATATACTTATTTGTTTTGAGCATATTTGAATATGGATCATTCATTTTATCAATGATGTCTGCATTATTTTATTTGAATTGATACACATAAGAGGTTTACTGATTTTCAGAAAGAGAAGGGCAAGAGATCAAATAAGCAGATCTTAGTTTACAAAAACTTAAATTTTAATTAAAAATATATTAAAAAAAGTTAAACATTAAATAGTCATTTTATGGGTATTTTTTTTATTTAAGAACAAATGATGTTATTTATACTACACTACCTTGTGCTATTCTTAAAATGTTTCAGGTTTTAGTCTATAATAGTTAAAATCATAAGAAACTAATATAAGCATCCTTTTATAATACAATTGTATAATAGTATTGTATAATGTAATAATAGTATTGAGCATAACTCACTATTATTAAGTAAAATGATGTTACATAAACAGGGAGCCTTTCCATTTTGCATTGTATGTTTCACATAAGTTGTACATTATGTTCTGTCCCTTTCACAGTGGGTCCAATATGTCCCTTTAATCCATTGGTTCTCAATCTTTCTGGACTCACGGCACCCCTGTTTCCCCCTTTCAGGATACGGTGGCACCCCAACACCCTCTACTCCCCCCCCCTTCTGTACTTTTATCACAATTTAAAAAAAAAAATTGGACTTCGCTCAAATCTAATTAGTTTTTGCTCAAATCTAATAACTCATCTAATAGAAATCACGTAATTCTATTTCATAACTAGAGATGTGTTTTATAATACATAAAAAAAAATCTCAAAATTAAATGGAAATAAATGATTAAAAAAAATTTGAAGTTACAATTTTTATCAAGTTTTGCAAATTTTAGTTACAATAATGTATTTATATATGAATATATGAATAATTTTTCTGCCAAATGTTTAAATTACTTGTTTTAAGCTTAATAACATCAAAGATATAGAAATGGTTTCAAATAAAGGTATCAGTAGCCTTACAAGTTAGTGCGAAATTTGAGGCTGGTGTTTTAAACATAGTAATTTCAAGTCTGGTCTCAAGATTGACAATGCAACACGAATGTCATCCTCAAGTCTTGGAAGTCTATTTCTTGATTTTGACTTGATTATAGCCATGGTGGAAAAACCTTGTTCACACAGATATGACGTGAAGAACGGTAAAAGTAGCTCTATGGCTTTTTTAGCTATGTTGGGATATTCTTGCGATAATTCAGGCCAAAAGGTAGCTACTAATTTCTCGTTACTTTTTTAAAATTTAATTTTTAAAGTAGAATCCGTGCAAACATTGATGAATTCCTCCCTTTCAGAAGCAGTAAGGTTCAGTTCTTCATTGCTATCTGTGCATTCAAATGGTGCCACAATCTAGTCCAACTTTTCCATTGATAGGGATGGAAGGTATTGATCAATTGCATTATCTAGTTGCGAGATATGGTCAAGAATGAGATGTTCTATATTTCTTAGACTACTGAAATCATCTTCATTCATCAGATCAAGAAGAGAGGAAAAGTTAGACAGATCCCCTTTTTGGATCGATGATTTCCATGAGGCCAGTTTTCTCTTAAAACCTTTTATTTTGTTTGTTGATGAAATTAGTGTCTCTTTCCGATCTTGCATAGACAAATTTAATTTATTAAGCTTTTTGAATATATCAGTCAAGTACACAAGTTTCAAATACCAAACATTATTGTGCCATGTTCATTAAACGTGTTCCATTTTTCTTTTTCAAAAATAAATTTAAGTTCTTCCTTAAGATTTGGAAGCTGGCTTAAGACATTGCCTTTAAACAGCCACCTGATTTCTGTGTGTAAAATGAACGAAACATGAGCAGCATCGCATCCATTTTTTGGCATATTTTTTCAAAAATTCTTGTTTTTAAAGGTTGTGTTTTTATGTAATTTACCATTTTGACAGCCCGATTAAAAACCTCGAAAAGTTCATTGCCGCAAGTTTTTGAACTAAAGCTTCTCTATGCAAAAAACAGTGAGTTTTTATCACAGAGGGATTTTCTGTGAGGACTGTAGTTGTAAACCCCTTAAATTTTCCTACCATGGATGGTGCGCCATCGGTACAAATTCTGACACAATTCTCCCACAGGAGGTCATGTTCTGTGAGGTAAATAGACACTGCATTAAAAATGTCTTGACCAGTGGTGGTCATTTGAAACTCTTTAAAAAAAAAGAAATTGTTCTATAATATCATTGTCATTAACGAATCTACCAAACCCAAGGAGTTGTGATTTGGAGCTAATATCTGTGCTTTCATCTACTTGTAAAGCATATTTGCCATTGGCTCTCATTTTCCCCCCAACTTGCTTGTTTACATTTATTGACATTTCAGATATCCTACGGCTTACTGTGCTGTTCGAGAGAGGAACTTTTGAAACCTGATATCTATCTTCTTGACTAAGTACAGTTTCAACAATGATGTTACAAGCTGGACCAATTATTTCCTCTCCGAGAGTGTGAGGTTTCATTTTTTTTTTTTGCTATCAACTCAGCAATTTTAAATGAAGCCTCAAGACTAGCATTACATATGGTGACCCTTTTAACCATTCTAGAAGCAGCTTTTTTCTGGCCTTTCAGTAAACGTGAAAAATAGCAAGAGTTTTTTTTTTTCAGACCCACCTAGATGTTTTGTAGTCAGATGCCACTTCAGCTTATTGGGGACCATGGCTTGATTGCTGAGAGTTTCCTCACAAACAACACATACAGGCCTAGGATTGTCCTGATCAGTATTCCATGTAAAAACCATACAACAAATAACTGTCCAAGTATGTCCCTTTCTTAGGAAAAGGTTCGTTTCTTTTATCACCATTTAAACTTGAGGAATCGGAAGAAACTTTAACATTAACCTCCACTTCAACTTCTTCTTGACTTTCCTCAATTTTACGTCTTTTCACCAAAAACTTATCCATAATCAAAAACACGGAAAGAGTTAAATTGAAAACCACATTGTCAGCACAAAAACAATGTCCCCTATTCTCCAGTTTACTATTTACGTCCACTAATTTCCAGCCACGTGGTGGAGTTTCAGGGTTGCCAGAGTGTACAAAAGAAAACTCGTAAACTACACAGAAGAGCACCCACATTCTCTAAAAATAGTCCCCACTTCCTCACAATGGGCGCCAGAGACTGTCGGAGACTTTGTGAGGTTGCACTCGGATGCATCCTTGTGTCCAGGAAAGCTAACCCATGCTTGGCCCTGTCCCACCCCACTCCAAAGTTTTCACTTCGAATTTCACCGAATTATTCCGAACCAAAATGTTCGGTGCCGAATAATTCTGTCAACGTACCAAGATGTACTTTGGCGAATTTATATCATCTAGCATACGTATCGTAAGTAAAAAATATTTTTCAGTCCAAACATAATATTCTGGATTTTTCTTAATTTTTCAAAAATAAATTTTTCTTTCCCTCCTTAAATCTCGTGGCACCCGTGCCGTGGCACCCCGATTGAGAACCACTGCTTTAATCAGACATTTTAGTCTGTTTCCATCCATCCTCATAAAAGTTTTTAGTTAGTTCCATTCTTTTCCATGCCTTGGACATTATTGTGTGTAGTTTGTTTTCTTCAATCCTTATGTTTTCAATCTTCCCTTCCTTTTCACACACTATTTTATACAGTTTTACTGAATTTTATTTTTATCCCCTATCCTGGAATTTCCTGTTTTATTCCCCCCCCCCTTTTTTTTGTTCATAACAGTCCATCTATTTATTGCCTCATCCCACTGCACAAAATTCTTCTGATATATGATTTAAAATATTCACACTTTTTTGTCTTGTACAATATCTACTAATACAAGGATCTAATACAAGGTATTTTACTAATACGAGGATCGACTGTCATATATTTGTAATGTTTGAAAAGTATGCCTTCTCCATCTCCAAATTTCAAACATAAAATTATTTTGATCTAATTGGGAAAAAAAATTCAGTGGAAATTTAAGTTTTTAAATGAACCTCAAGGAATTTATAAATTACTAGAAAATATACCTACCTGGGATTTAGGTGTAAACCTGTGATTGAAATTGTGCCAAAACTCACAGCAAATTTTCTAAAAACCAAAGAATGTTTTAACAATGCATGTGCTTGCAATAATAAAATAAAAAACTGCTGCGTGGGTGCATGCATGGCTCCACTACAACTGCTTATCTTAAATCTGGGAAATGCTGAGTACATTTTCTGGTATTGAATAAAATTTTCAGAATTGTAAACAATCTTACAAATTATACAGCAATAAAATTTATTAAACCATGATAAAATCAAATGCAACAGGCATTGTCAACATCATGTTATTTGCTTCAAGAAGAGAATTTTTTACCTTCACTCCAAGGACAAAGGAAAACCTGTTTTAACACTGGTTCCATGTGCTCTTAGAATTCTTTTAAAAATTTATGAGGTTTTACATGAAAAATCATAATTAATAAACTGATAACATAATCATAATTTTTTGTTTAGAGCAGTGTGCAATATTCAAAGAAACATCTGTAAAATTACAAAGATTGGATTGTCAGTCAATTTTTTATATATCACAATTTTAAAATCAGGTACATCTTCAAAACAAGAAAAGTATATTTATTTTTTAAATTCATTAATATTTGTCTTTATAGTACAGATTCCATCCAAAGTTGTTTTGAAAGAGAATTCTTTGATCTTTTCAATGATGATAAGAATTTTTTGATTGTTTAAGAACCAAACTAAAAAATTAATTTGAAATAAAAAAAAAGATTCAATAATGTGATTCCTCCCAAAAGCCAAGGTACTCCTGTACTAAATTTCTTGGCCATATACTACTTAGATTTTTCACTGCAAACAACACAAAAAGACATTTTTTTATTGTATATGTACCAACTGCTATAGAAAATTGTATATTGGTTTATTTTTCTTAGTAAAATATCCTACCTTAATAGAAATTTGTTTCCTTATTACATTTTTCTTTTACAGTGTTACATTGCTATTTATTTTTAGATTTAAATAATAAATAATAAAACCTTTAATGATAAAAAAAATAGTACACACAACTCTTTTTTTACACAGTAGATACGTATTTAACTGCCGTAAACCTTTGGGTTGGCTGTGTGGTCTGGGCCTTCCACAGTAGATACGTTCCTCAGAAATTTATGTAAAAAAAGATAAGTTTCCTATAGTAAAATTGGGGATACGTTCCATGTTATCCGAAAACCGTGTAAGTTGAAATAAAGAACACTATATTTAGTTTAAAAACCGTGTAAAAGAAATGTTGAAAACTGTAAAAGTTCTGATATGCATACAAATGATATATACATACATATGCAATTTTATTGAGCAATAAATCTTAAAATATATAATTCATAGGTAAAAATAAGTAGGACAAGCAAAAAGAAAAAGGAATCTGTTAATCCAAAATTAAGAATAGAAAACTCAAAATTGAAAATAGATATAAAGAAATAATATTTAGTTGCATAATTATTTGTCGCTACTTGATAATAAGCACAATTGTTTTCGACGAACTGGACCAAAGTCATTATCATCACTAGAGATATCCATATCTGTCAAGCTTTTTAATGGAGACTTTTGTCCGATAATACTGTTTTGAACTACTGAACTACTTTCTAAAAGCGCTTGCGCTGTCAACTTTTTAATTAAAAAATCTGTTATAGACATTTGAACTTTTGTTTTTTTTTTAGTTCTGTATACAACTCTTGATACCTAGCCAAACAATTTGACAACATTATAGCAGTGTGCAGTGCAAAATAGCTAACCCTATAACGAAGAGTCACCTATTCAAAATCAATTATGAAAAAGTGATTAGGTTGGTTTAGTAGCCTTTTAAATAAGCACATTCCATTTTAACTGATTTTATCTGGATCTGTAAACTGATCTGTAGTATTGTATTCTATTTCCTTCCATTGACTGTCCTACCTTGCATAACCATAGTCTATCCCTTACAGCTAGAAAGCATTAATTTTTCCTGTTTCATTAGTTCTTTCATCGTAAATTTTTCCGATTGTTCTGTTCCATTTTAAAGCATTTCAGTTATCCTGCTTTTTTTAATGTTTCACTGTAGTAAGTTCTAATTAGTGCAGAACAGTGTGTGTGTAGCTTCATCCTGTTTGGATTAGTTCTGTTTTTTTTCCCCATCTCTTTTACTGTTTACACAAGTTTTGAGTACTCCATTCCATTTGTGATTTCGCTATAATGTGTTCTGGCTGTTTTAATCATTTGCTGTTTCGCATTATTATCCATATTATTTTGTCTCTCTTTAAGGATACATACACACATACTGAACCAACTATCTCAGTTGTTAAGTTGTTAGTTTGAAGTTCCATTTTTGATAGTTTTATTCATTTCATTTATTATGGCCAGTTCTGTTGCTTTGAAATATTTTGGCTCTTCCACTTTATTTGGCAGCCCACTTGCTTATTGCATTGGTGTTCTACTTACTTGCAGTTCATTCCACTCCACAATGTTGGTGTTTTACTATTTGCAGTCCACACTGTTCTGCACTAATGGTGTTCTGCTTACTTGTGGTTTGTTTTGTTTCACTTATTTGTGGTGTTTCATTCCACTTGCTTATGGTTTATTTCATTCTATGCCGCTGGTGTTTTATTTACTTGTGGTCTATTTCATTCTGTATTATGTAAAACAGAACAGAATAGAAAAGGTGTTTGTTTGAAAATACTTATAACCAAAAATAAATTAATACCATTGTTCATATCATATATTGTTCTTTAGATATTATGAATTTTATTTTTCACACAGAAAGCCTGATATTTCTCAAAAGAATACCTATGAAATATATTTTGATTTATCTCAATATTATATATGTTTTGATATTTATATATTAAATGCTTTGTGCACTAATATTTTGCAGGTTTTAAGTATGTATTTTGTGGTCTGCCATTAATTATATAGTTGCAGAAACTTTTCAATATAAATTTCCATTTCTTATATTCTTTTACTTTATGAAACAATATTTTGACAAATGATTTCAAATATTCTACAATGGAATTATTGTTGCTAGTGAGACCTATTGTAATATTGTAATATTTCATAGGTATTCTTTTGAGAAATATCAGGCTTTCTGTGTGAAAATAAAATTCATAATATCTAAAGAACAATATATGATATGAACAATGGTATTAATTTATTTTTGGTTATAAGTATTTTCAAACAAACTGCAACCTATTGTAATATTTTCTCATAATTCAATATAGTGTAGAATCACAAGACTTTCAACAATCTCTCTTGTGATTATGTACTGTATTCAATCTTGAAAAAAATGAAAATATTACAGGAATTACTTTCTTGATTTTTGGGAGATTCTTCATCATCTAAATTCATTTATTCTTCATCATAGAGCACAACGCTCAGAGAATATTTCATATTATTTTAAAATCTCACATAAAAATATCAATATGTGAGATTTTCTCACTCTAGGAAGGAATTTCTTTCTTTGTCATTGAACCGTAATTGTATTTTTGGTCACTAATCTGACATTGTGGATATAAACAAAGGAAAAATATCAAGATCATTGAAATAAAAACCAGTATTACTTATTACAATTTACCAAAGGATCAACTGTTAAAAATCAGTTCTAAGAATAGTAAAACCCAAGGACTTCAAAAATTCTTTGACATAACCAGATATCAATGTATCTGAAGTTGACATATTGAAAGTTTACTTTAATTCAAGTATATTCTAGAATTTCTGTATTTAATATACCATCAATATTTTCAATTAAAATTTGTAAAATAAAGTTAATCTTTTTTCCCAGCATCCCTTGAGAAAGAAATGGAAATCCGCAATCAGAATGATTTGAAGAGAATAGAATTAGAGATGAGGGCTAAAGCCAAAGTTGACCGAGAGAATCAAGATTTGTATTTAGAACAAATTCGTTTGAAAGCAGCTGAGAGTAGGACAACTGTACTAGAGTCTATTAAGTGAGATTTCATGTTTTCTTTATTAGTTAATTCTATGTCATTTTTTACTTATTTATACTTTTTCTTTTCTTTTATAGCATATTAATTAATATGTACTTATTGAGTTGTAATGTATGAGTGATTATACACATTATTAGTTATAAATGAGTTCATATCTGAGTATGGAAATATGTATTTGATACAGAATGAAATTCTGTCTTCTTAAGTGAATATTTTAGCTTTTAGGAAAGTGTGATAAATTTTGAGCTAAATAACATTTTCCAAATTATACTATTTAAAAAAAATAGCTACTATGATTTGGTCATTGTTTGCATATAGAATGGCCTATATTGATTTTATTTCGGTACGGGCAGCATAAGATTCTTCCTCAAATTTCTGCTTCCCCCCCATCCTGAGTATATCCGCTTTTCTCGTTTTTGCTTGACGAATTTTCTTTCTACAGACAAAAATATTTTCTTTGTAAATTATGAAATTTCTCTTCCTTAAGCAAGGTATCCATAGGTCACGAAAATCTGAAAAAGTCGCTAATGTCCAAACTGTCACAAAATGTGAAACAGTCATAAATTTCGAGAATAAAGTTTTTCTGATCTTGCATATGAAATCTGTTTCCTTGCAATTGCACATCTCTGTGCCTGTGAAATTGGTGCTCACATGCTGTGATTTATTCTGCATCACGAGGGAGATGACCAATTCTTACTTTCTTTCACTTTTGCAATCTATTTGCATCAATTAAAATTTTATACTTATTTTGTGTTATATAAATAAAAACTACTTTTCAAACACATTAAGGAAATGAAGGGCTATTTTGCAGCAATATGGCCAAAAACCGCATTTTTACACGATTCTCGGTATATTTCATTTGTGAAAATATTTTCCAAATATGCAATCTGTTTGTACCGACTACAATTTTTATAATTGTTATGAGTTGTATACAAAAAAGTTGTTCTTCCAACATGTTATTAGTGAAATGAAAGTCTGTTTTACAGTAGTATTGATGTTTATAACTATCAGGTTAGTTATATCGAATATGAAGTTTGTAACTTGTCTAGGTCTTTGTATTTTTGTGGAAGAATTTCTTAAGATGAGATTTTTAAATTTTGTATCATAGAAAAATTAAATATAATTCGTTATGATAAAAAGTTAAATATATTTTATAAACTTTGTATTTAAATTTGAATGTTTCTATCTTGATAGATTTAATTATTATATAACCCAATCGAGCTGATGCATTTTTAACACTAGAACGATGGAAGCAGTCATTTTGACCGCATAACTACTTTGAGAAACGATTCCTTCAAAACGGCTAATCCCAGCCCATTGAAATTTTATGACTTTTCTTATTTTCTTAAAGTTATTGAAAACACAGAAGAAAATTATTCTAGGTTTTATAATAAGAGAACAAATCTTTCTAGAACGACGGCAGTGATCAAAGTAGGTATGCGGTCAAAATGATCGCTTCTGTCTTTCTAGTGTTAATACCATTTTACAATTAACAAGATAAAGTAAACAAGTGTTCATCACACACATTTTTACATGAATTCAATACATTTACATGAATTCATGCCTGTTAGTAGAATGAAGGAACTATTTCCACACTTTTCTTAGTTATAGTAATTTCTTGTTCAATTTTTCAAAAAATAGTTTTGGATCTTAAGGAATTATTGGAAATCACATAAATGTCTTCTGTACCAGTGTTTCCCAAACCATGGAATACATACCCCTGGCATTTGTGGAAGAGTTTAAAGGGGTATGCAGCTGAGAATTTTAGCTTTAAGTTCTAACAGATAAAATAATTCAACATTAATAAAATCATCTCAAGCAACAAGGTAGCTAATTACCAAGCAAGTTTTTAAATATTGTACTAATGTGAAAACAACATTAGTTTGATATTACTTATATTAATTTCATAAGTTTTTACTTTCTATAAGTAACAGGGTACAAAATTAAATATGAAGTTTTCAGTGTAATAAATTTTTTTTAAATGGAATTGTAACTGATAGTATGAAACTGCACTAAATGCATAATTACTTTATTAAATAACTTATCTTTTAATCTTCAATGATAAGAATACACAATACATATTAGATGCATGTGCCTATACAAATCATTTATAATGTGAAACATCTTAGGGTGCAGGGTAAAGTAGAACTTGAAAGAAATGTAACTTAGATGAAACAGAAGTGGAAGTATGTAATATAAGTGACAGTGATAGAAGTAATTGTTACGAATATGTAACAGAAAACCTTTGCTGCAATTTGAATATCTGTGTTACTTAATCTTGGCGATGACTTTGGCAAAATATTGCTAACTTGGTGAGTTCTGGAAACTTCTCAAATTTTGTTGATTTGTTAATAATCTCACAAATTACATATTTTTTCCAGAACTTTCCACAAGGGGGCAAATAAGCTCATCATTGTTCAGTTGGGTTGTTGTTGTGATATGAGTAAAACTATCTGCTGGCCTTAATACAGAACCAATATGTATTGTAAAACAATTTTAGCAGAAAAGTGTAAAAAAATTAAATTTTAGATTAAAAATGTCGAAACCATTCCCTAGATAGCTAGTATCATTGTTGCACACAACACATCAATTCTTTGTTATTTGAAATATGTATGTGAAAAAGGTGATGTTTTACATCAATCTGTAATGAGTAACAGTGTTACTTACTAATTTTTTTAATTTAGATTCATGTTTCTATACAAATAATTTTTGCTCATTCATTCATCTTCATTTCACTGTTAATACACTTTTATTCCACCAGAACAGCTGGATCCATTCTAGGTGCAGGGTTCAATGCATTCATAAGTGACTGGAGCAAGGTTACAGCTTCTGTAAGTTTATTTCCATCTTTGTTTCTATTTATCACTTAATTACTATGACTTTGATTCCTTAACACAATTTAAACGGTAAATGTTATATACACTAGAAATAGGTATAGTTGCAAAAGGGAATTTAATATTGAAATAATGATATTTAAATAAGTATAAAGTTGTTATTTCTTCAACCTAACTCAGAAAGATAGATTTGGATAATATAAATTTCAGCTTTATTTTTAGCAGCAATAACTGCTTATAGACTAATATTTATCTGTCAAAATTACAATTTATTTCTCAAATTATTAGTGGGTACTACATAATGTATATTATCCTTAGCTTAAATGGTATTGTTAAACTGCATATGTTAAGTTTACATTCTTCTGTCATGTAATGTAAATACAGCATGGTTTAATAAAACTTAAATAAGTTCATTAAAGGCAGCATACAACACAAAAATAGTTTCGACCAGTTTCGAAGGCAATAAAGTTTTGTTCATCAGAACATACAAGCTATCTTCATTCATTAAAGTTAGATTCGTAAAAGAGATAAAAACCAAGGAGGAAGGAACAGTAAGTAGAGCACAATGAATGAATGGTAAAATACCAAAGAGAAAAATGAATATCCAACAAGCTTTCTTGAATGTTCACTTACCACAAGCGCTTTGAATCCTTTGTTGGGCATTTACTTTCCTACCTTCTGTTTCTTTTCTTATGGTTGGCAATCCCTTCCCAATTCAATCATGTTTGCTGTTTTTACAACAGTCACCAATCTAGCTCTCATGATTAAGGTTGTACTTTTTGTGTATCTTGACAAAGAAGTCTGTTTCTTGCCTTCGAAACTAGTTGACACTATTATTTTCGTGTTGTATGTTGCTTTTAACAAAGTTGTTTTAGTTTTATTAATTTAGCAGTTTGAGCTGTATGCATAAATTGGTCATCATAAGTAAATAGTCTATTTTTATTTAGGGTTATTTGGTTGGTAACTATTCATCGGTAATCCATATATATATTTTTTCCGTAGGTTGCTGGTGTAACCATGCTCGCTTTGGGTTATTATTCTGTCAAACACAGCACAGGAGTGATTGCAAAATATGTTGAAGCGCGTTTGGGCAAGCCATCATTAGTGCAAGAAACTTCTCGCCTTACTGTTGCTGAAGCCTTCAAGCATCCAATTAAAACACAGAAAAGGCTAATGACTAAGCCAAAAGATGTATTGCAAGGTGTCATACTAAATGTAAGCCTGGTTATAATATCAAAAATATTTTAATTCAATTATTCGTTATTTATCATTTTAATTGAATTAATACTGTGTTTTAATATAGTTGATTTAATACATTGTAAAAAGTTATAAAGCTATAGAAATTTCAAAATGCAGGTCTTGTTTAATGTTTCTGTACTATCTCTGCAAAAGTAGGAGCTGAAATCGCTCATAATTATAGTTTGTTATGTGAGAGAATTATACTCAAACACAAGAATTCATAATAACAGAATATAATTGAATTTATCAAGTTAAATTTTGCCTCATCAGACTCTTTTGGGATATACTTTTTTATTTTACTTCTACAGTATATGGTATATGTATAGGGAAAGTATTGTAATAAGGTGAATATTAGAATTTAAGTTTTTAATGGATTTACACATTTGGAGCATACTAGATTACAAATCAACTATTTTTGGCATGACATTGGTCTGTACCTGTGCCATAGATGCCGAGTGTTTCGATTTTCCCATATTTGTTCTGTTTTTTCAGTCTTGTTCGTGGAATCTGATTTTGGGCCAAAATAGTCTGATTTTTCATCTCCATAATGTTTGCAATTTTTTTTATGCAATTCTGCATTTTATCATCTGTATAAGAGTATTTACAGGTCTCAAAAGTCTTAAAATCAGAAATATGTTCCAATAATATCATGAAATGGGAAACAAAGTCACAAATTTTGAAATCGAACTTTTCCCATTTTTTCATCTGAACAGCTATTTCCCTGTTATCACGTAATCGGTGCTTATAAATGCTGATCATTCTCATGTTACAAGAGAAAAAGGGATATAATCAATAATTATCTAATTAATGTGGGAGAAAGATATTTACAACTAAAATTTTTATAAATATTTCGTGTTATATACAAAACAACTATTTTTTTAACGTATTATTAATGAAATGAAAGGCTATATTGCACCAGTACCGTGATAAATGGCATTTGGGCTTAATCCTATTTATATTTCGTTTTATATTGAACATATTTTCCTCTTTTGCAATCTGTTTGCATTGTCTAAAATTTTTGTAATTATTTCATTTTTTATATAGGAAAACTATTTTTCTAATATATTATTAATGAAATGAAGGACTATTTTCTGAATAATAGTATTAAAATAATAATTTGAGTACTTAAAAAATACAACCATTTCAGTCAGAAGCATAAATTAGAATTTGATGCATTTGCATTTAAATTTACATATCTATAGACTTTTAAAATTAACATTTGTTTGATCTTTTAGTTTAAATAAAATTAGAAATCATAATAATTTTTGTTTAAATGAGTTCTGAGAATAATAAAAATTTAAGAAACTATAGGTTCAGAATTATTAGAGAGCATGCAGAAAAAAGCTAAATCAGTTGCAATTCTAGCACTTCATAAAATTAATTAGATAAATCATTCTATTTCATTGTTGAGTATGAGTTAAAAAGAACTTAATATATGTGAGTATCAGTTGCTTTACAATTTAAGGTTTAAATGCATTAATGTGCCGTTGTTGTGAGGCCAAAATCTTGATTTTTTCCCCCCTCATGTAGTGTGTTCCTATTTTTTCTGGTAGGTTGGTAGCTATGCAAATGTTTCGCGATTTTAATGATGATAATACATGTTTTAGAATCTCCTAATCACATTGACTATTTTTAGAGTGATGTTTGTCTGTAGTCAAATCTTTATGTACATAGTAGCTGCCACAAATATTAATGGATTTTTACGAAACTTTATATTCCACTTTGTTAAAGAAAAATCTAGAGCTAGGTAGAATTTTTTGAAATTAGAGTTGAATCTTCGAAATTCATTCAAATATTTATATTTTCTTAATATGGCAGCATAGGATAAAATTTGACCTCATACATAAAAGGTGTTATTTATGGCTCAATGATCATGAAACTTTTAGTAGTTTCAATCATTGTAGTTAAAAATAACCGTAAACTGATGATACAATCGACTTGTATTAATATGAATCGCTAAGAGAATTTGCTTCATCGAAAACTCACTTTAACTATCGTCATTATGATGATAACGCTTTGCCAGGTTCACATTCACTTTAACATGAGAACACTGTGTTTTAAAATATGTTACAATATGAAAATGTTTTAAGAAATAAGAAATTAAATTAAATGGTGCATTTACAGGAAATGTCAGTACATTTTATATATATTCTGTAAAATAATTACAATTTATTTACTTATTGTTTTACTTAATGTTCAATTACATTCATCCATAGCTATGACTGAAAATTAGTTCCCTCTACAGGGCAAACAACATTACTCGCACCAGAAAGTAGCTAGTACTGGAGAGAAGTTTTCTCTGAGAAAGTGTAACGGCCAAAAGATTAAACTGCTTGTATTCTCCTTTGTTCTTAAAATAGCTTGTTATATTTTTGTTCAATGCAATTAATTTTTTCTGAAAAATACCCTGCAAAATTTGTAAAAAGCTTTCTAGAGTGCAATTGTTCTTAATTGCTTTTTTGTGTAATTTTTTTTATTTGCACTTTTACTGAAATTTTTTTTTCCCATTTACAAGAACCTTGAATGTTAATCTAACACCTGACATTGGACTACTAATTTCTTCTCCATCATTTTCATTGTTATAATATTTCTTATATTTACTCTGAATATCACCTCTAATAAAATTTGATGTGTCAATTTTTTACTCTGTAAGGGGAAAAAAATGTATGGCAAAAAACAACTTGAGATTTAAAGAAAAAATAAGAATGAAATGTAAAAGTTATTTTTTGACAACTTTTAATAGGAAAAAAATTTCTAGTCGGTGCAAGTGAACAAGTTCATTCTCATATATCCATTGAAAATTGCTTCTCAATAAAATAGTTGATTAAAATTGATTCATAGGTCATACCCGTTACAAAAAGAAAACTGCAGGGGAAAACAAAAATTGAATCAAAGAACTAGATTTCATAGCATTTGTTTCACTGTTACACTTTTCTGTGTTAACATAGTATTACACCGCCAATGTGTTGGCCGAGCGATCAAAGAGGCAGGCGTTTCCTCATGATGGCTCAGCTGCCAGATTGCGTGTTTGAATCCCTCCTGCGGGCATGGATGTTGTTATATCTTATTGTGGCAGAAGTCAGACTTCTACCTTCGGGTGCCCCGGGTCTTTGACTAAACAGAAGCAGTGCACACATTCTTCCTTAATAAATATGTTATGGACATGACACCAACCAACCATAGTATTACACCTCTCTGTGTTAATTCCCTTTTTGTATCATGTTTTATTTATTGGTCTGAAATGTCAGGACAGAGCATTACAATATGAGACCATTTGCATCTGGAGTTAATTGATCAATCAGCAATTTAACCTCTATCCATCACAAACTACTTTTAAATTTTATAGGGGATGAGTCGTAAGTATTTGGTAATATAACAAGCAAAATAAAATTATATATATATATATATATATATATATATATATATATATATATATATATATATAGTGTGTGTGTGTGTGTAGTATTGTAGTAATTATGATGCCTTATTTATTTGCAGCCTTCTTTAGAAGAACGATTAAGTAAAATTACTGTAGCTACAAGAAACACCAGGAAAAATAATGGCATGTACCGGAATTTATTGTTATATGGACCACCTGGAACTGGGAAAACACTTTTTGTGAAGGTAAATTGTGTTATTTATTCACTATGTTATGCATTTTAATGTGTTCTAGTATGTTTTAAAGTATTTTCATAACATTGGAAAAAAAATTATTTCCATGTTTTCAGATTTGCCAGGTAAAAGATGTAAAATGTTTCTTGTTTGGGGGAAGTTTTTACATACACATTATTTAACATATTTTTAGTTACATTTATTGGTAGTTATTTAATTATGGTGTTCTAAAGATTTTATAATTCTAATTTAAAACTTTATAGATCTTCAAACCACTTATATTAAAAAATTATGAAGCCAAGATTTTAAATTAATTTACAAAATTCATTTTCTTAGTTTTAAAGGTCATGTACCTCACAAGTATGTGTTGTGAGCAGGCTTAAGTGCAGTTATTTTCAAAATGCAATACATAAGTTACTTTTAATTTGTTAAGAAAGTAATTGAAGGCTTCCAGTTATTTCATTTTTTAACAAGTAATTGTAATGTACAGTTGCTTGTGAAAAAATTACATAACTAAAAATTACAAACAGAACTTTAGAATGTAAATGAACATGTATGCACTATATGCAGATATTTTCTAAATTGTAGATACGAACCCATGGCATAGTAGTTACGATGCAGATATGTGGAGTTAAATTGGGGAGTGAGTGTTCAATCCTTAGCTCAGATGATATTGTCAGGCTGCACATGCTAAGTTTAGTTTTCCTAGCATCTTACATGACAAAGGAAGCTGTTTGTGCATGTGCCATCTGTAGTGTAAAATCTAAGCTTTGGACAGCTGCGTATAATATTTAAATTTTGCACTCTTTCATAAAAATTACAACTTTTAAATTAAGTTGTGCATTTTAGCACCTGTATATATGAGTACAATCTTAAATGTTAGCTCTTTTACATAAAATCACTAATTTTAGGGCTTTAAAAAAAATCTCAAATTTTAGAACCTTTAAATTAAATTTCAAAATTTTGCACTTTTACATAAAATTACTAATTTTCAGGCTTTTAAAATAATTGCAAATATCACTTTTAAATAAAATCATGAATGTTGATGATTTTTCATAAAAGTATCTAGTTTAATGCTTTTCCATATAAATAATGAATTTTATCGGTTTTTAATAAGAATTGCAAATTTTAGCACCCTTACTAACACAAATTTTAATGCTCTTTTAAATCAAAAATGTTGGTGCTTTTCCCCCAAAATCAGGAATTTTACAACTTTTTCTCAAAAATCCGAAGCAGATATATTTTGTTATCTGTACCCATTGACAGAGAGTATTTTAGTGTAAGTTAAAAATGTTTATGACCCTTAAGTGCAATTCTTTAGCAAATTAGAACTTTGGATTATAAGTTTTGCTTATGCTTTCTCATAGTAAAAAATTATAAATTATGAAATAAAAATAATAGGGATATTTAGTTAAGGTGACAAAATATAAAATGATGGTGAAATTTACTTTTGAAGTCCTTAAAATGTTTTTAATTTTGGCTTCTTGAAAGATAAATGAACTCTGAGAAAGCACAAATGCATTGTACAATATTAGGCATGAAAACATTTTGGCTGTTGTAGATGTTTGCTCTTCATTTCATATGTAGACTGAATCTGAAAGACACTTCAAACATTTATATGTAAAGTGAAACCCGACTAGAGAAACCAACTGAATAAAGTGATACAGTCCTCATGAGATATTTGGATGCATCTAACATCGAAGCTTTTGATCCAGTGCCTGCTGTATCTTCTCTCTTTCTCTCTGATTGAAATGGGGCTCAAGATCGAAAAAGGTTGCCATTAAGCCAGCAAGGAGACCGTTTAAATCCAATTTTATGAAAATGTTAATATCATAGACTTCTGCACACTGCAATTAAAATTATATGTATTAAATAGAATTAATTAAAATAATAAAATATTCAACAATATTGAATATATAAAAATATTCTTATTATAATTTTACTTAAATGTCTGTGTAAACACTATACTTTTTTTGTTATTTCCCTTAAAATTACTTACTAGAATATTTATTGCCTGCTCTGTATTATTATTGGGGTTGCTATGATAAGCTTTAAAAAATTGATATTTTTGTTAGATGGCTAGTGATTACCAGATGATTTAATCTATATCAGTGGCATGACCATATTTGGCCCTTGCCTAATAAAATCACCTTCCCTTTTTTTGGACACTACTAAATATTACATCCTTGTTAAAATGATTTTTACTGTTTTGTCCATAAATTATATATTGAAAAGCTCACCTGTTTTTTATTGGGTTGACCAGTAAAATTCAGCAAAAAACCATTATACAGTGAAACCCTGATTTTACGTATCCCTTTTCGTACGTTATCCTGCTTCTTATATCATTATTCATTGGTCCCTTTAAAATATATTCCAATAATGTTAATGAATCCCATTTAATACATCATCTCTTTACAAAAATTTCCACTTAGTACGTTTTTCTGTTGAAAGGCCAAAATATGTTTTTCTCCTATTTTACATTTTAGAAAGGTCACTTATAACGTTCCTTCCTTTCTGTGTAATTAGTTCTTCCACATTCCTTCAAAGCCCCCACCCCCCCCCCCCACCTTTTTGTGTAAGAAGGGGTGGGGTGTTGTATGGTTCTAATTGGCATACTGGGGTGAGTTCCCCTCTTTGGACCGTTCCACGAAATCGTCGATGGAGTTGTTACCTATCAATGCATTTTCTACCTCAACAACTTGGACTCATCCTTTCTGGACGCCTAGAGTCTGACAATGGCATTCAAACTCGTTTTCACCTCTGACATTTGACAAACAGGTGTGAAGACGCGTCTTCTTTAATTATCTGTGCGCCTTCCACTCCAGGTAAAGATGTCTATAAGAAAATGTTTTTCTTTTGCCGAAAAGGCAGAAATCATCGAACAGGCTAGAATATTTCATGGCACCATTACTGGGTATTGCATATTCAACTCTGCAAACCATCATTAAGCAAGAGGTTATCGTCGAATAAAATTCCGAAAAACCCAGAAATCTTTTGAAAAAAAGAAAAACTCTAAAAACTTTGTTTGATGAACTTGAAGAGGTCTTACTAGAGTGGTTTAAACAAGCACGTGCAACCAAGATCCCTATTAATGACGCTATTCTGAAGGAGAAAGCTCTTGAAATTTCTGCTTGACTCAGACTGCATCAATTCACAGCTTCAAATGGTTGGATTGACCGGTTCAAGAAGTGGCACAACTTATGTTTCAAGTCTGTTTGTGGAGAATCCAATGGTGTGGATGATGCTACCATTAAAGTTTGGATAGAGAGCAAATTGCCTTCGCTTGTAGTTGGGTACTACTCTAAAAAAGACATCTTCAACACAGTTGAGACAGGCCTATTTTTTAATCTGCTCCCTGACAAGACCTACACTGTGAAAGGCGAAAATTGTCATGGTGGGAAGTTATCCAAAATGCATTTGATGGTTTTATTGTGCTCGTATGTAGATGGGAGCGAAAAACTAACTCCTCTTGTAATTGGTAGATTGAAGAAACATCGATGCTTTAAAAATGTGAAAAGTTTCCCTACCGACTACAATGCAAGTAACAAGGCATGGATGAGACAATCGCTTTTTGAAGATTTTCTTCGTAAACTGAATAAGAAAATGCATTTGTAAAAGTGAAAAATAATTTTATTTATTGATCAGTGCAGTGCTCATGTTGATCTAAAATTGAAAAACGTACTTGTCGAATTTCTTTCTGCAAATTGTACGAGCAAGCTACAGCCTTGTGACTTGGGGATTATCCGATCTTTCCAAAATTAACTATAGAAAGTTATTGGTGAAAAAGACTCTCCTTGCTCTTGACTCTGGTAATCTTCAGGATGTTTTGAAGGAAAAAATAAATGTACTGGAAGCTTTGCATTTGATTTCTTCTGCATGGGATAGAGTAGAGAAAAAGTGCATTTCTCATATTTTTGAGAAGGGTGGATTTTCAAAGTCAATTGACGAATCTCCAGAAGAACAACCTGAGGAAATTGATGAGGAGAATTTCTTCGCAGAACTTGGTTATCCAGAAATAGATCTTCCGGAGTATGTTGACTGCAATAGAGATGTTATCACATCAGAAATTCAGACACTATCTGATCGGATGCCATCAGATGAGAGTGAGGAAGGTGACGATGACAAGCCGATACCCAGCTTGCCCTCACCCGCAGAAGCGATGGAAAGTTTAAAAATTTTGAAAAGCTTTTTAGCTGTATATGAAAACCAAGAACTTAATTTGCAAAAATTTTTAAGTATTGAAAATGAAATATGTGATATTGTAACGAAAAACAAGAAACAAGCTGAAATAACAGATTTTTTTAAGTTTTAATAAAAGTGAGTCTTTTTCCCTCTTTTTAAATTTTTTTAATTGAATGCCCATTTTTATGTGACCCCGTTTTTATGTTTTCCCATTTCGTACATTTTTTTTTAATAATCTTTTACTAACTCATTTTTCCTGGGTAATTTTTTTTCTTTGATGTTTCAATCATAGATACTTTTATAAATTTTCTGTTTGAATGATTTTAACTTTTTATTGAAGAGGTGATTTAAATTTTTATGCATATATTTCTTCTTTTGCTTAGAGGCTGTCTCAACACTGTGGGATGAATTATGCTATCATGAGTGGAGGAGATGTTGTCTCAATGGGCAGGGAGGGCGCAACGTCCATCAACAAAGTATTTGATTGGGCAAACAGCTCTAGACGAGGGTGAGATTTAAAAATATTTGCCGCAATGATTGTGATTTAAGCATTTTTTAATAAAATTTCTGCAGTCTTGAATTAAATGATAATGCTAGAGTATTATGTACAAAACTACATGAATGAAATGTGATATTATGTCATATAGTAAAGGATCATTTATATGTTGTTTACTACATTTATAAGTTGTTTTTCACATTTGTATATTTGTCAATGCCAAAATACTTCAGTTATATTACTGTGCTTATTCTACACTATACTTTCATTTATAAGCTGTTTTTTCTCTAATTCTAAGTTATGGCCAAACCTGAAGAAAGTTGAAGTTTTAAAGTTAATATAAATGTTGTTGGTCAATTTGTTTTCTTAAATGAAAAATATGTAGATAAAATTTTGACAATTCACATTTACTATTTTGATTTAAATACACATTTTGAGACCCGAGTATGTTTAGCATAAATAGAACACCATCTATATGGCTATATATCTATATATAGCCACCATCTATATATTTGCAAACAATATATAATACAGCCATAACTAATAATGACCAATATTATAAAAACTTTGTCAGAATACAGCATACACTACTTTTTTTTCTATAAAGACCTTTGAAATTTAGTGTATGATGTATTTTGAAGTTTTTATATTAGCTTCTATTACAGAAGTTTTTAAGCATTTTTTAAGACATAACTATTTCATGTCACTCACAGCCTACCTTCTGTGTCTTGCTTTCTCGATATACGACTACTCTTATATGTGAATATTATAACTCGAGAGTGAATGCATGAAATGTATCATTGTCAAATTTTATATTCTGAAAAATTTATGTAAAAAACTAGAACTGAATAGATTTTTTTTTTTAATTTTCCACGATTAGAACAATTATTATTGTAATTTAATGTTTTGATAATGATATCTCCTATATTGGAAAAACTGTTTTCTCTGGAAAGTTGTATTAGTATAGTTTCTACAGGAAAATAAGGATTGATTTTGTGCATGATAAAGTTTTAAAGTGGTGTGCATTAACATAAATAAACTTAAATACATTTAATGTATCTGCTTAACTGACATATTATCAACTCAAAAAATTAATTTTAAATGAATTTTAAAGAAATAAATAAATAGCAAAGGGAAGCTGTCATGTGATCATCTACATTTCATTACTGTAGAATTCCATATATCTGCCCCCTCAAATGTGACTGAAAATTGCAGGAAATGTAGGGGGAGGGGGCACTTACTGGGAATTTTCAGCTAAAAGAAACAAGTTGAATTCTGTCGATCTGCTCCTTCAAACGCAATGGAAAATTATGGAACACGTAGGCGAGGGGGGGGGGGTACTTGGAATTTTCAGCTTAAACAAATTATATTTTTATCAATAACTTTATTTTTATTTAATGATAATTTTTTTTTCATTGTTTAGGGGGAGGGGCTGTTTCATGGGGAGGATATCCGCAGAAATGTATGGTATTCTGATGGTGAAGCATTTTTTGTGTTGTGGCTCAAAATAAGAAAAATTAAATGAATTTTGTAGAAGTAAAAAAAAAATAGCATGCAAAGGGAAGCTGTTATGTGAGCATTAGTATCAACAGTGAAGCTGTTGGTTTCACTGTTCTCGTGGTGAGGGATTATTTGTGTTAGGGATGATGGATCATATTTAAGCACAAATAAAATTTGTTAAGAAATTCTGTATATATATAAGTTATGGAGACTGATAATGAAGTTGTATGAGAAGTTAGCAGCTTATCACTTCAGATATTTATCTTCAATTATATTTTATTTTAGGCTGCTTTTATTTGTTGATGAAGCAGAAGCATTCTTAAGAAAAAGAAGTTCTGTAAGTTTTCATGGTTTCCTTTTTCTTAAACTTGATCTCAATGTTAATCTCTAGCTTTTTATCCTCCTGTATTTTTTGCAATTTTTTATTTTCTGCTATTTTTAGGAAGCGGTTGGTGAAAATATGAGGGCAGCACTAAATGCCTTTTTATACAGAACAGGAGACCAATCAGACAGGTAACTTACATTTTTGCTTTTGGGGAAAATATAGGTTGGTTAATTAAATTACTTTTTAAAATATAATAGCATCTGCTATTGTATATAATATATGCAAAAGCAAAATATTGAAATAGTTTAAAATCTGACTAAAATTCTGATGCATGTACAATTTTGGGGTGTACTGAGCATGACTTAAGTGTTTTTTTAATTGTTGTCTGAGTCTGTTGTCACAATATGTCCTAAACAACTTTTAAGCAATTAAAATAAAATTTGCTATGATTATAGTAGTTGGTACATGTAAAAGGCTCATTAATTTCTGCCAGATTTCATAAAGGATTTAAGTAGAAAAATTATATATAATAATTGCTAAATAGCTTTAAAAGATTTAGTCATTTTACATATAATGTTCATTTAAAAGCAAATGACATTTATAGAATGTTTGATATTTCTCATTCATTCACTATGCACTACTATTTCTTTTTGTTCTAATACAATAGTAAAAATTATTAAACAAATATATTGGTCAATAGCTTGTACAGGTGAATAAAAGTTGATGGAGTTCTAGCCAAGACAGGGGCAACGACTGACTACAGTGATTTTCTATGAAAGAATGCTGAAATGTAGGATATAGAAATTTTAACTTCTGTAAAAATCGTCCTGTTTGCATAAACCTTTTTTAAAAATTACTATTCTCAGATTACAAACAAGTCTTAAACATAATTAATTCAAACAAATTACTCTCTTACACCATTTTGCAAGTTTAGTCTATATTCTTTCCCACATTTTATCTGGATTTGTATATATTCTTTTGATCGCCATAATCAAATTATTTGTGTATAATATTGTTGTATCTATTAAATTTTACTTATTTATTCAAATTTTATTCATTTATTTAATGTTAGTTTATGTTTATTTACTTATTCATTTACTGAGCTACTGATCATATAGTTTTAATAAATAAAGTTCTTTTAGAGTATTAATATTATCTCTTTGTTTCTTTTACTGATTGTTTGGCTTGTGTTCAATACTTCATTGCTCCTTTGAAATACCCCAACTTCATATCATATTTAAAAATTTCACTTACCTTGAAATACCTTAACTAAAATTAAACTAGCACAGCCAAGTCACAAAGAATCACACCAAATTTCTGCTAAACGAACTTTCATTGTGAAACAATTTAAAACTTCAAAAACAGTTATCTTTAAATTCATATTTCTGTATAGTGGATAAATTATTAGTACATTGCGTTACAAAAGAAAAGAACAATTAAAAACCCCAATTAAAAATAAATCCAAATTAAAACAAACCCAGAATTCAATTTAAAACAAATCCAGATTCAGATTCCACTCTAGGCTAAAGTCCAGAGTTTGGTTGTCCACAAAAACATAATATTTGAAATAAAATATTTAAAACCATAAATTATTTAAGTTACAGAACTACAAATTCTTGACAATAAAAAGACACGTATTATTAGCAAAACACTAGATGACTGCCCCATCTCCGAACTGAAATGTGAGAAACCGACGTAAATATTCAGCACTGTTTAAAGAAATTTCAAATGTGTAAATAACGAAGTAAGTGTTAAAAAAATGTAACTATGCACTGTAAACATACACAGCAGAGATGTGGGAAAAACTAAAAAATATGAAGAGGGAGCATCGTAGTAACACAACTGGATCACTTGTATATAGGAAGGAATTTATTGGAAAAAATAGATGACAGCATAGAACCTGCCGCCGGGCAAAACTTTCACTGAAGCACTTCACATTGACAGCGTTCCGCAGGGGCGTAGACGATGGAAAATTCCCGGCAACTCGGGATAAAGTTAAACAGCCTTGGCACTGGGTGGTGAAGGTTTTGGAATAATGATTATGGCACAGAACCTGTGGCCGGGTGAATTCAGCAGTGTACAACACTGGGATGGCAGCGGAAGTAAATCAACGACACAGAGATAGCAGAGCAACCACAAGCACTTCACATTGATAGCTGGCACCACGCCAAAAACATCAAAAACACAGCATATCACAAAGGGAAAGTTTGTCTGCGGATCACAGGCCCCGGACCGTGGTTTTCCTAAGCGAATTCAGACCACTTTCTCCAACGGCGACTAGGAATCGAATGTCTCTCCAACAAAATTTCTGCTTCCCAAGAGCTGCCAATCTTGGAGAGTGAAAACTTGCTCCTCATACAGAGTGCCTATCCCTACTCCTTGAAATAAAAACAGGACGCTTCTCCAAAAAACATGAGGCACGAAATTACCGTCAAGCTTAGCTACCACATTTTGCTGCCAAATTTAGCTACCAGGTTTTGCCACCAAATTTAGCTACTATATTAGACAACCCTACGGAATGCCACTCGGCACGCATATACATCTGTTTTACATCTGATTTTCTACTGATAAGCCGAGAAGGGCCAAATCCGCACTTAAAAAAATGTACTTTTTTCACAATCCGGGGAATATAATCGTCAGCCGAGTGAGGCCATGAAAGAAAATTTACAGGGACACTTGCGAATTAGCAAAGGATTTTAGGAATATTTTTAGAGATTATTTTTATTTGCCGATACATTGCGTGTGTAATTTAGAATATTGGAATGCATAAAAGGGATAATAAATTAACGTTAATAAGGGATAAATTGGCGAAATACACAATAACAACAAATTAATTTTGAATTTTGAAGGGAAGGGGGAAAATCATGATCAACAAAAATCTCTGAAACTAAGCACAACAATATGCTGATTGTCCATCATTTGAGCTCTCTAGTTTATCAACTTTCTTTTTCCAAAGCACTAGTAACCATCTGAATGTATATTTTCTGCAAAAACTGCCTGAGTAACCTATATGCCATTTTGTAATTTTTTGTTACCAAAGAATAATATTTAACTGCCTAGTCAGTAGATAGATGAAGAACAAAACCCCAATTAAAAATAAATCTAAATTAAAACAAACCCAGAATTCAATTTAAAACAAACCTATGCTGATTGTCCATCATTTGAGCTCTCTAGTTTATCAACTTTCTTTTTCCAAAGCGCTAGTAACCATCTGAATGTATATTTTCTGCAAAAACTGCCTGAGTAACCTATATGCCATTTTGTAATTTTTTGTTACCAAAGAATAATATTTAACTGCCTAGTCAGTAGATAGATGAAGAACAAAACCCCAATTAAAAATAAATCTAAATTAAAACAAACCCAGAATTCAATTTAAAACAAACCTAGATTCAGATTCCACTCTAGCCTAAAGTCCAGACTGAACAGACAGGCAGATTATTCTAGAACAATCTGCCAAAATTACTGCTCCATCTTGTTGCTGTCATCAAAATTACTCTAATAAGCCCCTAAAGTCCAAGTCACATTTTATGTTTAAATGCTCATAACTATCTTCTAATGATGTTTTAATGAAAATTCTCCTGAGTGAACTGTCTTCTCTTCCAATTTTATGCCTCTAAATAATATTATCATTATATATTTCTATTAAAGCACTAATCAGAATAAACAAAAGTTTTTTGAGAACCAGTTGTCAAAAATTTTGGCAGTTCATTACTACATGCACTTGAATATGTTTGAAATATTTACTAACATTCTTAAGTGTAATATGAAAAAAAAAAAAATAAATAAATATACTAAGAATGTAGAGTTTATGCCACATTATTTAATGGTCTGTATTTCTTTTTATAGATTTATGTTAGTTTTAGCCAGTAACACACCTGAACAACTTGACTGGGCTATGAATGATAGAATGGATGAAGTTGTCGAATTCAGGTTACCAGGTTTAGCAGAGAGAGAAAGGATGATTCGATTATATTTCGATAAATTTGTTCTCATACCAGCTACTGAAGGAAAGAGGTAATTCAACTCAAGATTCAATGTATATTGAAACCATTTTTAACTACCACCTGTAAAAGCAACATCTTTTTTTATCTACTACTTTTTACTAAAACGGATTTCAGATTCAATAGACATAATGCATGACTATATATATATATATATATATATATATATATATATATATATTTGTTTTACATGTGCAGACCACAATATTAAAATGGCTGCCAACTGCTAGTTTGGGAGATATGGCTTTTCTGTTCCATCTTATATGAGATTCACATTTTTCAATACATAGAGAAACCGGCTGGGGAAACGGTTGCTCTAAACTGAAAGGGGAATTCTCCAGTCTGGGTCACCGAATGCATAGAGAAATGTAAGATTGGTAAACAAAAGCTTTAACATTTTAGCTAAAAGCTTAGAAAAATTGTGATCAGTTTAGCTGAAAGTTTAATAGTATTTTAACTAAAAGTTTTAACATTATTTTAGCATTTTTAGATTCTTTTCAGCTAGTTTTAATCATGTTTCTGTTTCTTTCTTTCTCTTTTTTTTATATATATTTATTTGAAATAAATTGTGTTCAACTAAAAACAATGAAAATTTTTTTTAAAAATCTAATAGGAATAAAACAAATTACACTAAAATTGAAATAATCTTAACAATATTTAAAGCCTCTTTACAAAACTAAACATTTTCTTTTTTGTTTTTAATCATTCTTTTGGGCAAGCACTGTTATACTTGTGTTTTCTTTAACTTACTTTTACTAATTTTTCACTTTTCTTTTCTAATATTGTTTCAAATATGGCAAATTGTAATGAAATCTAAACTGTAAAATCACTTCGATAATTAATATTAGCTGCTACTTGTCAAGAAATCAAGGAATAACTTTATGCTCTAGTAAGCATAAAATTGAATGTGCTCAGTGTGACATTATTTGTCAAATTTCCCATCATTGGCCTCTTTGCTATAGGCCTTAAAGAATCATATTCAAGCACTGAACAGTTTAACTTCCAAGAAAATACCGATATTAATGTGCAAAAAATGTTAGGTTGATGATTTAGCTTTTTAGCAAAAATTGCAAAAAATGTTTCAGCAAAATACTTAAAACATCCACAATTTAAATATGTGGATGGAAAAGATGTGGAGGAAAACTGCTAAATTGCATTAGATGACACTTAATTCATTTTTCAAGTTAAATAAAAAAATCGACATATTAAGGGAAAAAACACTTTTTTAAATAACAGGTTACATGTAAACCTTGATTACATTTGAAAAGTCTCAGCAATTATCACCAGTTACCTCCAGTCATAACCAGAGTGTATGAAAATTTGTTTCAGTTTTCACACTCATAATCATTGCTATTTGAAAACTTATCTGGTTGTTCTTCTGCTGTGGTCTGGTTATAATCAAAGTAACCGAGAAAATTTTGCAGTTTTCTGGTCATATGATGCACAAAAGACTTGTTTTGCTGTTTATGCTGGAAATTCTGTCTTGAACTATGCAGGATAACTACAATGTGTTTTATTTCTTCAGAGTAGCCAGATGATAATAATAATAACAAACAAACAAAAAATTGTTACATATCTGGTCATAACTAGGATACCAGTTGGTTAAGCCCTCAAATGCACTACTTATAACAAAATGTTTAATAGCAATATGCCATTTTATTTGTTATCTAAATTTGATGCATGACATTTAAAATATGCATTGTTATAATTTCTGTAGATACACCTTTTACTGACCTTTTTCCCTCTTTAAAATGCAGTGTAGTCTGTATTTTAATTTATCAGTTAAAATATTGAGTTTGCTTTAATTGTTTTGTAATTTGTTGTTATTGTAGGAGGTTTAAAGTTGATAATTTTGACTATGGCAAAATTTGCTCTGACATTTCGAATATGACTCAAGGCTTGTCTGGTAGAGAAATAGTGAAATTGGCTTCTGCATGGCAGGTAAATGAGTTGCTATTTGATACATTTTATCTTCTTAAACTATGTTCTTTTTTTTTTTCAAGATACATAAATCATATTAAACAATTTATGAGACATTGTTATTAACACTGTACAATGCAAACAAGTTTTATCATGCAAATTTTAAGTGTCAAAATTTAGTACAAAACTTTTGAAATAACACAAAGCCCAAATAATTATTTACATGATAAAACTAATTATAAAAGGTTTTCACAATCACTCATTATATGAAGTGTGACCACATTGTACCAGAAATGGGGTGGGGAGGCTAAAAAATTTTACTTAATGAATGCTGTTTATCTGTTCTGTGCGGTCTGTAGCAGGAAATCTAAGTATCATATGGTCATGAAATTTAGTACACAACTACTTCAGGACCCGGAAAGGTGCAATTCTGAGCTATGTTCACACATATCAGTTGTTCCGTAGCAACCAAAGAATTTCCTTCTTGACATCATCGGCAAGATTAAAAAATTATCTTTCAAACAAGCCAATCTAATGGAATCCATCAGATTAATAGACAAATATTTGAATTTTTAAAAAATATATATACTTTTTGTGTATTTAAAATATCCTCATTTTTTATATTGTGATAGAAAAAAAATTGACTGGCAATCCAATATTTATAATTTAACAAAGCTCCTTTAAATATTACATACTGCTTCAATACAAAAACAATTCCTGTAGTTATCTGTTCATTAATTATAAATTTAAGCAAACTGCTAAACTTTCCAATTAATTTTTTTCCCCTCCGGGTCATTTTCGGACTGAAGTCTGGATGTTTCAACCTATTGACTGGGCATGCCCAACATAAGCCACACCTATAGAAGAGGAGGATCATGTTCCTCCTAGAGGTTTTGAATCTTATTTTTTTTTCTGCTTTGTGGAGAATGTGCATTGTTTTTGGCAGATAGTGTGTGTGGGGATTTAAAGAAAATTAAGTAGTGTTGAGTAGTATAGGTATTGGTTAACCCTTTATGGACGGCCACCTTCCGGAACTGCTGCGGCCCAAAGGACGGAGTGTTTCGCTTCCGAACTGTTCCCAAAGGATGGCACATTTTTTGTACTAAGGCCTAACTCTGGAAAAAAAATTCACTAAAAATTGCCCAATTAGCACAGCATTCTATTTTTTTTTTTTCAGGAATAAAGGAAATGCTTATTTTCCATTAGATGTATATGTTACATTTAAATTATCTTTTATTCAAATATTAAAAATTTAAATGATTAAAAATGATTAATTAACTTGATTAAAATGGTTATATGTGACGCAGGAAAAATATCCAAATAATTGTACTCAATACTATATACAGCTAATAGATTATGTACAATTTTTAAGAAGAAATTAGTTTTGTTACTAATTAATACGCTTTTTACATATAATGTATTTCAAAACATGGATTCACACACAGAACAACATTGCAATCTTTGCATTCATAAAAATTGGCTGTGCGCTCATCAGAAATACCAAAAATCCATGAATCTTCACTATCTGCATTACTTTCATAACTATCCTGTTCATTTACCATATGAGTATATTCTTCCATACATAAAAATGTCTTGACCTAGCCATTCTCTTATCTGAAATAACCCAATAAATTCACTACCACACATTCCTCTAAAACCTAAACTTGAAAGAAAATACTCTCTTACATTCCAATAATTCACCAGTGCAATCATTAAACTAAAATCGAAATGAGAACCCATACTCAATTATAGCATAGCAGAGTCTGTGAGAAATGATCTGCTTATTTATATTACAAAACCACGTTTTACCGCTCTAGATGAAGTGATAATTCATAGGGACTGCCCTATACCAAGGTCAAGGCCAAGTTGGCAGAATAAGTTGCAAATGTTAGAATGGACACTTAGTGCCATCTAGTATTCAAATAAATTCAAATGAAAACATTCCACATGAAAATGCACATTGGTGTCAGTCATCCTTTAGGGTAAATTTTTCTTGCACGCGAATGCGCGAGTATCGTCCTTGAACGCAGTCTTACATTCTACGTGCAGATGCGTCTGCCTTCTGCAAAAGGTTATGTAACAGGTGTATATTTATGACCTGGGCAATTCATTCTAGTAGATAATAAAAGCCTCAGAACTCGTTAATAATGGGCATTTATAAAGCTTAGAATTATGCTCCAAGTGCAATGATCTACAGCAGTGGTGGTGGACTGGTTTCACATTTAATCACATTGGTTGATCAAGTACAAAACTAGGTACAAACTCAAGTACAAACCAATGTTCATCATTGCACTGGGAGTATGATTTAAAGGTTCATATTGGTTATGTTACTATTGGTAAACACTACAGCTCAAAATTGTCAAATATGCATGCTTTATTTATATTTTCATTATAACAAGGTTGCTACACTATGTGGAAAATACAGAAAAAGTTGTTAAATTGTGAAAAATTTGAAAATACTTTCAATTTTAAATCTATCAAAAATTTGATAAAGGAAAAAACTTGGAAATTCATTTCAAGGACTAGTATTTAAGCCTGTCAAAGGCAAGGAAACTAAAACACTTAAAAAATGAAATTGCAACTTTTTCAAATAAGTTATTTTGTTTAACAATGCATAGCACTTAATTGAAAATTGGTTCAGTGAAATTGAGATCTGCATGAGCCAAAATTTCAGACCTTTGCCCAACCCAAGAGAACCAGTGCTTAAACCCAGCATGAATCCAAAGAAATTTACAGACATAGAACCTGAGACTGGTCCAGCCCAAAGACCATTGAGTCTTGGCCCAGTCCAGCTCAAAATGATTTGTATTCAAATGTGTTAAAATTCTAAATTTGCTAATTTTTTGTATAAAGAATTAAGATTAAAGTTAGTTTATTCTGAAACATTGTCTTTACATAGCTAAAATCAACACAATACTTTCATATACTCTATTAAAATTCATTTAAAATGTTTTTAAAATTAAATATGTTTGGCCTGACTTGACTTTTTTAAAACCTAAGCTATAGTTCGGCCTGGCTTGAAACAGAGTTTGAAAATTCAAGCCTGGACCGGTTTATAAATCAGGCCAGGTGGCTGCTGTGTGTGTGGGGGGTGCAGACCTCTACAGTGAAATTATATCACATGGTTGGTACTATAAGTATGCACATTTTCAGCCTTCTTGGTCACAGGATTTCTTGAGGGTTTAGAAATACTTTTTAACCTTGCTCCATTTTGGTTTGGAAATCTATTTTTGATGCTTTTTGCTATTTCAGCTATAATTCAGCAAAGATTCACACAGTGCCTTCTAGAGGTTTTTTTTTTTTTTTTGGGGGGGGGGGGGGGGGCTGGGGCTGGTTATACTTTGGTTTAAATAAAAAAATATGGAACTTGCACTATTTTTGCAAAAAACACACTATTCTTGTGCAATTTTTGCAAAAAACATAATCTGCAAAAATTGAAAAATTTAGTAAGAGACATATGCTTTTCTGTCTTATGCAAATATTTTCTTTTTATGTAATTTTTGATGACAAAAGGAGAATAAAATCATTTGTACTTTTGAAAAGATATTTGTTTTCGAATTTTAATGTCTTGAAATCAATTTAAAACTTTAAATTCAATATAATTTCAAATAAGTATCCATGTTATGTGTTACTTTGAGTTATAAACAAAATATGAATGTCTAAAGGGGGGAAAAAACGTCTATAGGAAGAGTGTGTGCTGCTATAGCATGTGTTGCTCACCTCAAATATTTTGCTGTTATACATTTTTCATTTTGACAACCTTTTATGGATCAGAGAATTTATTTCAGAATTTTAAATTTAGAAAATGTTCTGTTAATTTTTTTTTTTTTTTTGCATTTAGAAACTTTTTTTAAGGTCCACTATTTTATTCCTCTTTTCATATTTAAAAACCTTCTGCATATTGCTGGTTTTCATATTTGTTCTTCTGCTAATTAATTTTATTTACATTGTAAATAGTGTTATGCCGAGATTCTACAGCTCTAAATTTAATTATTAGTTCAAAATTATGTAATAGCTTAAAATTCATTATTTTCCCCTTTCCCTTCAAAATTCTAAATTTATGTGTTGTTTTTAATATTTCGGCGATTTATTTCCCCTTTAACGTAATTTGTTATCTTTTTAATGTTTTTATTATTCAAAATTGTGCGCAATGTGCCTTTAAACGTTAAATAATCTTTTGTTAATCCTTCCGTTTCTCGCTCGCATCTTTTAACTTCACTTCATTCATCAGTTTGCAGAAAAAGGGCACTTTTTAAGAAGAATTTGGCTTTCAACCGCTTATCAGTAAAAACACCTGTTTTCGGGGTGCTAGAACATCCGGTGGGTTGCTGTGCGGCGGGTTGCCGCATCGGGAGAAGTGATCTTTTTATGATTCTTGGCATAACAGCGTTTTATTTCCGCAGTGTATGCGTGGGCGCTCGGCGCGAAGCACAGGGTTTCGCTCGCCAAGTTTGGCGTCTCCTGGGAAGGCAAGCGTGTTGCCGGACATTCGATTCTTGAACCAGCACTGTGAGAGGTGGTTTTTTTGGATCGTGCGGAGATCCGTGGAACAGGCCCCAAGCAAGGGCGCCTGTATCCCGCGGTCGTCAAGAGAAAGTGTTCTTTTATTCATGCAAGCTGTGCAAATGTTCCTCAGCAATGAGTTTTTTTTGTTTTGGACCAGACGATTGGTTTTAATAACTAAGCAGTTTCCGTGCCCGTTTCGTTGGCATGGGTTTGTTTTTCTATGAGGAGTCCGGAGTTCCTCCCAGACGGGGATGGATATGGCCATCAGACAACATGCCTCACCGTCATCCGCAGGACCAAAATCCACACCCTGCTTACAAAAGGTGTTCTCCTTTGACCGATGGTTCTCTTTTGACCGATGGTTCTCTTTTGACCGATGTTGCCTTCCTGACAGGACTGCCTCCCTACCGCCAGATGATGTGAACTTATCGGCTGTGGAGGGTGCAAACATCCGTTTTCTGTGGGGTTTCCAGTTCCCAAATGCATCCTCAAATAGGGATGTGCACACCGTGTTTCTTCATATACCATCTTGCAAGAGCGTCAATTGTGATTCATTAGATCTGGTGCCAACATCAACACATAGGGTGATGCATCCAATTGTGGTGTCATCTTTGACACATCGTGAAATAGTGCCTCATTAAGTGTTCCAATTGTGGTGTCATCTTGTCACATCGTGAAATAGTGCCTCATTTTAAGTACACATTTCGAGTACACATTTGTTTTCCTTTTCCTCACACCATGTTATTCTTCAAACTAGAAGAAAAAAATATGTTTATCATTCACATTTTGTTTTTTTGTCATTTTGAGTTTTTAACATTTTTGGGGGTGGACAGCCAGCTCCAGGCAGACCAAGCTCTGGTCTTCAGACCAGGGTGGATTCTGTTTCCTGGGTTAATTTTAATTGGTTCTAGGGTTTTCTTGAATTCCAAATTTAATAGATGTTAATAATAAAATAATGCAATGTACTATCTGTTTTTCCTTGGCCACTATGGGTCAAAGTTTGTTTGAAGAACCTAAATTTTAATTGTTGAAAAATAAAAGTTAATTTTTAAATTTAATATTGAGTGTCATTCTTGACTTGTTGTTGGCTGTGCTATTTAACCATTTAAAGGTAAGTGGTATTTCTGGATGTTTATGATGATGAAGGTTTTTAAAAGGTGTATCATAGTTGAGCACAGACCAAGCTGTAAGTAAATAAAAGATAGTAAACAAAGAAAATAAATATTATTAAAAGTAAACTTTATTGATTGGTTAAAACTATACGATCAGGAATAAATAAATTAAGGTAAATATAAATAAAAAATTATATAATTTAGTAAATAAAGCGGTTTAATGGATAATTTCAAAAGGAAAAACCAATATAACATGTGGTGCCGTTCACCTTTTTGGTTCTGCCTGAGTTGTCTGTCCACTGAATAAAATACAATAATTAAAATGGGCTGTCCACCATAATAATATATTTTTTAAGGTAATGTGAATATGTGAGTATATATATTTTAATATGTGAGTGTTTATGTTTCATATGCTTACTATGGGGAAGGGCACAAATTAATTAAATAATTTCATTAATTTAGTTTGTTTTAAAAATAATATTGTAGTTTTTTTTGAAAAGTTAGAAAGATTTAGGAGTTTTTCTTTCTTCATTAAGCTTTGTTAGTTGAATTTTTTTTCTTTTCACTCCTGTGTAAGCTAATCATAGCTTGTTGTTTTAAAGATATTTTTTTTTGTTTTGTAGAATTTTTTTGTATTTAAAAGTAAAACTTTGGAGTTTGACTCTGTGATTTTGGAATTTGAGTAGGATTTTTTTTTGACTTGGAGAGATTTTTTTTCTCACCTTTAGGGATCTTTTGGATATTTTTTTTTGCAAGTGTGCGGCGGAGAAGTGGTTGTTTGTTGTGGGGATTCTGGGAGATTCAGGTTCAAAGGAGGCCTTGCTTTGCTAAACCATTCCTTCTCAACTTTTTTTAAGTGGGTAAAATTTTTTCTCAGTCTGCCCATAATGGCTACTTCAGTGCTTTGAGGCCACACAGTTTTCAGGTGTTCACTGGGGAATGCACCTTTTTCCCTCGGGAATTAAATCACTTGCCCATGATGTATGTGTGTATTGTGTTTTTTTTTGGGAAGGGATTCACGACCCCTTGCCCACTGTCAGAATTTTTTTTGAGATTTTTGGGAATGTTGCAACAGTTTTTATGAGAATTGAGATAGATAGTTATTGGAAATAAGGCTAAGAATAGCGAAAAATGTATGTGTATTAGTAGTTGTGTTTTAAGTGTATTGAATTTAATGTGTGTTTAAAAGTAGATAAATATGCCAAAGATCTGGGTTAAGTCTTAAATGTTGGGAATTTTTTTTATGATAGAAATTTTTTTTTCTCTTTTGGAATATAGTTTTAGGGATTTGAGTTTCAGTTCAAATTTTGGTTTTAAAATTTTATTAAAGAGGGAGGACAGTGATCAAAAGTTTTCTTTTGTTTTTGTTTGAGTAATTAGTCACAACTCTTGGCTTTGGGTGAAGTTAAAGGTACGGCTAATGGGTTAGTTTCATGGTCACCCGGAGGAATTTTGAGGTCTGGGAAGCCTTGTTTTCATTGAAATTCTTCTTCACAGAAATGTGTTTGAAAAAAAAAAAAAATTTTTTTTTTTCAGTAGGCCATGTTAACTGTCACTTTGGTGCTTTGAAGCCGCCTTTAAGGTGCTCAGCTGGGGAATGCACCTTTCCTTTTTGGAGAATTACTTGCCCGCTAAAAATTGTTGTCTTTTCTTGTGTCATTGATCCTTCAGCCAAGCGATCGACTTTGGGTAGTGTAAATTTTTTGTTAAATTGTGCAAGTTCAGTCTCAAATGTTTGTTTGGGGGGGAATGGAGATTGTTCTTTGAGAAATATTCCTTGAGAAAATTTTTTTTTTTAATTTAAGTTAGCTTTGTGAAATTTTTTTTTATTTAAAAGTGTTTTGGCTCTTAAAAGTTTGTTGCTGGGAGATTGTGTATTTTCTTCAAATGTGGGGGAGGAGATTTGAAATTGAGTTTTCAGTTGTTTAGTTATTAATCTTGGAGGCCTCAAAAATTTTATGTTTCGACCCTTCGAATTCTTCGGCTGGTCCAAAGTCTTCATCAAAATTTATGTTTTTATTGTAATGACAAGTAATTGGGAACTCTGTTTTGTTTTCCTTCTTTCCGACTGCTTGGGTGATGCACTCTACAAAAGCAGATTTTTTTTTTGTTTTGAAATTTTTTTTTTAAATTGAAACCTTTTGAAGGTAATTGAAATTTTTTTTTACTTGTGATGATTGGGAGTGTTAAGATTGAATTGATAGTCTGGAAGGTTGAATTAAATTTTGTTTTTGTTTAAAATTACATTTTTAAAATTTTTTTTTGTTGTTTGTCAGAATTTTAATTTTCTGGGAGGTGGAGCTAAAACTTTGGTTTGTGTGAAATTTACATTTTTGGGATTCCCTTTTTGTTGAGGTTTGTGATTCAAATTTTAGACAGGGGTTTGATTTTCAAAATCTTACCATTTGTGGAACTTCTTCGAATTTGTTAAATTTTTGTGGACCTTGGAGTTAGTCAAATTTTAGTGGAAGTACACTTGTTTATGAAAGTCACTGCTGCAGAGATGTTTTTTTTTTGGGAGAATTTCTCGTTCGACAGGATTTGCTTTAGGAAATTAAATGGGACCTTCACGGTTATGTGCTACTTTGGGCCTACAATAGTTTTTTCGAAGGATCTCGATTGTTCGACTCCTTCAAGTTCAAGTTAATTTTCTTCTTTTACCCGTCTTGGAAGTACATAGCTCTGGCAGTTCTGTTTGCAAAATTTTTATTTCACATTATTTCTATTCTAAATTTGAATTCAACTTTTTTTTTTATTGTGAAAATTTTGAAATTGTCGATACTATTCATTAAGTTTAAGTTTTAGAGGGAGTACAGACGTGTACTCTCGCCTGTTGGAAACACTTGATTTTTTTGTGTGTTGTGTCATTGGGAATTTTGTTTATTGAGGAAGTCTGGCAGGTTTTGGTTCTGTATCACTTTTGCAAACCCGAGGGATGTGGAACGGGGGTTTGACAGACTGTTTTTCAGTGTTTTGAGATTTTCTTTCACCTGGGTGCAGTACAGTTTAAATTTAAAATTTTTGTGATCATTTGCTTTTAAGTAGGTAGTGCAAGGCTAAGCTGAGGGTGGTGTAAGCATGAGGAAGCTAAACTCATGTTGTATATAGGAAAGGAGGCGGACCCAAAAGCGAGGAATGCTTGGGGGCGCCATGAGAAAAGAGGATTTTTTTTGGAGAAAAATCCCCCCGGCCAGGATCGGTGTATTTTTATGTCACATTGCCCAGGCTCTGCTACACACTACTGGGGTTCTTTGGCTTTTGTTTTGATTGGGAGGGATTTGATTTTTTTTGTTTTATGAGCAGTGTATTTTTCCCTTGTTGAGTTTCAAATTTTTTCTTATTAAATTTGGTGAGAATTCAGATATTTTGTTTCTCTTGAGGTTCAGTTCGAGTTTTTAAAAAATTTTAAATTTTTGAGTTGTAATGAATGTTTTCTTTTGGAGGGTTTTCTCCTCTCTTAAAGGGGAGATACGAAGTTTGGATGTCTGGCACAAACATCTCCATCATCGGCATTTTCCAACAGTTTTTCCCGGCTCTTATTGCGTCTGGTGCTGACATCTATGATAGTGTTTTTAAAGTAATTAATCTAGTATTCCATACAAGTTCTGATCTTTAGTACAAGCATCTCCCTCATCGTCACTACTCATCAACAGTTTTGCTGGCTCTTATCGCATCTGCACCTGACATCTAGTGGTAGTGTTGAAAAGTGTTTCACTATGTTAAAAATTTCAAGCAGTAGATGAAAAAAAAAAAAAAAAAAAACAGTGTTTTCTGTGCACTATTTAATGATTCAACATGAGACGTGTGAAGCCTTGAGCTTAATGTTTTTCAATATTCGAAGAAAGGAAAAGGGGTCCTTTAATTTGAAATGTGATCTAGTGTTTTTGCCAATAATACGTGTCTCTTATTGACGAGTATTTATATTTTGTAACGTAAAGAATTCGTAGTTTTAATAATTTTTATTTCATATTGTTAGAGGTGGACAGCCAGCTCCAGGCAGACCAAACTCTGGTCTTCAGACCAGAGTGGATTCTGTTTCCGGGGTTATTGAAATTGAGTAATTTTAATAGATTTTAATGTTGAGAGCAATGTACTATCTATAATTCAAATAATGGTTTTAGAGATCTTAATGTTTAAGTTTTTAATGTTGTTAATAAAAGTTAATTTTTAAATTTAACAATTAGTGTTTGTGATTTCTTTAGTTGTTGGCTGTGCAATTTAATTATTTAAAGGTAAGTGGATTTTCTTAGAGGTTATATGATGTTAAGTGTTTTTGAAAGGTTTACATAGTTGAGCACAGACCAAGCAATAGTAATGGTTGAGTTAAAGTAAATAAAGAAAATAAATAATAATATTAAAAGTAAACTTTATTGATTGGTTAAATCTATACGATCACAGGTTAAATATAAATATAATATCTTAGAATAATGAAATGTAAATAACTTAAAAGAATAATAGTTAAATAATATTAAAATAAATTAATGTCATAAGTAAATAATGTATAAAGGAAATAGAGTAATAATTTGCAAAGGAGAAAAAGCAATATAACAATAGTTCCCATCTTACTTTTCTCTTTTGCCTGATTTCTCTCTATATTGGAAAATTACAAATGACCACTCAATTGTGATCATTTTGGTAGATATGTGCATTTGTTCCAATATAACATCATCATTACAACAATAATTTGATTGATGGGGTTTTATTTGTTGCATAGCGTTACTACGTGACTAAGTTCAATTTTTAAAAAAGCATTATTACATACAAAGAAACATTTTAAACTGTTAAAATCATTGTGATGTTAATTACAGTGCTCATTCGTACCATACTTTAGGTGCATTTAAGCCAGATAAATCTTATACAAGTTAAACATGATTAGAGTGTTTTTATTTTGTAAATGTTGATGTGTACATATCAGAAATGTAATTGTTGGATACAGCAAACATAGAAGGCAATCAAAGACACTCTTCTCCAGTTCTGGGATTTTTTTATGAATAGCACATTATCATTTCTGTTACAGTGTTATAGCAAATATAGGTAGCATGGGTTACCAAACTTTGATTGTGTTAACTGAGTTAATATTAAAATTGCTTTTATTTTCAGTTTTCTGCTTATGCATCAGATGATGGTATACTTACTGAAGATATGATAATGACAGAAGTACACAATGCTATCAAACAGCATGAACATAAAGCAAGTTGGCTAACTGTTGAAGAATCCAAAAAACAAATTTTAGAAGCATCTAGCCCTAGAGCCATTCCATTAGACTATCCAAAGACATCACCTAGTTAACTAATAATTTATTTGTAAATTTAGAATAATTGTTAATTTGAAATGGATGGTAGGAAAAGTGCGAAATAAGATATAGAAATATGTGCTAGAAGTGAAATGTGGAAGAAAGCAGATTAGAATTCAAGCCAGGTTATTACTGTAGAATAATAATGCATTTATATTTTTGTATTTTTAAATTTTTATAATTGATGCATAATTTATCAGATTTAATTTCATTGAGAAATTACATTGATGTGTATTTCATCAACAAATATTTATTTGTTACTTGCTGTAAATCCATTTTTAACACTTAGAACATATTTTTCATAAATCAGAAATATATCCATTTGTTAACAGAGATAAATTACTAATATTCTATAAATATTTATGTAATGATGTATGGTAATTCATAGATTTTGCCAAGAAAATAATTTATTTCAAAGACCCATAGCACATTTAATGTATCACATTCTCTGATGAAAAATTAATTGTTTTGCCAAGAAAATAAAAAATTTATACCTCATTTTTATTATAATATCGATTATAAAAAATATTTGCAGAATCATTTATAAAATAATATGTAATGTACAATTCTATTAAAATATATTACCAGTTTTTTGTATTACAAATAATTTTACATCTGGTATTTAGCATAACTCATCAATAAATTTCATTATAATATACTAGCTGTGGTGTTCATAGTTAGTGGTCACTAAATATAGTAATTTTTTTAGAAAGTTCTACATCTGTGCTTTGGGTGCAGAAGTCATAAAGCAACTAAAGTAGATCAAAGTTTAGCCTGAGCAAATCAAGTGGGTCCATTGTAAAGTAGACAATACAACATGAAAATTGCATCAAAATCAGAGTTGCTAAGAGAGTTAAAAACACAAATTTAAAAATGGGGGTCACCCCTCTCCCAAAAGTCAAAATAAGAGGTTACAAGGGTTTCTGCCCCCTTCTACTACAGTTGCCCTCCTCATCCAAGAGTAGAGTAAAAAATTGATATTACATGTTCGATTCCTATTCCATCAAAAGTAAAAGTAAATCTGCAATAAAATTACAAATATCAACCGTGAATTTGTCACCTGTAATAGAACTTACTATTCCTCCTCAGCAATAATCCGACAGAAGTCATTCTAAGAGTCTGTACAATCAAGGTCAAGGAGAAAATCGGAGAATGTGATACATTAAATGTGCTATGGGTCTTTGAAATTAAAATTATTAAATCCTTAATTTAATTGTAAAAAATTAACAAAAAAAAGTGACAAAGAAAACTGTTTCAGAAATAAGGGTTTACCATGACAAATTTTGACATCCAAGCCTCAAAAATGTCTTTGGCAGCTTTTAAAACAAAAAATACAGAGAATACTTGAAATACTCATTTTTAAAAATCTATAAAAGAAACTATTAACTTTTTGAAAAATCTGGATTCTAAAGGCTTTTGAAAATGTATCCGTCTCCTGTTCAAACAAAAAATCGAAAACAAACTTTTTTTTATTGTAAGAAGATATACATTTTCACATACCCCTTTGTTTCTGTCCCCATTTTAAAGATTTTTTTTTTTTTACAAATATTGGAAAATGTATTAAATTTTTTGAAACTGCTATTCCCAAATTATATAAAATAAAACAAAACCACACGAAATTCTGTGACAAGTAGGTATCACCTATTTATAGATTCTATGATTTGTGGGTGTTATTACTACTAGCTGTGGGACATAGCTATGGCATTTGACTTTTAATAGTGCAATTGAAATGCATATTTTATCAAAATATATGAAATTATGCGAATATTCAATAAAACTTAACATACAATTTATAAGCTATTTTATTTAATAATATTGATATATTTTGTAATATTTCAAAAGTAGTAATCATGACCGTAATACGTACATTTCTTAAATTTCTCAAGTTGTGATATATTTTACTAGAAATGTGAAATTATAAAAATCTGTCAATAACTTCAAATTAAAAAATTGTTAAAAATGATAGAAAAAATTGATTGTTAAAAGTTTTAATTAGCTTTGAAAGCACATGCATTGTTATCTGATTTTTTTTTTTATCTTGAATATCAAAAATACCATGGGCTATATTTATGTATATATATGTATATGCTTCATTTCATGGTATCAATAAATATCCATAAGAATTTTTTTGCTTAATTTTGTCACTTCTTTTACCTGAAAAACAGACACTTTTCTTCATTCTTTTAATAACATAATAACATTAGCTTGCAATGATTTTGTATCCACTTTTGAGCATCATGTATAGAGATGTACCGAATCAAGATTTTGCCGGATATTCGGCCTCAGCTGAAAGCCAAATACATAAATTTTGCACTCATGAGATAGAAAACGTTTCTTGAATATTTAACTACTAGACATGTACAGAAATAAATATAAATAAAAAAGTAGTTTTGTGTCAAACACTTTTGTATGTATTATATTCATTTATTTCTAATTCCCTGTTTATTTTCTTTCAAGTTAGTAAGTTGTAAGTCAATCTTTCATTTCCTATGAAGGATACTTTTTACATGATTTTTTGTTTTTCATAATTTAAAGCATTTTTTAATAAAAAGTGAAAAAGTTCTTTACAAGCTTAACAGTTTTAATAACACTATGTTTTTAATGTCGAAAACCCAGGCCGCCCAGCTCATCCTAAGATATAGAGCAGCAGTTTAGGCGACCAGGAAAAACAATGTTTATAATGTGTAACATATCTCGTGTTTACTACTATTTCTTACTTTTTTGAGGAAACAAACCCTTTACAAATATGAGTCTAGTGCTCTAAGCTTCAAATAAAAGATTTGGGTTAATTTTTAATTCATACCAGGAGAGTCTTATGGTCTATTGTAGTTTCTCAAATGCAAACCTGAATTTTCTCTCCCCTGTAACGATAAACAATTTTCTATTCATTTAAAGGGGTACGTTTGATGATTAAGAGTAAAACTAACATATTTAGAGTTTGAAATTCATTCAGGAAAAGGTGATAATTTAATAGGCATAGTTATTAAGAGATTTAATTAATTGAAAAGTTCTGAAATTTATAAACTAGTTTTAAGAACATATTCTGCTGTTCTTTTTCTTTAAGCACAGTGGGTAATTTTAGTGCATTGTATATTAAAATTATACCCTTGAATTGACAAATTAAAACAGTAAAAATCAGAATTGCTCATGTATTTTTATTTTGAAGTAATGATATTTTTAAATAATATGCTACAACATATTTGTCATATTTACAATTTACAATTTTTTTTTAACAAATGCTTCAACTCATTACACATAGTGTACACATGATCAAGTGTGATATGAAAAACTTTACATTTTCTTCTAAGCAGTATATAAATCAAGAAAATAAATTACCAGTGATGCAAAATGTACACATATTTGTCCTATGACAAAATTCTATAAAACTTTATTGTAAAAGTTTTAGGGTTGTATTGGTGTCCAAAATAAGTTTTTCTCAAATAAATTTAAATTACAAATAAACAAATATCTTTGTACATAGTTTGATTTATGTACAATATACTTGATTAAATACAATTTTTATATACAATATACAAGTGTTAATTGAAATATACAAAATAACTCAAAATTTGATGAAATATTTTGATTAAATTGGTAAAATAATAATTGTTAGAGAGCTAATATTGTACAATATAAAAATGTCATAAAGCATCAATTGATAAAGAATAAAATAAATAATACTTTATTTAAAACGCTATTAATTACATAAAAATATATATATAATGGCATTCATTAATATAAAATACTTATTTTTTGGAAATTTTAATAAAATACTTTTAAAAAAACAATCGATATTCAAAAATATGGTTTAATTTGTGGACCTTTAGAAGACATCCAAGCTTATGTTCGAAAATTTTACTTAACATTGTATCATGAATCATTTCAATAAGCCAAATTTAAAAATTAAAAAAATTGACATTTGCAACATACAAGGAGAGACTTCTAAAAGAAATGTTTAACTAAAATGTGGTCTTTGCCATTACTTTTTGAAAGCTCAACATATTCTTGGTGAACTTTCAGAAGCTAGAGTTGAAGAAACCTGAACAAGCTTTTCCAAGGTTGAAATATGTACACATTCATTTTAATTTTGATTTATTCTTGTCTAGTAGAAATTAGTATTGTCTATACGGGACGCTTAGAATCATGTTCCCATTTTAGATAACAAAATCCATGAACTAGTTTCGTGTGCTTGTTGGCAAAGAATAGGTAGTATCTGTAATGTAAGCAAGAAAACTTGCTATACCACAATTTTTTTAACCTTTTTGGGAACCGACAAACTTTTTTCTGCTATGTAGCCAGCTTAAATTTAGCTCAGACTACATTAGACCGCAACAGATAAGTTCATATTCATAGAACACAAGCAAATATAAGGAGTGGTATCAAATTAAGAACTATGCTATCATTATAGATAACAGCATCCATGGATTGGTTTTGCATTTATTATATACTAGTCAGCATGGGATAGTCAATAACTGTAATGGCAGCAAGGAAACTTGCTATGTGTTACACAATTTGCTATTATTGCAGATATCTGCTATTTCATATTGATGAGCACTTAAACATGAAACCGATCCACAGATGCTGTTACTGCAATGAGAGCATAATCCTAGCTTCAGGAATGTCTCCCATTGGTGGGTTTGGTGGATAATAAGCAATAAAAAAGTTGTACAACGAAACGCATCTGCAACAGAAAGACAAAATTCCTTTTAAAAATACTAACTTTAAACCATGTGTCAGTGTTATTTTAAAAATATTTTTATGAGCATAAGCAATAGAAAATAATTCCTATCTCCTGGTAAGTAGCCTAATCTCCCAGTTTTCAACTACCTTAATTTACCTTCTTCCTGGGAAACAAAGCCGTGTATGGAAATTCAGGAACTTATAACCTGTTAATTCCGATAAAGGCAAACTAGGCAAGTCCTCATATTATAGTTAAGTGATGTGAATTTCTTAACTAATGGAATTTGAACAGAAGTGGCACAGTGTCGTAATGAAATAAGTAGAAGACAATTGGTAAACAAAATCCAGGTTTATTTAATAACATTGGAATCTAGCCAATATCATTTGGCAGCTTCTTTCACATAATGCAGCGAAAAACATATATGCTGGGTTTTGAGTTAAAACATTTTAGGAAGTCCACATTGGAAAACAATACTCACAAACTCTTTATCATGTCATTCGAGTTCCACCTCTATGAGGTCACACTTTAGGAAAATGCAGGTTTAACAAGTATCTTGACTAAATTCGGCTCATGTTCAGTATAAAATCCTTTTTTTTTTCTTTTTCCAGATGGCCAGGCACTTTGACCTACGTCATTCGTCTTTATTACATCGGCCAGATTGTGAACCATTTAGCCGTCCGCTAGTTTTAGTCTATTAAAAAAGATAGAATCACCAGTTTGAAATCCATTCATGTAGAACAAACGAATATTCCAATATATCGTTCCTACATCAGGCATGCCTGTTTAACTAAGGCCATCTTTCTTAGCAATTAACATGAAACAATCTATTAGCATGAACAAGAATGCACATTTACGGCAAAATTATTTAGCATTGTACCATTCTTTTTAAAACTACTTGTCTGAATAACTATCAGACAACCTGACTGATTACACCTATAGTCGATGTTTCCATCTACTCCTCGTCTGCTATACTATTCTGTGTTCTGACTATGTTTCCAGAATAGACTTCCAATATACACGAGGATCGGTACCTACCGGAATGAATTCCGAGGTCCATCCCGAAAAATATACAAATGAAGTTGTGTACGCGACGAGTATCCAATCTGCATGAAGACTCTTGCTGAAAGGATGCCGTGAGTCATGTCATTCTTGAGAATGAAGTAAGTAATCAAAAGAAAAACATTGAGTTTATAAACATCGTCTGGGAGAAAGATGACTTGTGATCTTTTATTCACATTCTTCTAGCACTTTCAAGGCTGAGATAGTCACAAAGTATCTTTTTGCATCTATTTTTCATTTTACAATTATTTCACATTAGATCAACAAAACTCTCTTTATTTTTATAGTGTGAGTAAAAATAAATAAATATTTTGCCAAACAAAATAATTTCACATAAGTAGTGCAATTGTGCAAATCAGTTTGTATGCGCATTGCTAAGAGTCCACAAGCATCGTTTTCCATCTGTCTCAATCCTTTAATTATTGCACAATAGGCAGACTAAACTAGCTTATTTTCATATTTTGGGCACTTTCAAAGAAATATTTTGCATAATTAAGCAAATATTATGAGAATTAACTATTATGGAAGTAAGATGATTCTTATAGTTAACATTCTCAAGCAGTGCTTTGAATCTAAGGAATTTTTCTTGGTTTTAAAAAAAATATATATATGTTTTTAAATATGTTTTTAAATGATAAATTGGCATTTGTTATAGTGAAGTTAAATCTAAAATATTTTTTCATTTATAGCATATTAACCACAATGTGTAAATTTAAATTTTTCCTATTATGTAATAAGGTATAGCCATGATTTTTTCAAAGTAGACATTTGAATGACCTGAATTAGGTATATTTCCAATTTTCTATCTAGTTTTTTTGTAAATATTTTTTCTAGTGTCTTTCACTCTGCTATTTCTCAATTTAATCATCTCACCTGAACTATTTTATTCTATGCATCATATTTTCATTTGTTGCACTTTTGAAAACTTCAACCAATATGTTTATATGCAAATATCTGTATTTAGTTTTGTTTTAAATCTGTTAATTATAATCATAGGGAATTTATATTTCCATTTTATTAGTTGAAAAGCTGTGCTTACTATATTTAGATTGACTATAGCTATCAGGGATATACTTTGCGTCATAAAGTAAACATCTCCCAGTTTTTCATATTTGGAGGTTGACCACTATTCATATACCACATTTGTAAATGTATCATAAAACAAAAGTTTAGGAGTAAACTTATAGATAGGGGTTAGTGTAGTGACTGCAACAAACTTTTGGCTATTATGTTTTTGACGATTCGTTATAACAAGTTTCTACTATATTTTAAAAAGTTTCACGTGTTCTTAAAAATTTACTGATATATTTTACTAATGAATGTGTTTTAAAAAAATAGGAGACAATGTTAATTTATTGTAAAAAATTGTGTCATTATTTAAAAAATCTAAAAGTATCTTTCTGTCTAAAGATTAGGTTTTAATTTAATGGGCTTCGGGTGATTCAGAAAATAAAAATATATTGACACAGATCACACACATTCTTTGCAAATATATACATACACTATCTGGGAATATAAAAAATGATGTTTTGGGGAAATTTCTAAAAAAATTCAATAAAAATTATGGCAGTTATAATTATTGTTGATGTCCAAGTAAGAAATTATGAATTTAATTTGAGTTTTAAATAGTTCCTTAAAACAAATAATTATTCTCCTTTTAGTGATTATGATGATACTGATATATATTCTACTCAATTTATTACTTTCCCTGCAAAGCATGGTAATGTACAGGGAAAGTATTAGAATTGGGTCAAAAATTGCAACTTGAGTTTTCGACAGATGTACGTATTTCGGGACCTCTAGAACAAGAAAAAACTATTTTTAGCATGACATCTGTGTATGTGTCTATCTGTGCAATGTATGTATCCACTCACTCAAAAACTAATTGACTAAATTTCATAAAATTTTATAGCTAAGTCTGTTGTGGCTGACCATGGTGCTGATCAAATTTTTTAATTATCCACTCTAACTGAAAGACTAATTGTCCAAATTTTACAAAATTTGGTAGGTATGTCACTTATGGGTTACTCTGGTGCTGATTAGATTTTGGTATGATTCGGGAAAAAAAAAGAACCTGCTTTTTTTTGTGAAATGGCCAGCAAAAATCTAAAATAAAAGACTACATAAGCTCAAATGCATAAATTAAATGTTTGTGTTATATGCAATTTTTGACGATGAAAAGAATAAGATCAACCCCATTACTCTAGAATTAGCCGTTCTTGAGATATTAGTTTTTTCTCATTTTTGCTATGCCGGTTTTGAGAATAAGTCCAGTTACCAAATGAAAATGAAAGCTGAATTAAAAGTGTAAATTCAATTTATTATGTGTGTTATATAGTGCAATTAAACTCAATTTAAGGAATTATTAATGAAATAAAGAGACAATGAATTTGAGTCTGCAAGGAAAGTCATGTGCTGCTCACATCAGATTTGTTTAATATGCACTTGTAATGTGCATTATGTTTATATGTTAAGAAATCATTTTTGGAATTTGAGATTTCATAAAAAAAAAAGAGTTTTTGATTGCAAACGAAAATGAGAAAATTTAGCAATGGAAGATTTCATTTAGTATATAAAACTTGCATTTAACAATTGGACTGGCAAAAAGAAAAAAATTATTTCAATGAATAAGATGTAAAATATGTCAATAAAGAAAAGTATTGGTTAAAAAATGTCACGTTTTGAAAAAATAAAATAAATTAAATAAATTAAAAAGGTTTACCTAAATTATATATTTAAATTTTAAATACTATTTGGCTCAATGACTCAGAATATAAAACAAAAATACTGGCAGAGATCACAAAGCTACTTTGCAAATACATATATAAAATCCCTATATTAAAAGTTAGGTAATGATACTTTCTTTAACTAAATAAATCATTTTTCATTAACATGTGAAAGAAGAACCTCCTTATACAACTAAAAAAAAGCACACTACTGCTTAAAAATGTTAATATCCTAAATTGTTAGTTCCAACACCACCACAGTATAAGAAGAAAGCAAATTTTAAAATAGAGTTTGGAAATGAGAGCAAATCCTGATAACGTAAAATACTAAATTTGATTCAAGTTAAAATGTACATTCATTTTAAATGTAATACACAGATATAATAATCCATTTCATTGAGTATAAATAAGAAAATAAAAGCTGTCAATAGGAAAAGATTTTTATCACTCACACCAGGTTTATTTCCCCTACAATAAATAGTATATTTAAAGGGAAAGTATTGTGATGGCATAGAAAATCCAAATCTTGGATTTTTATGGATTTATATCTTTAGAGCATTTCTGAACACAAATCAACCATTTTTTTTTTTAAAAATGATGTTTGTGGTCATATTATCCTTCAAACAAATTGACAGATTAAAATGAAAATCATTAAAATTATTTCTATTACTAAACATAAAATGCCTATTATTGATTTTCAGAAAGATCAGATTACATCCATCAATTTCTCTTTCTTTATTTTGAAATTAAAAAGAAAAGCATAAAAAATAATTATTCTAAAATTGCTTGCAATTTTATATGTAATATTTTATTAAAAAACTGCAATTTTTTTTATGCAAGCAAATCTTTTATAAGATGCTAACATGCACTGTTTTTATTGAAGTGGGAAAAGATTATAAAAAATATGTGCTCACTTATCAAATGAATATTTTAGAAGTACTTCTCAGCATAAATGAATTGACATTATTGCTTAGGATTTATCACAACTTATTCTTCCAATATTGGAAATTTTACATTTTCATAGAGTGTGCAATGTTTCTCAAAGTAGTTAACTGATTTTTATGAAATCTGGCATACTTATTTTAATTGGTAACTACAATAAGTCTATCAATTTTCAGTGGAATCAAGATATAAAAAAACTATTTTTTTTTTATTTACCCACAAAATGAATTTGTTAGTTTGTAAAAAAGTTATGCTTTGAACACATTTTTTTTCCTTTTCAGTAAAAAGAAAATTGGGGTGTTTGAGAAAGACCAGCTTCAAAAATATTTTACACCTCATCTACAACACTTACATAAAAACTATATTTATACAATATATATAAAATTAAAACACACTAAAATATCAAAATAATACTTAATAGATATAAAACTTTGAAAGTAAATAAAATCACAGCGTTGTTATTTTGGACAAAACCAATGCAATACTACTTTCACAATATACAACACATTACAAAAAACTAGGAAACATTCAACACCATGTTTGTGACTGGCTAGCTGTTAGTCAAAAATTTGCTGAAATGGTGATAAATGTACCAGCAATAAATTTCTTCTGTTACAGGATATGACGAGATAAGCACGATCCGAGTCATACAAGGTCAGATAGAAAATAAAAAAAATAGACTATGAAATTAAAATAGTTTCTCTTATTGGCTATGAGTCCTAATTGTTTTGTTACTATGATACAGACGAACCTTCCTGTTGAGATTTCAGAAGATTGTAGCAACCTTGACAGACACGGACAGGTTTGAGAATACGGAGTCTGTTGATTTCAGATTCAAATCGGCTACATCTGAAGAAAAAAAAAATATATATATATATATATATATATATATATAAGTTAGAATATTGCAGGATTTAAGAGATTTTAATGATATAATCATTTTTACTGAATTGCATTTATGTATGTTTTTAGACAGATAATATGGTAGTATATATAGGGTGTCAAGGAACATGATGGATCAAGCAAAAAACTACAAGTATTAAAGTTATGGTATATTTTTTTATGTAAATGTATAGAAAACTCCAATAGCGCTATACAATGAGATAACTTTCAGGGGCCCATGCCCTGCTTTAGCAAGGTAAGAGGGAGTTATCTCGCCTCCTCTTAAAGATAGGGAAAAAGCTGATTACAAAGTTGAAGAACATTGCAAAATTAGTACAAAGCATCTTCGTCCCCCTCCCTGAAAAAAAAAATGCAAAGGAATCATGAAAAAAGATGTATACATACCTTCTGGCCTCAAAAATCCAGCATTTTAACAATGCAGCAGAAAATTTTTTATTATATACAAAATGTTAACCTTTAGTAATGATTCATACTTTCACATGTGTAATAAGATGTCTGCATGTTTTCCAAGGACTCTATGTTTATATTTTTACATGCAGATTAATAAAATTGTTATTTAGAGAATTTTTATTTTCCATCATTTGAAGGGGGACAAAATTTTTTTTACTAATTTTGTAACCTTCTACAACTTTGTAATTGACTTTTCCCCTATCTTTAAAAAGAAGTAAGATAGCCCTCCCCATTATTCCACTAAGGAAGGTCAGTCCCCCGAAAGTTGTCTGCTCATGCAGTCCCATTGGAATTTTCTATACACCTGCATAAAAAAATATACGATATCTAATACTTCTCGAGTTATTTGCCTGATCCATGACTTTCTTTGACACACTCTATAATTGTGATTGTTATTTGGGTGTTATGATTAAATCAACTCAACTCACACTTTCCTGGGAGACTTCAGTTTTCTCATGCTAACCTATGGAAAGAAGTCCTAAATATGATTAACTTGTAGAATTTTCTTGGGGGGTGGGGCAAGCATAGATGTTGAAAAGAGGAAGGGTTGTGTTTCTTTTTTTAATTCCATGAAATAAATATAAGTATTTTCTATATTTAAATAAAAGGAATGTATCCTTTTTCAATACATTTTATAAATACTTCTCTAAATATTTTACCAAATACTTAAAAGCACACAAATTCTTTTCTTTTTAACATCTATGCTTGCCAGAAATCAGCAGGGAAAACTCCCTAAAAATGAAAGTGTCCATAGGCTAACATAAGGAAATTGCAACAATTGATAAGTAGTTTATTTGTACCACGTAGATGCCTTTTGGCAGCGAAGTACACCAAAACTGTTTGGATATTCTGAATGGAAATAAGCTGCAAATTAAAATAGGGGGCTCACTTTGAATCTTCAGTTTGAAGTATTTGATTTTTGAAAAATTTATTTATAATATGTGTTAAAAGATTCTCCAAAGCTGAGCTGTCCCTTTGATATTTAAATAACTTTCTCATAGTTACTATTTAAAAAATAAATATTTTATAGAAATTTAAAAATATATATGCATACTAATTATTGTTTAAATATAGAGAATATATCAATAGATAGTTAAAAAATTTCCATATTTGATGATGTCATAAATAATTTCAAGAAGATAGTTTAAATTTGGAACAAAAAAATTTTTTTGAGATATATTGCACTCTCCACGAGGAAAGTAAAATTTTCAATATCAAATGAATGACTTGTGATACCTTTTAAGCAAAGATGTCAGTTACTGGTTAAAAGTACTTATATCCACTCAATAGTTATTGTTTTTGAACATTTTTTAATAGCAATTGTATTTAATTTCAGTTTTAGATTCAGTAAAGCTTTAGAACATTTTATATTAGGGTCAATTATACACTTTGCTTTTAAATAAAGTATCTATAATAATATACGAAAGAATCTTTTTATCCAAAATGCCATGTGATATCTACCGCACTCCGATGTTTTTCACACAGTAGCATCTCCTTTCTGGTAGGTCGGACGGTCTGGGTTTCAACAACAACAACACAGTAGCATCTATACTAGGCTTCGGGAAATCAGTAAAATCTAGACCATCCGAGAGGATGGTTATTGAAATTTTTACCCGTCCTTCTAAGAATTTTTTTTTACATTATATTCATTAATATATGTGCTTAAATACATCGCACAACAATAATAAATTAGAACCAACTGCCTCACGATAACTGCATATTCATACACCACCCCCACAAAGCTTAACCATTTAAAAATCAAACTTGCTGACACTGAGTCTCTGATAAAGGACCTGACTCTGTGGCATTCCGACCTATGGATGAGTGCAGAGGGGTAAGGGATGAAAGGAATCTCTCTTATTTTCAATGTTTGATAATTTCAAGAAGTGGTAAATAAATATTCATATAAATCCTCATGTCTCTAAGCAGTTTAAGCCTCATTAACATGCTTAATTTCTAGGAAATGTGACTGAATGAAGATTTAGATCTTCTTGGACTGAATAGATGTTTCATAGTTTAACACTAGAACCGTGGCAGTTTTGGTATACTTAAAACCGCGGGATGGGTCAAATTGACCCAGAGTATAAAAATTTATGTTCTAGTACAAAAAAAAAATAATTAATTTTTATAGTAATGACAATTATTCATTTCTTTGAGAGTAATATTAAGATTATGTAATATAATGTCGGAAATTATGAAAATGTTGATTTAAAAATAAGCATAAAATACATACAAATTTCATTTTTATAAGGAGTTTTGCTATTGGCGAGTAAGGTGACGACATTTCAATTTTCATATACGATAAGGGAAAGGGTGGCTTTCGCCATTATTTTATGATGACAACTTGTTTATTTATTTATTTATTTTACAGAATCTCTAATCTCAAAGCCGTAAGAGAGGGCGGTAACTTCTGAAAATTGGTCTCACCGAATTTTAACCCAGCCAGGACGGAGGGATGGGCGATTTATGGAAGCCTGATCTATACCTAAACAAGTGCACCTCGAAGACCTTTTTCCTTTTTCAAAATGTTTAATTAAATCTTAAAACTTTTTTTAAATGTTCAAATTAGCCTTTTATCGCTAACAGGGAAAATCCTCTGTCCTCAGTGCATGTAGCAGAGCCATAATATATAAATAAAAGAGAAACTTTTAACACATGATAACGCAAAAGTATAATAACCATTGTAAGATAGTTAACAAAAAGGAGTCCAATATCCAACTTTGCTCATATATATATATATATATATATATATATATATATATATATATATATATATATATATATATATATATATATATATATATTTGTAACGTGTGACAATGAAGAATGAGGTATTTTGGAGTGTTTGAATCCCATGCCATTCATTCAGATAAATAAAACCTGGAGGAATCAATTTGTCTGATCATTCCCTATGTGCTGATATAAATTTTATGAGCAAAAAAACATTGCAAACATGGGGAAAGGCCTTATTCTCATAACTAATAATTATTTTTGTAGATATATAATAAAAGCCAAAATGATTGTACTGTTGCAGTTTGTTATAATGCATGTAGAAGGACACGGGATGTCAATGAAACTGTTTATGAAGCTATTGAATGAGAAATGAAGCTGATAGATTTCAACGGGCAAGATAAGATATTGAAACAAGTCTCAGTAAAGAAGAAAATAATTAAATTATTATTTTCAGAGTCCTATCATTAAAAATTTCACAAATGCCTAGAGCATAAATGCTTTACGTGGGTACAGCTATACAAAATAATATATGTCTTGTGTATATGTGCACTATACAAAATATATCTGTGTATAGAAATATCTGTAGCAGGAAATCTAGGCATCATTTATTTAAAATCCTTCTATCCTACTATTTGGCATATGGGAACTACAGAACCCAGAATGATGCACCTCAGCGATATCTTTTTTGTTGCCATTGTGTTTGTTATAAGTGGGCATATTATTAAAGCATTCTTTAAATTTTGTTCGTCAGAACTTACAACAAATTCTCAAAAAACAAAGGTTTTATTAATGTGCCAGCTTATAACAAAAATAAATAAATTGCTGCATGGGTGCATATGCAGCTATGCCATGAACACTCATCTTATATCACGGGCAATGACGGGTACATTTTCTAGTTACATATAAAATGGCTGTTGCTTTAACATTTTGAAACAAAATTATAAAGCAACTATGTTATTCAATTATTCAATATTTTAAATATAAAGGATATTTTCTTTGTCTGATTTCTTTTTAAATGAATACTTCACTTAAAGATGCCAATTGAAATAATACAAAATTATGTCTGAATCCCTCAATTTTATCACGCACAGGCACAGACAAATAGTATTGAAAATTTGGTTGATTTGTGTTCAAAGAAACTATAAATGTGTAAATTCATCAGAATCAGAGTCAGATTTTTAACAAGATGACACAACACTCAACTAGTTTTCGAAAATAGCGGTCGTTAGTCGTAATTTTCGACTAGAAATTTCAATTTGACGACCAGATTCTTCAATCTGGTCGTCAAATTTGTCGCCTAACAATGCTATTGTTAAATATCAGTCTTTCCTTTCATTTTGACTAAATTACGATCCCTGGTAGAGGACTGGACAGCAGTCGAAAAAAAAGCGGCATTTTATACACAACCACAGTGATAAATCTGCAGGTGGTAGACAGATAGTAAAATTCCCCTCTGTCTATTCAGGGAAGGAAACATTGGGAACTTTATTATACTTCAACTCACCCCCACCCTTCAAGACCTGAAATTGTACTTCTGAAGAATTTATTTGTTTGCTTTATCCTCAGACATTCCGAAGTCCGAGATTCCGGGTATTTAACGAGTTTCTATTGCTCCCCTCCCCTTTATTCCCTCGTAGATCTACGTATCCCACTTGTAAGAAAAGGGAGTGATCCCGTGATCCTGCAGTCTTTACATTTTAATTGCTTACTATTAGAATACACTGCATTCCAGATTAAATCGTTCCAGTGTCTTGCAAATTTGGTTAGCTAATATTTTGTTATTAGACATTGAAAGTGATGTTTTTATAGCTGCCAAGTGTTCAGATTTTTATGTACTTGTTCCGTTTTTTCAGTCTTGTTCCGGGAATCCGATTTGGATCCACAGTAGTCCGATTTTTCTTTTCCATAACATGTATATTTTATTGTATGCAAATCTGCATAAGAGTATCTACAAGTCATGAAATCGGAAGTATGCCACGAAATGAGAAAGAAAGTAAGGAATTTTAAGATGGAGGTTTTCCCACATTTTCATCTAAAAATCCATTTCCACGTGATTGCGTCTGTTTCTAATTAATGTGGGAGAAACACATTTGCATCGACTAAAATTTTTATGATTATTCCTTGTTATATACAAGAAAACTATTTTTCAGACGTATTATTAAAGAAATGAAAAGCTATATTGCACGAGTACCGGGTACCGCGATAAACGGCATTTGTCCGCGATCTTCTTTATATTTTGTTTTATTGTGAAAATACTTTTCCACTTCTGCAATCTGTTTGCATCATCTACAACGTTTGTAATTATTTCGTATATACTATATTATACAGAAAAACTATTTCTCAAGCGTATTTTTAATGATATGAAAGGCTATATTGCAGCAGTATCGCGATAAACGGCATTTGTGTGTGATCCTCTATATTTCGTTTTATTTTGAAAGTATTTTTCCACTGTTACAATTTGTTTGCGTCGTTTAAAATGTTTGTAATTATTTCGTATATTATATAGAAAAACTATTTTTCAGATGTATTATTAATGAAGTAGAAGGCTATTTTGCAATAGTATGGGGAAAAATGGTATTAGTGCGCAATTTTTCCTCATGCAATATGTTCCTATCTTTCTTTCTGGCAGGTTGGCATCTATGCATTTTTTATATCAATCCCTGAAATTAATGTGATTCATATTTTTTTAATTATTACTCAGGCTGTCTAGCTCACCCAAACGGTGTAGATGAGTTTGAAGGGTATGATTTATATTTTGTCAAAGCGACAAAAAAAAGAGTAGTAACTATAAAACAAAAACTTATTATTGACTTGCAAATACAGAATCCTAGCTGCCAACTCTGCATTTCTTCGTGAAGCTCCGATATTTGCATTAACTGCCAATCTCCAGACAAATATGCAAATCCCCCCCCCCCTCTCCCTTTTTTTTAAACTTTTAAGATGAATATAGTAAACAGATTTTAAAATGAAATTCCATACTTTGACAAAATTGGCCACAAAAAGTGACTAAATTTCGCTCAAGATTCCCTTATAATATTTTAATTTTAAATGTGTTTAATTCTTATATTTGTAAGTAATATGAGAAAGATTATATGGAAATGTCACTAAAATGTGCATTTATACGTGAGTATCGGTTTATCCCATTTTATTATCATGTATTTTCCATTCTCGCAATTTGTTTTCATCAACTAAAACTTTTATATTATTTGCTGTTTTAACTCAGGAAAATTAATTTTCAAGCATGAAATGAAGGGGTATTGGGGCAATGACTGTACAAGATGACCATAATTGAAAATTGCTAAATAAAAGTTTTTTTTTTTTAATTTGTTGTTTATTTATGCCCTTTTTGCCAAGTAAAAACAAATTAGCAAATTTTTCTATTTATTTTTTCTTGAGTTTCTTTTTCAGTTTATTTTAAATTTTAAGAAAATTAAAACAATTTTTAATACAAAAATCTGAATTATTCTTTTTTTATATCTTTAATAAAAATGGGCATTTAAAAAATAGTTGTTATTGTTAAAGGTGTAAAAATGGCAACGAGCCGTGTCTATTTGGCACCTAGAGTCAGAACCTATAGGCGTCAAATGGCGCCTAGTTCAAATTTTTAATTTCCAACACTGCTCTCAACAGTACTAAATTTCAAACCATATAAATTAATTGATACAAATAGAAGTGCCCTGAAATAATGAAAAAATAACTAAAGCAAAAAATTTAAGCAACCGACTTCTCTGCTTGGAATTTCTCTATCTGGTCAGCGCATGTATATAACTGTTAAATATAAGAACAAAGATTGTAATTTTGGATTTTTTGCACAATCCTGTGTATTTTGAGATTAAGAATTTTTCAATTCCAGGATCCCACAGGATTGGGAATTTCATTTTACTTCAATAAAAGGCCACCAGATTTTATACTCACATTTTGATTTATTTGTATACAAATATTACATGTATTTAAATGATAATACTATGCTGAGATTTCCATATAACAGAATTTTAATACAAAGAATTTCTGAACATAATTAACATTTTTATAAAAAAAAGAGGTTAATTTTTTTGCATTTGTAATGAACACTGACCATACCCAAAAAAAATCATTGAACAATAGTTAATCATTTGAAAGAATATACTTTAAATTAAGCAATAAAAATATATGAAAAGAAAATTGGTTAATTTTAAATTAAATCTGCACATGCAGTTCGACATAAATTCTGGAAAATGCAGCTGGTTAATTTCATATATTAAGTTTCTACTAATTACTTCCTATTTCATCTGCTATAAGTTTACTTATGAAATGAAACATATTTAATGAAACCAAATATTGATTTTGTCTCGTAAAAACAACTAAAAGCAAAGTTATCCTATAAAAATATTTCTATAGAATAAAAGTGCTATTTTATTAGTTTTCATAATCTATTTTTAAATTACACCATTTTCCAAATAGAATAATATTTGGCATTAAACATATATTAATTATTCAATTTATTTAATAAATTAGACAGAACAGTTAGAAAAAAAAATGCAGAATTTTAAAATCTTTTAAGTTAATTTTGCAGGAGGGTAACTGATTATAATTTGCACACAATGCTTTCATGCTTTAAGCTATTTTTTGAAAATTTAAATTCTATTCTGGTGGAGTGTTAGCAACTTCTCATTGCATATAATCTATTTCAGTAAAACAGCATAAGGATTGAATCTGCAAACTGCTTGACTGCATACTACTTTGTTATTCATATATAATGCTCTAACAAATTTACCATAATTATAGAGCGAAAAAAGTATTTCATAAATCAAAACAACTGAGATAAATCCCATGATTTTAGTATTTCTAATTGCAAGATCTCCAGGTCAGACTTTTGACTGAAATCCTGGTTTACTATCCACCAGTTATGCAATTTTACCTTGAGCAGAAGAGTTGCCCACAGTTCCGGCAGTGATGTCTACGTTCAGCAAATGAAAACTTGACACCACACGCCGTACAGTTCTCACCACCTTCATCTCGCACCCAGTGATCGGCAATTCCTCGACCAGGTTTGTCTGTGACACTCCAGCTAAACAGTCGACCCCGAGCATCCCCAACATACACTGTCTTGTGGTCTCTGTAACATGATAAAAAAAAGTATTTTAATCATTAGTAAATATAAAGGAACTTTCAATTTTGATTCAATATTTTTTTAAATGCAGAATATGTGACCCAAACATAAAAAAGTACCATGAGGGTGATTTTGGCCATTTTTAGATATTAAATGCCTATAATTATTTGGACTTTTGTGAAATCAGAACTGAAAACAGAATTTTTTTTTATCTGTTTTACTTTCTGAGCTATAAATCTTCTTAGGCAAGTCTTTTTAATGTGTTGGCTAGAGAACTTGAATTTTACATTAAGATTTCTCAAAACATCGATTTCACCATCACAGTTCCTTTTGTGAGTTCTTCTCATTGCACATAATCTCACAACTTTTTACAGCAAAACTTGAGCTACAAAAAAGTTCATTATAAATAAATGTAGTACATTTTTGTTAATGTCTATAATTATTTATATATCACAGAAGTGAGTTACCTTGATTATCTATTAATTATTAGCATTACAAAACTTAAGAGCAACTACTCGATTCTAATTTAATTACCATTATATGCTAATATTAATTAATAGTTAATAGTATAGCTAATAATAGCTTAAAATCAGACAGTTACTAATGATATACACAGACACTATTAGTTAATGTGTAATAATAAATATTGATATGAGAAGTTAATTAATACCCAACCTTGACTCTGTACTACATAAGCAAATGTGGAAAAATACTTTACATTTGTTTTATATGATAAAAATACACTGGAATCCAAAAGTTAAGTATAATTTGTAAAATGTGCTAGGTAAAGGGTTAACACAAACGGAATAGTAGAAATTTGCATGTAGGTTATTCACTAACCTAAACCAATCTCTGTATACATGCAAATCTTATCAATTGGTGGTATATGCATGTGCAAATAAGGTGCATATATTGCAACTCCATCAATACAGCTGGCCATATCGGTCATGTCTTATGCCAAGTTTCTTGCAATTCCCATAAAAAGTGGTGTTGTCATAACTAAGAAGAACCAATTATGGCACAAAGATGTTACCCTTTTTTTGAAGGGTCGAATAATTGGAATGATTGGCTTGGGACAAATAGACAGAAGTTTCCAGAGCACTCAATACATCACAATGTGCAATCTCCAGACAGTGAAGAAAGATCCAAAACACTGGAGATGTTAGATGGCAACTAGTACAAGGTCATCTCTCTCAAGAGTTACAACACTTCGGTAGTTCGGTAGTGGGCGCGGTAGCCCATTGGTTAGCGCGGTGGAGTTGCACTCGGTAGGCCCGGGTTCGATTCCAGCCGCTGCCAAAACTGCCGCCGTGTTCATGCGGAGTACGATCACGTTAAACATGTGGGTCCGAAAGTCCTTCCGAGAGGTTGGTGGTAGGGGAAGGAAGGTACGGTCCCTGTGGATGCCTCCCCCACTGGGTTCCGGTCTAAATTGGGTGGCACTTCCCGACCGTCCAAACAGTTACCTTACACCTTTCTGGTAGGTCGGACGGTCTGGGTTTCAACAACAACAACACTTCGGTAGTACCGATATTTGTCATTAACTGTAGGATGCCAGGATAATGTCTGCAGGGCAATGCTGGGTTATCCCTGCCTACAGGTGTATGCTTTTGCAGAGCTTTGTGCTCTTCACTGATAAGTTCAGATTCAGATTGCAGACTGATTTTTGTTGCACCACTATATAGAAAGCATGGGGAACATGTTACAATCTCATTTAGATTTTAGAAAAGTGTTAATTTAGAGGTGTTGGAGTCTTGGTATGTGCAGACATAATACTGAACAGGTCCATAAAACTACACATCTTTGACAGAGGTTCTGCTATTGAAAAGAGATACAGAAATGACATAATGGAACTCTATGTTTGGCTTTTTTGGTTTGCTATAGGTCCATGATTCATATATTATTCATAGATATTAATGTACACAACAATGCTCTTAGCCGGTTGACAATTTTCTTCAAAGTGAATATATCCAGTGGATGTGGCTATCAAAGTCTCTGGATATGAATCTCATTGAGCACGCATGTGATGCATTAGGCAGCAAACTGTATTGGGTCAGCCTCTAACAAGGGCCATTCTGCAGCTAAACAGCTCTACTTCAGGAATAGGGCTTTTTGCCCCTAAAGCTCATGTACAATTTCATAAAAAGCATGAAAAATTGATATGAAGCTTGTATGGTTGCGAAAGGTGATCACATCCCTTGATAATGTCATTTACCAGAATTGTTTGTTTTTTTCTACAAAAAAAAGGGTTACATTTTGGCATTTTCTTTTTTTATACGTAATGTCTGCATGAAATTAATTTTTATTCTTGTACTTGCATTACCTAATTACATATGCATACAAAGTTTTGTTCTATTTTGACTTTTGATTCATAAAATATTTGCATGTATAGTGAGTGCCTAAATTTTGGACACCAGCGTATATCCTGATAAACAAATCCATTGAAATGCAAACACATAACCATAAACTGAAAAATAATTTAATTATCTAATATTTCAAATTAACCAACAAAGTTCTACTGCAAGTTCTACTGCAAAGTACTACTGCTTTAACAAAGTTCTACCGCATAAACCATTTAAGACTAACCTGGATACAGCCAAAGCTGTGACAGCAGCTGGCTCAGTATTATCAGATCTATCAAATGCAGTATGCATTGTCAATTTACTCCTAAATACTAACTGGCAATGCCACTTGAAACCTTCAAGAAAAGAGACAGAAAACAAAATATCATTTAGTATGATATAAAATATGATATTGGAGCATAACATACAACTTTTAATATATGAATATCATTATGACATGCACACTCATGAGAAAATGAAACAACATAAACAGGATGTGAATAAAAACTTTGTCAGTGAGCAAGCAGATTGAAACAAAAATATAACATAATCAACCCATTTTGTAAGCTAAGAGTTATTTAAGAAAAAAAAAGTATCTGATTTCAGGAACTGGTGTTAGCTGGTGTAACACTAATTATTCCAGCAGAGATGAAACTGACTGTTATATTTGTCACTTGTGCCAAATATGACAGTCAGGTATTTTTGAAGCTTTTTTAGTAATGTTTTGTTTCACTAACAGGGCTGCTATTATATCAAAAATTATCAAGTTTTATAGGTTTGTAAATATAATACATATTCACACAGTAAAAACAATAAATCACTAGATACAATTATCTTAAAATTATAACACAAAATCTATGTCACTTCAAAAAGTTAAATGCATTTCACCTAAAAACCCTGGATATCTTTGCTAGAAACTATATTTTGGTGAGCATATTCATGTTGATTTAAATAATATTAGAAATACTGCCATATTTTATACACATTTTAGAACTCTCCTATTAGAATCCCTAGAAATACTTTAAAGACAGGGAAAGGTTCAGCAGCAGATTTACACTTAATGGCCTTTAGCTGTAATAACTTTGGGGGCCCCCATATTATGCCATTTTGATAGGGAAAGGATTAAGCATCCTTTTAAGTAAGTGGTGCCTTAGATGAATGCTTAATCTGCCTATAAGTAAATCCACCCGTGGAGAGGTTTACACTTCTGAAATATCCATTCAATTTCCAAAGAACTGAAAACCAGGATCTTTCAAGAACATTGCATTAAAAGCACAAAATATCTTTAAAAGTGGAATTTGAGCATAAACAGGTCAGTTTCAAAATGTGAACTGAAAAAACAAAAAACAAAACAAAACAAAACAGATATTACATTTTTTTCAAGTGAACTATAAACTTGTTTAAATATTCTAAAACAAAATAATTACGATAAACATGCCCGAAGGCACACAAAAGCTAATTCTTATTTTTATTTTTTTACTGATGTGATTGCTCAAGCATAAAATTAAATGATAAACTTTTATTCCACAGAATATTGAACCGAAATCTAGGCTCAATGCCAGCATGTTCTCATCAAGAGAAATGGTGGTTGAAATTGTACCTTTGAAACTCAAAATCAAGTACTTTCTCTGCTGTTTCAACTATTATAACTATCAGTTCAAAAAACGTTAAGGAACACAAAGTGTTTTACCCACTTAAAGCAGAAAAAATTGGTTTTTGACATAGAAAAACTAAATTTTAATGTAGTATAACAAATTATCCACAAATGTATTCTTGCCTTTGTTCATACTGGTGTCCTGTCTTAATTATCCAAACAAAACAACACGTAAACACGTTTTTGCCTTTGAAACTAGCAGAAAGCTTTATTCAACCTTGTATACTGTGAAGCTTCTATTTTGCAGTAGCAACGGAATCTTTTTATTTTACATATTGTCAGCATTTACTTTCAGTGCATGCTCTCAGTGAAAATGAAAATGACTAAGTAATTACCATCTTTAAGAATTTTCTTTTTTTTTTTCACTCGTAGTATCACAGACCCATCAAGTGCTCTTTCTCCATCTAAAGCATCACTTTCCGAGATCATCACAAAGGAGTCTGTCAAAGATGTATCAGATTTACTAAGCCTCATTTTGCTGCTTCCAATGTCCACCTCTTCACTTTGAACTTCAGGACCAACTGTGCTACAACGTTGGAAAGTAGTTGGAGGCTCACTTGGGTACTCAAAATGGTCAGAATGGATTAGTTTTTTAGTTCTTCCTTTATTGCTGGAATCTTTTGAGATCTCGTCACTGTGGAATCCAACCACAGTTTTGGAATGTTGAATTTGAGTAGGAATGAGACTGTCTTTTGGAATTTCTTTAGAATTCACTGGGGATTGAGTTTTGCTTTCTTCTTTTTCTTCGTCTAACTCATTCTCATCACCTGGAATTTGTAAAAAGCAAATTTAAGTATTGTGAACATATGATTGTTAGGAAAAGATTTCAGTTTCAAATTCATTAAAACAATTTTGAGCAAAATTAGATACATAAAAATGTACATCTGGTTGAAAAATTTATTCAATTTAGATGTTATTGAATAATTAAAAAATGAAAATTTTACATTAAAATCCTTTTGAGCAATATTTATGTACTGCATCTGTCATGATTCATGGCAGATGCAAAATTAAATACAATAACTAACATTTTTTCAAAAGTAAAGGCTTCAAATGTATTGTTCTTTATTTATTCTTAAAACAGTTCTCTAAATTCGAAATGGTCTATATGCATTCACATCTAATCTGAATGATGGTGAACACAATTACATTGGGCAAAGACTCTATTGATTGAACTGCCATTAGAAATAGGAGCACACATACATAGTATGCAAGACAAATAATTAGGAAAATAAATTCTTTTAGAGTTTAAGGAATCAAATTACAAATATATATAACATCTTACATAATAAAAGAAGATATTTGTGTGGCTGTGTCCTCTGTAGCAAAAAATCAAAGCAACAAACAGCCACAAAATTCAATACAGAAGTAGATGAACTGCTAGGAATTTAACTAGTTTAAAATGCAAAATTCCAATTATCTGAATTTTAGATATACAGTACAACCTCGAAAATCCGGACATCCAAAATCCGGACATCCAAAATCCGGAAACCTCCAAAATCCGGACGTTTTCCAAATTTTCGTTTTTTTTTTTTTTTTTCCCGGACTGACGAAGTCGCGGATTTAAAAAAGATATAATAAAGTAAGATTATTTATTTTATACATAAGATTATTTATTTTACCGTATTTTCCGGTTGACTTTCTGAACCCGGAAATGAAACGAAAGTTTAGATGGACGGCAGTAGATAGATAGGCTCGTGGTTGGATCGTGAATTGAGTTATTAGCGTTAATCCCTCCTCTCCCTTATTCAAGTCACAACTCCTGATGAATTATTTCGCGTAAAATATACATCGTTATTTAAATACGGAATTTTTATTATCAAAATTTCTTTTTCTCATTATTGAAAAAGACATTTTTCTGAAACAATGTAATTTTTAATATTAAACACTTTAAAACGTTATCGTAACATTTTATCACAGATGTTCAATTAAATCTAAAAATCCCGAGAATTCATATTAACGCCCACGGAAATTTATTTTATTCACTTCGTAGTACGATTTCCATTCTTCAATGTATTCTGTTTTGTCTTTAGAATCTCCTCCCCCTCCCGATATCTGACAATTTTTTCGTTCTCGTCGAACGTGTCAGCTTGAAATCGACTGTATATTTTGCCTTTTTTGTTTAGAAAGCCATATTTACATACTATAAATAGCAAATAAATAACTAAATAATATCGTATCGCACAGAACCGAGCAACAAGGTCATTAACACACAGACCTCTCAAAGGGGTCGGCTTGCCACCGGTGACAGTCGGCTGTGTTTACGATTAGGAACTAAGCAAATTCCTTTCATCGCTTTCCCTGCCCCACCACTTCCGGGTGCTGCTGTAACCTAGTAATGACTCATCGTAATTTAGAATAATCATTGAGAGGAGAGATATTTTTCTTTTTTGGAAAAGATATTTATTTTATCTACTGCGATATTTTTTACACATTTGACTATTACTAATAAAGTTTTTACTTTTTTCAGAGTCATCAGTCTTTTTAAACATAACATTATATAGATGCTAGATAATAAATAAAACTTAAGTTATTATTTTTTGTTTTTCGTTCATTTTTTGTGTAGCGAAAACGGTTTAAACACATTTACACCTTTAAATATATCGTTAAAAGTGCTAATCCTCGATCTTTATTAAATCTCAGTACTGCATTAAATCTTCCGGCGCTTCATTAAATCTCGACAAAGCCGATATAACGGAAGTTCTGCACTTTGGTGATGATGCGCCAATCGTAAATAAATTGAATGATGGCGAAATTCGCGATATGATATTAAATAAAAAAGATCGAAGTAGGGATGATAAATGTGGAGAAGAAAAAATACCCATTGATAATCTTATGCAAAAAATCGATCATGCAATTAAAGGCCTTGAACAAAGAAGCATTATAACCGAGCAGAAGTAATGTCCATCTACAGGATAAAGAAAACTGCTTTTCCATAAACCAAAATTAATGAAATAACAAATGTTAATTCAAATATTTAAATAAAATGATAAAATGGAATTTTATCATTTCGTTTCATTCACACATTCTAAATTATTAATGTGTATATTTTTTCTTAGAAATTTCTTTTGCCCTATTTTTTAGATTAAATAATATGTTTTAATTGATTAACTTAACTTTTGAAATTATTTTTACTAAAAATAGTGCTTTATAGTGTATTTAGTTAATATCAAATCTGAATTTTATTCAAATTCTATAATCCGGAAAAATCGAAAATCCGGAATCGGCAAAGTCCGGATTTTCGAGGTTGTACTGTATTTATTTTAATGTTTTAAATGCAAGATTATTTTAAAGTATTCTATGAAAATTTTACCTGAATTAGACATACACTTTTAAAGAGAGCAGTCAAAATTTAAATTTTACTTCACTTAGCAAAGAAACTTTTTCCTTCTTTATAGAAGCTTTTATTAGCAAATTATGATTGGCTAATGAGGTATTTTGCAGCTTATTTTTACAGGTTCCTATTTTAAAATGATTTCCTGGCATCATGCAGTTTATGATTTTTAAATGTCCATTGAATTCATACTATACCTTATAAATCTATTATATTTCTTTTACTAATTTGATACTATCTTAGCTTCTAATTAGAGTGTAGTTTTAAAGACTATACTTAAGTTGAGCTAACAAAGGCTGTGCACCATGACTGCATGTGCTGCTTGCTCTATATGCTTATTTAAGGTGTTTTTGCTCATGCAACAAGTTAATTTCTTTAAGCGGGTGTGTCGATAAAGTATTGTTTGATTTTTGAGAATTCATTGCATGTTCTGGCGTAGTTTTAATCAGAAGTTTGCATCTTAATTCCTAGGCAATGCCAGGTATTCATGCTAATAACATATAGGATATAATATATTTCAAACTCAGAATCTGGGCCCAATGGTTTTCACAACCGCTGACAAGTGAGCTTGAATGAAGACTCATTTATACTGACACATAGGAGGATTTATTTTTATTGCAATAGTTCTTAAGTGTGTTATCTGTTTCTTAAACTACAATAAAATTTAAAAAGGCTAATTAATAAATAGGGTTCATACTGCCAATATAATAAAAAAAATATGTTAATTAAACTGCCATTTTAGTCACAAAATAAATGAATAGGTATTTCAAGGATTGAAATTATGCTCCCAGTCCAGAAGCTTGAATCAGAGATGCCATTACATTTTGGTTATAGTTGAGCAGCATAAAATAGCTGTTAACTACACAAGCGGAAAGATAAGTATCACATGTTACAATTTAATACATTTTTATGACATAAAATCAGTTATACCAAATAGCTGCCAGTGTATTTATGCAAGATCATCTTTGAACTACCCAAGATTACAAAGCAAGGTTTATGATTTTTATACTAGGGGCTTAATTTTCAGCATGATTCTATAACTGAAGAGTATCTGCCTTTGAATATTCAATACATGGACTGCCAAATGCGAGTTAACTCATAGTTGATGATCTCTCGACAATTGCCACCTACGAGTTATCTGATAAATGCAGTCTTACCATTAGCAACAGAAATGATCAAGAATAGTGAAGAATAAATTCTATAAATTAAATTTTATTTAATTTATAACATTTATATACATAACATTACATAACATTATATATATATATATAACATTTATTACATACATTTATTACATAACATTTTACATACATAAAGTAACATGTCAAACTCGATAAAATTGAGGATCATATTATCCAATTATACTGGTAGACAACATGTTAACCCTTTGCGGACGGTTGATGCACCTGCGAGTCGACTGCAAACTTGCATTCAAGGACGGTCGTCATGCATTTGCATTGCAGAAAACTTTACCCTAAAGGACGGCGGTAACAGATACGTGATTTCATATGGAACATTTTTATTTGAATTTATTTGTCTACTAGATGGCGTTAAATGTCCATGTGAACAACTTCAATGTATTTTGCAGATACTTGATCTTGTCATAGAGAGGATCGAATTCATTTCTCCATCTAGAGCGGTGAAACATGGTTTTGTAATATAAACAAATAGAGCACTTCTCATAGCGTCTGATAATTTATAATTGAGTTTCAGTTTTCTTTTTGATTTTAGCTTAATGATTTCATTGATGAATCATAGGAATATAAGAGAGTATTTTTTTTTAAGTTTGTGTTTTGGAGGAATGTGCGGCAGTGAAATTATTTGTTTATTTAAGATAAAGGAATGGAAGCAACTAAAGAGTATTTTGTATTGAGATTTGTATGAAAAATATACATCAAATAGAAAATAAGTATTTCTTTTATTCCTGAAAAAAGTAGATTGCTGTATTGAATAGATGATATTTAGTGATTTTTTTTCGAGAGTTATGCTTAGCGTAAAAAATTAGCAGTCCTTTAGGAGCAGTTCAGAAGCGAAGCACTCCGTCCTTTGGGCCACGGCAATTCCAGAATACCGCTGTCTGCAAAGGGTTAATGGCACATTGATTAACAATGTAATTACATTAACTACTAGTATGCATACCATTTATATCTTCTTCAGACAGTGAGCTCCCAGAAGCACTTTTAGTGAAACGTGACTTGTGGTCAGTTGCACAAAGTGTACTGCGCTGCATCAGTTCGCCAATGTCTTTGGAGCCTGCCAAACTCATTCTACGGACAATTTCAGCAGCCTTGTTTTCAACTGGAATTTCTACTGGCACTGTTTCAGAATCTTGTTTCTGATCTGGTTGTGTTTCACCCCCCTTTTCTTCCATAGAGAGACAAGTATCTTCAGGAATTTGTACATAATCAGCAGACCACATCTAAGGAACATAAAAGCAAGTATTAGATGAAATTTTCTCTTCTATTTTCCTTTTTAAATAAAATATAAATAAATTTACTACTCAAAAGATAAATTATATATTGGAGTGTTAACTTCAGAACAGCCTTGTGGTGGCAAAATGACATATCTTGAGAAACATCATTCAGAGATGAAAGGCGTTAAAAGTTTTCTCAAATGGACTAATGCCATGGAAATATTTTCATTCGCAACATCATATCTGCTTTATTAGTTTAGATACACCTTCAAGAAAAATATCATAACATTAACCCATAAAAGAAAGCCAGTCAGCCTTGTGAAGGCAAAACAATGTATCTTGAGCTATGTCAGTCTGCCATCACAAAACCCAGGTTTGATCAGAACAGGACTTAACCTAATATCCTCATCTCAGCTTGATGCTAAGGCACATCATCTTAATCAAACTAGCCATTTCATTACATTGAGTTAGAGCTATCTAATTATTTAAGCCATGGGGCCAAAATTTCAGTAAGAATTCTTTAATGGATCACACCTACCTGTTGAAATTATTACACAAGTAGTGGTTTTTCAAGTGCAGTAAGTGAAGTGTCACTTTACATATTAAAATGTCAGACAAAATTTATTTTTCAATACATTTTTCTACAAATTTACAATTGATCATACTTCCAGAAGGTTATATAGATAATGTGAAACAAAACCGTGAATACCCATCTACATATTTAACAAACTTCCCCCTTCCAACCTAGAAGACAATTTACATATCTTCTAAGAAGAAATTTCAGCTCAGACTAAGGATTTAAATACTTCATTTGAGAAAATTTCTTATTTTTGTTTTACTTTGGGCAAAATCCTTTCCTTTCCTGTTTTTCTTTTAACTTCTTTTGTGTAAAATAGATGCACTTACCAAAAAATAGTTTGATGGGTTAGTTTAATTCTACTGGTGAAAATAATCATGAAAATGTTAAATATAAAGCTGCAAGGGTCTTATTAACAGAAATGTGACACTCCAAAAATGACCAAAAAGATATCAATGTTGAGATTGGAAATGACTACTCACCCGCACAACACCATCACTGGAGCCAGTCATTATGACATTTTGATTATCCCACTCATTGAGGCACGAGAATGCCACACACAGAATTTGCTGCGTCCTGTCCGCTCTCCCTGTTGCAGTGTTCACAGAGGCGATCTCATCACCATTGATAGACCAGAGATAAAGATGGGTCCCAGCACATGTTGCTATGTCACCCTGCATAAAAACAATTAATGTCAATTAACAATATTTGTTTTAGGTATTATTAATTTGTTCAGAAGTCTGTTACACAATATTTGAGTTGTTAGAATTAAGTCATAGAAATTACTAGTTAAAAAGCATCAAATTCGATACACAGTATAATGGCATTTTCCCAATCTGTGATTCCAATGACCAAAAAGTAGTGTTATAAATTGACAACAAATTTCACTTTAAGCCTGGAGTTCGAAATTGCTAATTGATTGGGTGTCAAATATAAAGATGTATCACTAACTGGCATGCTTGACTACTGCAATTGACAATACAAAAGGAATTAAAATTTGACCATTTTACTAAGTGTCAAATGTTATTATAAGGCCAATGTGTTGAGTAACAAATATTTTCCTTTAAACATAAATAGATGGTGCTACATCACTTTAACCATTTACATATTTACATCAATACCTCAATGTTATTGATCTGATAAATGCTTTATCTATTTATAAGTCTGTTTATTTGCATTTAATTAGAAAAAAACTTAAAAGTAAGTTTTTGCACATGGCAACATTTGAAAAATTGATTGTTGATTAAAATCATGTAAAAATGTTGCCATTCAGAGGCAAGATGCCAAAATTCATCTAAACTATAAAGATACAACTTGTATCTAATTCAAAAACACATTTGATTACTTCACACTTATCTACACAGCTCATGCCCGTAATTTTGATATAAAGTTTGTATTTTTAGGTTGCAGATTAACAAAGATCTCAGAAGAGCATTATAAAAGCTTTCAGAAATAATATATAGATTAAAAAGGCATTCAAAGTTGAACATGCACACACAATGGTGCTGCGGGCGCGGTAGCCCATTGGTTAGCGCGCTGGAGTTGCACTCGGTAGGCCCGGGTTCGATTCCAGCCACTGCCAAAACTGCCGCCGTGTTCATGCGGAGTACGATCACGTTAAACATGTGGGTCCGAAAGTCCTTCCGAGAGGTTGGTGGTAGGTGAAGGAGGGTACGGTCCCTGTGGATGCCTTCCCCACTGGGTTCCGGTCTAAATTGGATGGCACTTCCCGACCGTCCAAACAGTTACCTTACACCTTTCTGGTAGGTCGGATGGTCTGGGTTTCAACATCAACATCAACACAATGGTGCTGAGAAATACTATGACAAATTCTAAAATTTAAGAGTTTTTTTATTCTTAATGAATATTGTATTCAAGGTTGGTATTGTAAAAATTTCTTCACTCAGAGCAAAATAATCCACTGTGAATATTATCTACCTTCCTACCCTTTTATAATTTTTTTTTAAAACCGTTACTTTATCCTCTCCTCCATCATGGATAAAAAGTTCTTTACACAGAACACATAATGAAAACTTTAATCATTAAAGTAATTAATATGTGAACATGGGCATAAGTTCTCAGGATTTTTTTACCGAGTGCTTTTCGAGAAAGAAAAATCATGAAGTATGTACGGAGGAGGAAGCTTACTCAAAATGTTCAACTAAAAGAAACAAAGTATATTTTTATCAATAAATTTATTTTATCCAACAGTGAATTTTTTTACTTTTATTAAAAATTTATTCAGATGTTTAGGGGATGGAGACTGTTTTATAGAATTTTTCAAATTGAGTTAAAAGAGGGGAGGGGCACTTTTCCTAGGAGGGGATCTCTGAAATGTGATTGTACAGTTGAAATTAGAAGAGTTCAGAATAGACTTTGTAATAAGATTTTACATTTAATGAAAATTTAAAAGTCTTAACTGCCGAATAAACTTCAAATCTTCTGAAAATAGACTTTCAATCTATTAAAGCTCTGCTAAAACTTATTGCAAAAGGGAATTTTAAAAACCAGATGCTTTGAACAAAGGATGAAAGGCATTCAAGAAACAATGCAATGCATTTATTGTCACTAAAGTTTAAGTCAGCTGTTCCAAAATTAAAATTATAATGAAAGGATTAAGTATAATCTATATAAGGTATTTTAGCATAGTTGACCTAGCTTCTTGAACTTTGGCAGTTGATTTTATACACATAACTTCAATTTGAAAGTTTGTTAAAATTAAATGAAAAATTTTTTTTTATATAACTTTTCTCTGATGGGTATTATTTTCATAAAAATATTCGGTTTAAATTTTTATATGGTCTCTTGAGTAACAAAATTCAGTTAGAAAAAGATGTATAGTAAGTAGTCAAAAGAAAATAATAAAACAAAAACCTGTTGCAATCATTTACCACATTCATAAAGATATTTACAATTTAAAAAAATGCTAAAATTGGAATTGAGATATCTTTTGACTTTGATTCATTCTGTGGGGACAAATTGAAATCAGACTTTGCATAAAACATGCCAGTACAATTCATTTGCAGCTGACCTGTTATTTGTAGGGGGACTATTTAATAAGCACTAACTCACCAAAAATTGCAGACAATTGCACTATGGGTCACAGACTAGGAGCTCCATCCACTGCTTGCTTATGTTAGCTAACTCTCAGAGTTTGTTTATGCTAGTTAACTTTCGGAGCGTACTTATGTTAGTTAACTCTCAGAGCTTGCTTTGCAAGCTCTGCCTCCTGTTCAGTACATTCACTAAATGCTGAAGCTCGCAACCTGCTACACAAGCATAATATAGTCATTAGGACTCCATCCCTTGTTCACTGATGAATACCCCTAAAACTTTTTTAGCTAGCTCTTTCACTAAGCTCACCCTTCACCAAGCAGACACATCCACTTTGTCATTATTCTAAAAAACCAAGAGCATTCCTATGGTGAGATTACATGCCTAATTCCTCTGCAGAGTGACCTCATGCCATGAAATGGGATCCCACAACCATAGCAATGCATGTCAAATAATTGGTATTTAAATTATTAGTGACTGATTAAACTTTAATATTTAATTTCAAAGACCCTATTAAACATACAATCACAAAATAAAGTGTATTAAAATCTGCAAAGATTAAAGTTTTTTAAAGAATTTTTTACAATGAAAAGTATTAAACAGTGTAAGATGAATTATTCAATAAAGAATTTTTCATTTCTTTGATATAAATCACCTGTCCACTTAAAATTAATTTAAAGATACACAAAAATCAATTTACAGATACCAAACCACCTGTATTAAAAAGAGAATTAAGTGGTTATTCTGATGACAAAGATAGAATCAAAAAACACCCACTTCAACATTAAATGAAAAAATACAAATTTTAATCCAATTGTAGCAAAAATAGGCAGTGAGTTTTGCACAGTTTTCTGAACCACTGTGCAAAATTGCAAATTATTTGATGCCATAGGGCCGGCAGTAACCCTGACCTAATTTATAAGGATTTTGTGAGTGGCAGCAGCTGTAGCTAGCTAGCTTTATTATAATATAGAGACTAGTTACTGTACAATGTACTAACTAGCTTCTCTATAATATAGACTAGTTACTATGTGTACAATGCAAATTTTTTTTATTAAACGTTTTTGCTCATGAAACCATATATAAAGTTTAGACACCCTTCCCCCTATTTTCATGAAAATACCACTCATCAGAAAAAAATATATATATGAAGGAATTCTGCAATTAATTTCATCAAATTGTTAAACAGGAAGTATGGGTCTAAAACTAACTACTGAAATTTAATAAACGAGGTCAACTATGCTGAAATGTTCTGTACAGGAAAATTTCCAAAGGAAACATTTTATTGCTATATCAAAGAACTGCCCATTTTAAACTTTGTACTACTTTGTTCTGAATTAAAAGTTACAGTATGGAATGCTTGCGACACTCACCGTAACTTCATTGATTGCAACAGCTGCAACAGGAGCAGGGTGGCCGAGCAACTGCCGCACAAACACCAACCGGCTGAGATCCCACAAGATGCAGGTTCTATCTCGAGATCCACTGACAATTAAGTTATACGCACGGGACGCAGCGAGGCAGGTCACAGGTTCTGTATGCCCATACAGATTCTTCTTGATAGTCAATTTCTTCTTGTCATATTGCCAAACAGTCACCATCTAAAAATAAAATAATGGAAAAATACTCACTAAAATTCTGAAGCAGAGATTCTCTAAGCAGAGAGAAAAGTTCTGAGCTAATACAAAGAGCTTTGTTTATGCTTCTTTGAAAAACCAATTAATGATGTAGTTTTTCCCTAAAATGCAGTGATTAAATTTAACTTGTTTGCTGTTTCTGAGTATAAAACAAATGACAAACCGTATAAAATAAAATAAGTAATAAAAAATTTATATAAAAAATTATTGTGCATGTTTTCTATCATAGGGAAAAATAAAGAACTTTTAATGATCTTAGGGGGAAATAAGTATTTTTAAATAGCCTTAGATAGGAAAAGCAAGTTTTCATATTTCCACTGTTTAAGAAAATAAAATCAGGACCGTATATACTATCAAAAACCCTTTCAAAGTGACCACATTAAGTAGTCTCATCTGTATATATAACATAAAAAACACAAAGAAAATAATATATTAATAATCTAATCTATATACTTACAGAGTTTGTTCCTGCTGTGATGATAATTTTATCATTCGGAGAGGCACAACATAAAATTTCACCAGCAGGAGTATCTTCCCATACAAAAAGGGCTCTTTCCATTTCATAGTGACCAACCCGAATACTATGATCTGCAAAACCCCAAGCAACATAACGAGAATAATGAGGAGGCACCAAAATTTTATGTTGCTCTACTGCCATTAGAGATTTTTCATGATGAACAATGTGGCCAACGGGTCCTTTAAGATCTAAAAGAAAAGATTAATTTATGGTAAACTAGAACAAATTTCCCAGCATTGCCCAGGTCATTAAATAAGCAACTGCTACTTAAACAATACAAATAAAGATAATACCACTCAATTTCCAAACCACCTGTTTTACCAAATAAAAAAATTAGGATGAAATCGTCTAAATTAGTAAAGTTAAAAACCCACAAATTAAATGCCTTTAGTTCGCAATCAGTAGTTTTTTGTCGATACAAAGCATTTGTGATTTAATAAAAACACCTGCTCTCGAATATTGTCTGTAGCAGCAGAAAGAATATATTTAATTTGACAAAATGATGGAAAATAGTGATTTTTGACTTTATTTAATTTATGACTTTTTATTTTACATTATTTAATTTATGGTTTTACATCATTTAATTTATGAACTTTTAATCCTTTTTTTTTTATTTTTAATTACTCAGTTCTTTTTCTCAAGTTACAATAATTTATACAGGTGTTGCCAAATGAAAAAAAATGCACTTTTACACCATTTAAAAATGTAATTGTCAGAAAAGCAGTGAATTGTTGAAATGCATCTGTAACAACCAGAGAAATAGTGCCCACTATTTCTCTGGTTGCACACTCTTACATACACATAAGCAGGCATTACTTAAAAATAATTTGAAATAAATTTAAAGATACTCAAAATGTGCAGATCCATTGAAAATTCGAATTTAAACTTTCAATTCTGTCACAATTCTTTTCCTATATGTATCTATTCTTCTTCCCATTACATATGTAGTGATAAAAACCTTAACTCAATAAGATTAAATTATGATAATATGGAATGATTCATCTATTTTACATGAGTTTATATTGCTCTATGCTTATTTAAAGCTTATTCATTTTTAAAAGTCAATAAGAAAAAGTCACATTCTTATACAGGGTGCGGCAGAAAGAACTCCCCGATTTGGGAACTAAGCCGCTAGGGGTAGGGTAGGGGTAGAACAGCGGGGAGTGTTTCCGTTAGACAGCTACGTTTATGCCGTTTTCAGTTCACGCTATGGCTTGGGCAAAAGAGCACCGCGCTTTTTTTGCCGAGGAGTTCATTGGAAATGGCGGTTCGCCGATAACGACGCAGCGAGCATTTCGGTCGACGTGATCCTGTTCCTGATAATAAAACAATTCACAATTGGGTGTCTAACTTCAGAAAAACAAGCTCTGCATTAAAAAAGAAATCTCCAGGCCGACCTCGGACCGCAACAGGGCCAGAAAATGTGACCTCTGTGAGAGCCTCGATTTCTCGGTAGGGTGAACTTTTCGATGAATATGGAGAAGAAAATGTGTAGTTTCAACAAGATGGGGAAACAGCCCACACATCTCGTCGTTCATTGGGAATTCTGAGAGAAATGTTTCCTGGCCATGTCATCTCCTTGAGTGGTGACATCGGGTGGCCACTGTGCTCGCCAGATTTGAACTCGTGCGATTTTTTTCTCTGGGGCTACCTCAAAGCCAAGGTATACCAACATCGTCCCCAAACTTTGGAAGCTCTCAAGGTGGCAATTACTCAGGAAATTGCTGTCATTCTGCTTGAAATGACCCGCAGGGCCATGGAAAGCTACCGGGAAAGGCTCAATCAATGTATCGCCAATGGAGGACGCCACTTAAGTGATGTAATTTTTAAAACTTGTTGATTTCAAACTGCATTATGTGTACTACTAAGGTATAAAAAGATTTTTTCTACTTTGTTTCGTTTAGTTTCTATTAGCTTCCCAAATCGGGGAGTTATTTCTGCCGCACCCTGTATATGATGTATTAATGACTAAATGTTCTGTACAATGAATACATAAAAAACATTTTTTTTAATTTATTATTTAACTCATTTAACATGTTTCATGCTATTGAGAACAAACAGTGCAACTGCAATTACTTCATCTAATAACAATTTTAAGTCATATTTACATACATCTGCATTGTTCTCTAATGAAAGGAAAAAGTTTATATATATATATAACTTATACCTTAAAGACATTCATTTATATTAAAAAACAATCATCCAACTTATTATATATAAGTTCAAATAGATGGATAACACCGAGTTTCTTATCAGACCACATAGCTCAATTGGTATAAACCATTTGTTTCAAAATGAAGAAGTCGTATATTTGAGTACTATTTACTATGAGCAAAACTTCATACTGACGCTCAATTGTCAATTTTGTCCAAGGTCAAGAATTATGCCACAAATAAAAGATTGCAGATGTAAAATCAAATTAAACAAAACAAAAAAGATTGTTACATTAAGTAAAATCGGCAGATCAAGAAAGGACCAAAATAAGTGGACTCTTTATCACTAAGCATAATCCTCTATTTTAAATTGAAAAAATGTAAGATTTTCCCATATGATAGATCAGTTTGTAGAGTATGTGCCACAAAATTAAATACTATAGGTTTGATTATCAAAACTTTAGCACATTCAAAATTTATCTAATAAAATTTAAATTCATCATAAAATAAAATAAATTATTTTATTACAGCTTACCTTTAACAGAATGTTTGGAAGGCTCAAGGTTATCTAGATTATGAAAGAATAACTTATCCAAACTATAACTTAAACCAGGCATTATAGGTCCAGGATCCACAATGCTAGTGCGGTTAGTTATTTTCTTTGAAGGATGGGGCTTCTTGAAAAGCTAGATTTTAAAAGATAATTACATTAGCAGGTTGTTAAAGTAGATTGACAAGAAAAGTTATGAATACTTCTAGAATAAAGTGACAAATTGCTCCACAAAACATTCTAATTAAAACTTCACATTTCTCTATGGACAAAAAATAGTTCTTCAGCTCACAAGTAAGGTTTATTAGCCAAATTTTGTGTACTCATCAAATGGAGAATTTCTGTTTTTCCATGGATGCAGAAGAAACAAAGTGTCCCTTAGGTCCTGATCACTGAAAAGAGTCCACATAATATTTACCCTATAAAAATTATATGACATGAAAACTCCGTATATTTTCCCTTAGAGTTTCCGATATAGTAAATCCACTGCTGGATAAATAACACAACATTGAAAACGCATGGCAGCACTAGCAAGCATTTTGTACTCTGCATGTCAAATTCCCTATTCAAATATTACATTTTAAGGCTCATGGTTTACATTTTATTTTATTTATATTTCGGTTTTTACAAAAGCTAAAAACAACACAATGAAACATCATCAAAATAAGAATGCAATGACAGACTACAGCACAAGTCATTCACAATGTCTAGTCATGATTTCTCACCTGTCTCTGTGGCTCTAATTTTGAGAAGCACTTGGAATAATGCATTACCCATCCAATTTATTTTTCTAAATCCATGAATTTTCCAGAGGCATGCTTACAAACAACTTATATCAGGTCAAACTAGGCACTTAATAAGAACTCTAGGAGGGCATGTAATGGTTACTGCAACCATTTGTAATAGTGATAAGCAAGAGGGGGCAATAGAATGCCCGCTCAATTTTAAGTGGGACAATTTTAAGTGGCATTAAAATGTTCCTTTACTTAAGAGGTTTATCTTGTATATTAATTTAAATGTCTAGTTCTGCTAAGTAGAATTTCAAAATTCAACTTTTTTGGCTTTTATACCACATGTGGAAGAGCTCCTCTCACTTAAAAAACAACAAAATCTTCTGTTTATTTTTATTCAAATCTGTACTCAACCCCATTTATTATATTAAAATCAAGCATAACATGTACGTATCTGGGTGATGGTGAAACAACAATGAATTTTAAAGGTCCATATAATTAGTTAAAAAACTATTGCACTTTTTAACATCTGCAGCACATAAGGAAAAGAATGCCCTAAATGAAATGTTTTACTCAGTTAAAATACAAGATCAGAGCTAATATATAGATAAACTAGCATAAATAATTTTCTTGTTACAGTAATTCAACAATGAAAATAAATTAAAACTCTAAAAAGTCTGCATGGCATCATTAAAATTGCTGCAATTTTATTGAGCAATGACCATTTATATTGACAAAACTGAACTTCAATAATAAAGCCACGAAAAATGAAAGAAAAAAAAATGTGAAACATACAACCTTAAAAATAATCATAAGTAAAAACAATACCTGTTTAGGAATTTGGCCAAAATTGTTTATGAAACCAATGGTAGCATTTTTCTTCAGAGGGTCATCTATGCTGTATATATCAACATTCCCCTCATAGAAGAGATGATGAAAAACATTCACAGCTTCGACTGCAGCTGGACCTTGCTGCTTGTACCCAAATATCAAATCAATCCATTCATGAAGATGGGCACTGACATAATCACATTCTAATGCCTACAATGTAAAATTTTATATATATTATATATATATATATACTTATAATAAAACAGAGTCTGTGTTTGACGCGGAACACTTCCGGGGCGATCCACTTGGGAACGCTTCCGGGACAATCCACTCCTCAAAGGGATAGACAAACCATGAATGTTTGAAATATAAATTTAAATGGAAATCTATTACCATGGTTTATTTTTCACAAGTTTTTAATCGACAATAAAAAGTATTAAGAAATCAAAATGGTTATTTAATTTAAATGCGTTTGTTAATGTTTATTATTTTTTCGATTTGAATAATAAATAAATGGATATAAAGATATATCTTATAAATGAATGGTTTGATTTTTCTTTTAATTATATTAATTGCGGACTGCGTACATCACTTTCATTTATTTTGGCAAAGCGTTTTCCAGCTTATATATTGTGTTTAGCTAATAAACTCATATATTGTATTTAGCCAATAAATTTATTTAGCCTATTGTTGAAACAGAAAAAGAGTAGAATGGGTATATCGTCTAATACAATTTTAGTGTTTTCATTTAGTATATATAAACAGGATCAGGATGTTTTATTCTTATTCTTCAGGTCTACAAATTCAGAGCTATGAATTTGATGGAATATCACTAACTTGGCAACTTTTCTTAAACGTTGCCAATATGATTAGACTTAAACGATGCCAAATTGACGGAACTGTTGCCAAATTGATAAAAACGATGTTAAATCAATGAAATTTATTTTGTTTTGTTAGAAGAGAGCACTGAAATGATGTTTCATTTGCATTTGTCTGTCAGTTCAATCATTTTACTTAGTAACACATTTAGCGAATTTTTAAAATGTCACTAAATTGATAAAAATATTTGTAAATCCATAAAAATATCTTGAAATTGATAAATTGCACTAAATAAATGAAATGAATTGTGTTTTGTTAGGGTATAGTATTAGCCAAGCCAAGACACTTCGTTTCGGACTTCCTAGGACCGAAGGTTTATCACGCCCACATCAGTAAGTAAGTTTGTCTGCTGTAGATAGTTTTGGAGATGTTGGAAGAATAGCAATATGCACTCATTGGCAATACCAGGTGCTGTGGATAGTTCAGAGACGGCTGATGGAATGCCGTCTTTATCTTGGGATGGCAGTAGTACAGGCTGTGGCTGCAAGAGAGAAGAGGGCGGGGCCAAGGAAAGTGGGCGGCCAATAGAAAAAGAGGTCAGCAGAGCTGAATTTAGAAGGTTCAGAATTTTCGCTTAAGTACAAGTAAAGTACAATTAATCAATAAAACTTTTAATTTAACAGTTACAGTTTAGAGCAAGTGCTTAACTTAGTTTAAATTTACAGTTAAAAATTTTTAGAAGATGGCAAGAACAAGTCACGTTAACAATTTCCGGTCGTGAAAAAATAAAGGCCCTTTTCAGGGACACAAGTCACAAATTATACAATTTTAGAAAGCTAGACAATGCAAAGCGTAGATTACAAAGTAGACTACCCAGAAGAGACCGGGCTGGTACTAAAAAACAAGATCAATGTGATCAGTAAAATAACAGGTCGCAGTTCCAAAAGGGAAAACGTGGCATAGCCAAGTATAAGAACTGAGGGGGGGGGGGGGGCGGTTATCTTGCAAGAGCATGATAGCTCCTGAAGATAATCTAAACCAAATCAATTTGAGTAGTTGCCTTACGCAGGTCAGAGAGTGCATTTTCACATGCAAGGATAAATAATTCCTTGTCATGAGAGTGAGAGTTTCTCATGTCCAAGAGAGTATTAAGAAAATCAGCATAGTTGATAGCACAGGTGCTACCAACTTGATTTTTAGAATTTAGGGTGGCGACGGCTGGGGCCGACTGTACCTCAACAATTTGTCCGGAAATTTTGACGGAAGGGTCAGCTTGTTCCTGGGGTACAGAAACGGTGCTAGCAGGAGCAGTTAGTTTCTGGGATCCAGAAACTATGCTTGCGTAATTCACGTTGGGTTTAATACCAGCTGGTCAGTAAGGATGACCTGAGTTACCAGGGTTTAATCCTGGGGGGGTGGAAGTCCTAGCATCAGTTTTAAAAGTTTGCGTTGGGGGTTTGCCCTACTACTCTTAGTCACTGACGAGTTGCCCGGAAATTTCTGGCAACCGCGTCAATTAGCAGCATGATTGCCACTGCAGTTGCAGCATAACTTGCAGTCAGCAGTGCAGTCTTTGGCGGCGTGGGGCCCTGCACACTTTACGCAATGCAATGGCAAGCCACATGCCAAGCTGCTATGGTAAAAACCGTTGCAAGAATGACATTGGCTGGCAAAGCCTTTGTGTCCAGTGTACGGCTCCAGTTTCACTTCAGTGCCTAAGAGCCTAGTAATTCCATAAAGTTCATACGGGTTAGTCCTGGGTTCAAGCTGGAGGTAATAGAGAGGGAGGGGCTGTTTGCTCCCTCTTTTAGTGAGTCTGACAATGTTAATAATTTTGAAGTTTATAGCTTCCATAGCTTGTTTGACCAAATCAATGACAGTCGCAACAGGAATTCTTCTAATCACAGCCTTGACTGGCATTTCTTCCCTCAGGGTGAAAGTTTTGAATTGTGCTTGAGTTTTCCTCAAATATTGCACACAGTCGCGAAATTCTTCTTCATTCGTTATGCAGATTTTAAAGAACTGATAAACAGCGGTGGTATGCTCTGGGTTTTCGGCACAGAGGCCGAAGGGTCATCCTTACCGGGTCCGGTCGAATTGCTATTGGCCGGTTCTGAATCCCTTGTCGGCATGCTTCTATTAACACATCTAGTGGCCTTAGGGGCCTTGTGGATGAAACCATCCGAATCGGTGAACATACGAGGAGTAAATTCCCTGCTAAGAGTTCTTTTCTTTTGATGCGTGCAGTTATCTTTAGGTTTGGTAAAAGTTACAGGATCAGTTAAGTTTAGGTTTACAGTTAAGTTTGAGTTATCATTACTTTTAGCATTAGTTGCAAGAGCAATTAAGTTTAAGTTTACAGTTATGTTTAAGTTAACGTTAGTATTAGCATTAATTACGGGATCAATTAATTTTATGCTTTCGGTTTAGTTTACGATTACTTTTTGGTCAATTGCCTTAGGGGCAGCCTGGTCAGTTTGTTTTTTGCTTTTTGATTCAACGTTAGAATTTTTGGTTTTAGTTTTAACATTATTATCAGTTGCAGTTTGGTTGCAATTTTCAGATAAGTCATTGGCTTTATTAGCCTTAATCTCAATAGCCGGGAGAGGGGGGGGGGGTTCCATTACAACCTCGTCACCCTTGTTCGGTGGAATCACGTGTCCATGCCTAGCATGGCCTTTCCTACCCATATCGGGAGCTCGCTCTGGCACAACCTATCCGCACGGAGTCTAGACTCTGAATCCCAGTATAGTATTATGAAGATGTTTTGTCAATTTGTCGCCAAGTGGGACTGTCAGTTCTACAGTCCCTGCATCTTCTACTAACATTCCTACATCTTCTACTAACATTCGGAGACATATCTTATAATCTACAGCATTATAATTAGTATGAGTATATCGTCCCATACAATTTTAGCACTTTCATTGTGGCATATATTGGAATCAATCACTATCTTCAGGTTTAAAGATTACAGGTTTATTGATATTTTCAATTTATACATGTAATCTACTAATACAGGTTATATCTTCTAATATTCATGTATATAAGTAGTACAGGTCCCATACAATTTTAACGCCTTTATTTTGCATATATTGATTTAATTTCATTTCTTTTGTAAATTTGCTTACAAAAGGGGTCAGGATGTTTTATTCTTCAGATTTGCCCATGAAGATAATTTTGTATAGTGAGAACAGAGATTTTTAAACTTCTTTTTAGGAGCATTAAATTAAATATTTAACCGAATATTTTGATTAAAAATGTCATTTAGTATATTATAAGAATTTGCACATGATTGTGAATTTTAAGTTTCTTTATATTATAAACTCCGTATGAAGAACGGGTATGCTGCTAGTATATATATATAAAGTTGAAATAAATTAGAATTTGAAGAAAAATAGTGATGCATCCATAACTAACAGTAGAATTCAATTACTAACTATATTATTGAATACTTTTGTATCGTTAATTTTACTAGCTTATATGCTTGGTATTGTATATTTAAACTCTTTGAACATTATATATATATATATATATATATATATATATATATAAATTGAGCCATCTGTATAATTTCAGAAAAAATTTTACAGTATGCACACAAAATTGAAGCCCCGATTAGTATTTCTGTGCTATGGTTGGCCCTTGAAAATGTCCATGGATATAGATAGACATGCCTACTTTCTTTTGGGATTCTCAATTCTAAATTATCAAACATCCTTGTTTTTCTGTTTTAGGTTTCATTATTTCTAAAGGGTAATAAGAATTTCAAAACAACATTAATTAATTTCCACTAGTTGTATCATTAGCTTGATACATTTCTTGTCAAATCTCACACAGCATTCTGCCAGGTGACAAGGCATTGTAAATGTAATTTGTCATTTTTAATTAAAAATTTATTACAAATAGTTTATCACCACACAAGTTATGCTACTATACATATATATATATATATGTTTGTGTGTGTGTGTGTGTGTTGGTATGGTTTAGGAGATCCAACTTCTATACGTGCAAGTCAATTATTTTTCTTTTCTTTCTATATTTTCAATTTTCTGAATCTATTTCAATTTATAGCACATTGGGATGTCTTTTGGTCTTTTGTTCACAGTAACAGGCCATTAAATGAAATGTGCTACTTTGAAGCTGGTGTATAGTACTTTCCCCCTGATGATATTATTATTACATCACCTTCAATCATTTGATCGTCATTACAATTTTACTTTCGATTATTTGTTTTAAATTAAACAGGTGGTTTCCTGGTTTTTCTCAGCTTTATGCATTTTATACCTCATTATTTATATTATTACCTCATTTTATACCTCATAATTTTATACCTTTGTTTTTCCGAATGTCAAGTAACAGAGAAGATCAAATATTATTTATCAATTTATCTTTGTGTGCAATATAATATTAGATTTCAGTCTCTAAACTCTCAACAAAATTTAATTTCTTATCAATAACATAGTACCATAAATATTGAACCATAATGCATAACTTTAATTACTCTCTATTGATCCTAGTAGCATTCATTATAAATTTCTATTACAAATTACTTAGTTTTATGCCTTTTAATTTGTTTTGTGTCAATAGTAACTAACTATTAAGGTATTCAGAAACAATAATTTGGTTTGTATTAAATAAGATTAGATGCCAGTCTTAATAAAGAATCTAATTCTGAATTAACCTCTAACTGAAGCCTAGCGCTATTAATCTCTTTTGGCATGATGATCACGTTTTATCTATTTTCGGATACCTCATTGTTTTTCGTGTTTGTCCAAGAATGCTTTATTTTTAGTTATTTAACTTTAAATCTATATACATGGGTAAACAAAATGCCATAATTTTCAGAAGCCAGCTCTATTTTGCCTGGAGCCAGCACTTTTTAACAGACAAACCAATGCTAGATTCGATTATATGACGCATCCCAGTCAAACTAAGAAACTATGTATTCTGAAAATTAAAACAATTTATTAATACAAAAAGGGTTTACATGCCGAAGTGTCATTATTTTTTAAAAGAAATTATGCATCAATTTGTTTTTGCACTGAAATACTTTTGATAAATAGATTTTTTTCAATCCAAGGTTCTTGATAAAGGAATCACATAAAAATATCATCATAAAATCCCTCAAGTTTTCTCCAAAAAACATTGCTCATAGCTTATGTTTAATGATATTCATTGGGCTGAACCCTTATTCAAACAATGCAATTGAAACGTGTATCATTGCCACAATACTAAGGAACTTTTCTTAATCTGAAAAGTTTAATTTTAGAGTCAACAACTTTTCTAGTAGCTCATTTAACGGTTTAACGGAAGATCTTTTCCAAGTACAGTTAAACCCTGTAAATGTGAAATCGCTTATCACGAAATTTCGATTATTATGAAATGAAAGTAAGTTCCCATTAGATAAGGTTGAAAAGTAGGTCTAATTTATTTGTTTGAATGAATGAATGAATGATATGAAGGTGGGTGGCTCCAGAAGAGCCTAGCACATCGACCAGAGGTCTATTGTACTACCCCAAAAAGAAAATGAAGATCCCTAAGAAAAGAGACCAGTAGCCGATGCGAAAATAAGCAGGCACTTGACAGGAATGTCGTTCAGCTCCCAAGGTTCAATCACATGACGACCAATGTGTTCGAATCTGTGAGCAGAGTAGGCCTCACAATCACATAGAATGTGAGCTGCAGTTTCTTCGCTGTAATTGCAGCCTCTGCAAAGCGAATCCTTGGAGACACCCATAATATTAAGATGTCTCTTGAGAGTGCAGTGTCCAGTAAGGAGTCCAACAGCTCTCCTGATGCCAGTTCTACTGAGCCTGAAAAGTTCCTTTTGACGTGTACTAGGGCAATTACAGTTGAGGGTTTTCGCTTGCCTTTGACCCTTAGTGTCACGCCAGTTCTCACACTGAAGCTTTCTGAAGATGTCATAGACAATTCTTCTGACAAGGTCATTGGGAATACCCAAGGCCGGCTCAGGACCCACAAAAGGAGTACTAGAGCCTTTCCTAGCAAGTTCGTCAGCCAATTCGTTGCCAGGAATGCCCGAATGACCAGGTACCCAGTACAGAATGACACTATTATTACTAGCAATTGTACAGAGAGCATTATAGCATTCCCAGACAAGGGAAGACGTCACAGTGAACTTCCCTAGAGCCATAAGAGCAGCCTGGCTGTCAGAACAAATGAAAATCTGGCTATTCTCATACTTTCTGTCATAGCAAATTCTGCAACACATAAGAATGGCAAATACTTCAGCCTGAAAGACAGTAGCAAAATTGCCAAGCGGATAAGATAGCTCAGTGCCATCATCAGGGCAGCAAACACCAGCACCAGTTCTTGTGCCAATCTTCGAGCCATCTGTTTATTTGTTTAATAAATGTATTACACAAAATCCCGCTTAAGATGAAACAATAAATTAGCCCTAAGTTAAAAACCAATTTCTTACACAAAGTCTTTAGATTTGAGACTCTGCATTGAAACTTCTTTGAATTCATGTGCCTTTGCTATTGTAAAGCTTCTCATGGTGGGTGAAGTCACTAAGGGTTTCTTGGTCCAAGGACCACATTCCATCCACTTCGCTGTTTGCCCTTATTCCATTGTTGTATAGAAGTTGCTCTCACATTGACCAGATAAGCAACAAACCACTCACAGTGGGAGTTTGCGAGAAGGAATTTGCTTTCTTTAAACAATCCATTAACACATTTCATCACCATTATAGAAACTCAGTCACAGCTGCTCTTAGAACCATGTCAAGATGAGTCGAAATCAGCAATCTTTATAACAGAAGCAAAAAATTTTAAACTTTAAATCAAAAAATTTTAAGTTAATGATAGAGTATCGAAAAAGACAGAGATTGAGGCAAAATATGGAATCGAGGAATTTTCTCAGTGAATTTATTTGCAGAGTACATCTGCATGGATGAAGATATGCAGACATCGGATGTGAAGACAAATAAATAGATAATTGCTGAATTAGTTGGAAAAAATGAAGTTGTAAACCTAAATGTGTCTGACAAAGATGAAGATCCTGACCCGGAACCAGATAGTTTAGTGTTTTAAAACAAAGTGGCAGTGGCATTGAAAATTATGCAGCATTACTATATTGAAATCTATTTGCAAAACTCAATAACAGAAGATTAATTGAAGCACAGAAGATCAATTGAAGCAAAAGTCAACAACAGACTTTTTTAAAGAATGATTGACAGGCAAATAAATTTATTATTTCATGTCATGCACACAACTTGTTTAATTACTTCACGAAATTTAAAAGCACTTATTAATTTCTATTTTTAACATTTCTATTTGTTTCGATTTACATGAAAAAATTTCACAACACATCGATTTTGCATAAACAAGGTTTAAGTGTACTCTGAATTTAAACACATACCATTTGTAATTCCTCTATGCTGTCTTCCACAATATCAAGATGTTTTGAAAAATGAGAGATGCATTCTAATCTCACTATTGCCATAATTTTATATTTTTTCTGATGGCCAGGAATATTTAGTATTTGTCTACCCATGTGTGTGTGTGTGTGTGTATGCATTTTAAAAATATCAAGGGTTTTGGCATTTTAGCATATTTTTTTTTTAATAGAAAGGATTGATACTTTGCTTTATATATATTCTTAGCAGGCTTCGGGAAATCGGCAAAATCTAGACCGTCCGCGAGGACGGCTATTGAAATTTTTTACCCGTCCTCGAAAATTTTTACCCGTCCTCCTAAGAATTTTTTTTCACTTTATATTCCTTAATATATGTGCTTAAATACATCGTACAACAATAATAAATTAGAACCAACTGCCTCACGATGAAGTGCGATGACTGCATATTCATACACCACCCCCACAGCACTTAACCGCCGCGATGAAAGTCGCCGACGCGGAGTCTCCGATAATGGATCTGACCGGCGGAATTCCGATCTATGGGTGGGGTCAAAGGGGTAAGATCTGTAAGGAATCGCTCCTTTTTTCAATATTTGGTAACTTGAAGGCTTGGTAAATAAATAATCATATAAATCCTCTTGTCTCTAAGCAGTTTAAACCTCATCGGTACTCTTAATTTCTAGGGAATGTAGTCAATCAAGATTAAAATCTTCTTGGACTGAATAGATGTTTCATACTTTAACTTCAGTTGTCATACAACTGGAACAAATGCCATGAATGAATTTTAAACGTTTTAGTTTTAAAGTTGAAGCCAAAGTGGGGAGGAAAATAAAACACTTCTAGCTGAAACTAGAAGAATCCACTCCAAAAATTCAAACTTGTTACTTACTCCCGTCTATTACAGCAAATGAAAATTTTATAGTTTGGGTTTTAAAGAGTTAAATGGTGATTTGGGCTTAGGCCCGGGCTGTACTTGAGTTTTCTATTGTTTCGGTCAGGGTTGAGTCTTTTTTTTTTTTTAAACGTCCGTTACGACCGGGCCGAACATATTTCTTTTGAAAATTTTTAAAATGGATTTAAATTGAATGCATGAACTTATTGCTTTTATTTCAGCTGTGTAAAGATAAATGTTTAAGAAAACAAACTAAATTATCCGTACAAAATTTTGAAAAATTTATTTTTAACATATTTGAATACAAATTATTTCGGGCCTGCTGAGACGCAGTTATCTTCAGGCCGAGTTCATTCTACATTTATAAATTTCTTTGGGCTTGGTCTGGATTTAAGCATTGGTATTGTCGGTCTTGTGAAAATCCGAAAATTTCCGCTCATGTAGACCTTGAAAAGGAGAAGAGAACATGTCACTTCGATCGTGAGTGCGCTATCGCATTTTCGTGCGATCATCGGATTCACTGGGTGGATGATGAGGGGAGAAAAAATAACTAACGCCTATGGTTACAATTCATATCTGACGGCTCACCTAGAAAGAAGGCATTGATAATGCACACTAGGGGGATTTGCAGGTGACGACATTTCAATTTTCGCCACAATTTTACGATGACAACAATTTTTTTTTTTTTTTTTTTTACGGAATCTCTAATCTCAAGGCCGTCCGAGAGGACGGCAACTTCCGAAAATTGGTCGTCCTCTCCGAATTTTAACCCGGCGAGGACAGGAGGACGGGCGATTTCCGGAAGCCTGATTCTTAGTGATAGAATGATAATAGTCTAAACAAATAGATTAGGTTCAATCATCTAGGTTAATTAAGAAGTAAATGTATTCCAGATTGTCAATTTACTGGGTTTAAAGTATTAATTTAAATACACCTTTAAAGTCATGATACCACAAAAAGACTGCTGAGGAATGGAAACATTAGTGTCAATTTGAAAGTTTCTCAAATAAAAATATTTATTTTAAATTATATTAAGCTTCTTAAGAATTGTTTTGTCCCTAGCAGTGGATTACAATCATCCAACAGTAAAAAATTTCTGTTGTCTCTTTTTTTTTTTTATAGATTTTCTAAAATATTATTAGTTTTACATATAAAACTTTTAAAAATTCTGAATATATATATATATATATATTTTTCCCAATGGCCAGGCAATGACTCTTTCATCTTCGCCTATACATCGGCCAGAACAGTGAACCTCTTAGCTGTCAAAGTCGTTGCCCCAGTGCACCAGTGGGGGTGGGAACACATTGTGCCCAACAACACAAACATCCATGTCTTACATGGGACTCACAACGTGGTGGCCGATCAATCGCTGGAAATGCTCGCCTTGACCGTTCGGCCACCACGTTGACTGAAATGAGCCAACAGTACGCGGTGTTCCCAGGTGGTCAACAACCCAAGTACTAACCGCGCCTGATGCTGCTTAACTTCGGTGATCTAACGGAAACCGGTGTTTTCAGCACGGTACAGCCATTGGCTATTGAATAAATATAAAATTATAGAAATAGCACTTTAATTAGACATAAGGTACAGATTTTGAAAAAGCAAATTAGCCAAGAATAAAGCAAAAATTACATATATTATATACCCAGCACCATGTTCTGACATTACACATTTGGGATATGTATTCTAGTTAAAATGCATACACTAACAAAAGTCTAATTAGAGAACAAGTTAAATGCCCGAAAAAGCCCTGGCTAATTTATGATTTTAATCAAATTTTACTTTGATACACTATTTTCATAATGTTCATAGGGCAATTTTTTATCTTTTTATTGCTGGAATAAAAAGTTTCAAGATATATGTTTATTTACAACAATATACATTATGGACATTATTCTTGTTGAAGATTATTAGAACTAAATACCCTCTAAAATCCTGGTAACACTGGGCAGTCGTTCTAGTGAGCAAATAAAAATAAAACAGATGAAATTTCTAAAACTAAAAACTTACTTGTCTATGTACACGTATGAATTCCCGGGGATCATTTTTAGCCCAGGGTGGAAGAACTACATCATTTAAAGGCACTCCATTTTGCTTAGAACCTAAGAGTAACAAACATGTTCAACACTTAAACACAGGTAAAAATATAGACTGAAATCTTGATTAGTAATTAAACATATCAAATAGAATAGAAAGTGTCAGAGAATTAAATATAGTGACCTATTAATCGAATCATAATGGTGCAAGTTGGTTTTGATTTAATTAACTGACAGAAAAACAGTCTTCTGAGACTTAATTTGAAATTACATACGGTTATTTTCTCTAGCCTCTGTTTTGTCAAGCAAAAATATATTATATGTTGCATAATAAGAGATGTTTGTTGTTTTGTCTGTCTGCATCCTCTATAGCAGAAAATCGAAACATAGGACAGAGGTGAAATTTGCTACAGTGGTGCTTCACGTCTCCGTAATGTGCAATTCAGTGAATTTTTCAAAAACTCGAATTAGTTTAAAAGTGACATATATTTAAGGCTAAAAATCCATTAAAATTTTAACTCCAAAATCGTTTTTATTCTGGGCAGTCGATAAAACTCCTTCATAATGCTTTCAAAATTAATGAATCTAGAAGACAAATTTTCATGTTTTAGAACATATAACTTTTTATTATAAGTGTTCTCTGAACATAATTTGACTACAACTGGATTAAAACTTGCTTAGATAGCAATTATTTTTGTGAATTTTACTTCTGGATTAAAGGAACTTTTTTCTTTTTTGCGACTTCAAGTGTTTTCATTTATTAGTGCATTTTTTAAGCAATCCAAAAGTCTAAATCCGTGAATTTAAAAAATATATATTTTTGTGTCATTCTGTGAACGATCAACAAACCAGATATCTGTGTGCATTTGTGGTGAATTACAGCATGCTTATTTAGGGTGTCTCAAAGGAGTTTATTTAGGGCATATTAAAGGAGCAAATTACATCCACATCGTATAATTGGCATGGTTGTGCATGGGGAAAAAACAGAGTGTGGCAATAATTTTGGTTCAAAATAGGCGATTTTGAAAACTCAACGGTGTTATCTATATCTGCATTATTTAAGTAGCAGATGCTTATTTAGGAGCTGGGCAATGCTGAATGATTTATTCTAGTAAATAATAAATTAACATTGTATTATATATTTATATTATATAAGTTAGAGGTGGGCAGTTGATTTTTTAAAGTAACCACAAGTGTTGCGAAAAAGAAGTAAAATTCACCGTACAATGTAAAAATTGAAAAATTAGGCTACTTAATCAAACACGTTGAACAAGTTAATTCAAAACATGTACATTTTTACTACTTAATTACAACTGTCAAAGATGGAAGTGATGAAAATTGCCCAAATTAAAGATGTAAGTGAATTCAATTTGAAATTAGACAATATTTTTGTTGAACAAAATGCAGAAACGTTGAAGCTAAATATCTGAATTATTGAACTGTGGCAATTGGCGACACGGTTGTCCAATCCAGAAATAAATAATAAAATAAACATTTAAGCTTCTACTGTGTCTTAATCAATAATTAATTAAGTCATTGTATTATATATAATTTTTTTTAGTTTATATCAGTTACTGTAAACATCAGATACAATGAATAAATTTTCAACTCCTTAGCAACTTCATTATACATGGGTTAATTCAAATTCGACTTTCATATTCTTATGTAAACAATACTTCTATAATATATACTAAAAGAATGTACACATTGAAAGCCAAATAAAAAGTATTTTAAAGTTTCTGCTCAACTTACCGAGATCAAAATGATTGGAATTAAGCAGGAACTCTGGCAAGTAGAAAAATTCTGGAATGAGCTCCTTGACATCAGCCATGTTATGCTTGGCAGCTGATAGCCAAGCATCTTTTATGCTATGGAACATACGATCAGCCAGATCAAAATGACCTCCCTAGGAACAAATAAATACAAGAAACTGTAATGTAAATAAATATATATATATATATATAGCACAATTATTTATATATAAAATTAAAAGTCTATTTCATGCACAAATTCCCATTTTTACAAAAATATGGTCTGGTTATTTGGTTTTATTACTAGTAACCATGCCCATGTTCCGAGTTTCTGGGTCTACGGGCTATAGAAATATTAATGAAAAACATTTCTTTTCATACAATTAATATTAGGTAAGCATCTGCTTTCTAGAAATTTTATCCGAAGAAAATAAAATCATGGTACTTAGCAAATGGAAGTAAGTTTCTTTCATTATGGTAAAAAATGTTTAAATATAACAAGCTAATAACAAAGCAGATGATTTTTATGTAATACCTTCCAATTTCAATACAGGAAATATTAGAATTTTATTTTAATAATCTTGTGGTGTTTTTGGATTTGTTTTATCAGTTACTGCAACAAGATAAAATCTTATAAGAATTATTAATACAGCAAAATGGCATTTATGCATCTTTCAACAAACTAGCTATAAATGACACATATCTGCAAAAATACATTTAAATTTATGCTAAAATATATTCCTTCATTAAATACACATTTTTGGTACACATCTTGCACCAGTTTCAGCAAGATGAAACAAATGGATTTTATTTGCATTTGCATTATGTATTCAGATTACAACTAACAATGATTCAGACTACAATTTATTAATATAAATCGTTAACTAATAATTAAAAGTTTTTGTGAAAATTTTCTGGGTACACCACTGATCTCTCCTCCTAATTAGGAAATTAACTTTCAGTCAAAACATTTGTGGCCACAACTGAAAAAGAATATTTTAATTTTGCTCATTTATATATAATGAATACAGTCTATTTGCTTTAAAGCGAATATCAATAAAGTGAATTTCAGCATTAAAGCAAATTTTTTCGTTACCCTGGCAAAACACAATTTTCCCAATGAATACAAATTTTCGATAAAGCTAACTAATTATTATTCCCCCAGAGACTCGTATTAATGTAAATTGACTGTAAACAATGTAGTAATATTTCAAATAGCCCTTAGGTATGTCATGAGATATAAATGAATATCAAAAACATTTATCCAATCTAAGTCTTTCCGTTGTAATGAAATACAAAAATATTCATTTAAACCATTTTAGATATCTCAGTCATAGCTGATTATGCTACAATCATGGTACGTTATAAGTTACACAACAAATAAATTCATCTAAAGATGTATATATTTATAGCACATTACTTTTTAATCCAGTTTAATAAATATTCGATATGCAAACCATGTCACCCATGAAAATAACATACACAAAAAATAATAATAAAGAATGCTTGATGAATATTTACTTGTAAATGCAGAAAGTGTTGTGTAAATGGCTCCATTCGCACAAGATATGACGCAACAATCATAGCAGAGGAATAAAATGTTCCATAATGATATGGTGGAGTTTCACCTGCAACCAAAACAGTAAGCTATACCATCAGCTCGCATTCATAGTATTTTCATACTATAGCCATAGATGGTTCAGAGCGAACAAGTTCATTTGGCTAATCTTTATCATATAACCCAATCAGAAGAACATGATGACTTTTAAGTAAAGGGAATATACAATCGTATAAGTATATAGAATCCCCTTGGGTTAGAATGATGGAACCATCTAAAGAATGGTGTACCATACAAAACTTCTATGCCATGCTCCCCCAAAAAATCTCTTATTAAAATCTTCCTCTTAGTGTATGAGAAAAATTAGCCAAATGGACTTGGTTCACTTCTGCTTTGAACCACCCATATTTAAATCAAAATAAATTAATATTTTTTTTAGACACAGTTGTGATTATCCAAACCACATAATAATTAATATATTAAAGCTGAATCACTGAAAGAATATATATATTTTTTTGGTTAAATGACTTGAACTTTAGTCAATATTTTATATGATCAGCATTTTATATGATTTTTTATCTTATTTTCTTCAGTGGGATAGATTAGGATAGATGTGGTAAAACAAGTTATGCTGTGACTACATGTAGGTAAAATTTAAAATCATCAAAATCCAATTAAAAACTTTATTACAACATTTTTTGAGAAGTAGTACAGTACATCAAAGCTTTTAATGCTTTCTGGTGCCTTATACCTATTATCAAAAGGTAAAATAATGCAAACCATACAGTTAGATGCTATATGCCCATGTAGTTATATAAAAAAGAAATTAAAAGTTGCACATTCAGAATAATGAAATATATATTAAAATCACAAAGTGATAAATACAATATTTATAAAGTAATTAGGAAAAAAAAAAAATAGAAAAAAAAAACCGACATAAAGAAAAAGAAAACAAAAATGGAATAAACAAGTATAAATGTGTAAAATTAAAGAAAATTAGTAAAAATTAAATATAAAAATTAACTGGTGTGACTCAACTCAACTTTGCGGTTTAACTCGACTCAACTAAAAAAATTTACTTTGGTACATGGATTTGTTTTTAATTATTGTGTTTATATACTAACACACATGATTTCAAATGAGTTTAAAATGTATTCAGACTGTTTTAAAATCTGTGTCTGTCAAACTTAAATTTGAAAATTTTGAGAAAAATAATACTTTTTCAATACCATAGTATGAAAAAAAAGAAAAAACAAATCAAAGAAAATTCCACATACCATGGGGATCATCCCACTCCTTGAATCGTTTCTTAAACTGGTTAAGTCTGTCAGGAGTCTGAGCACCCATTGTCCTAGTAAAATCTCGGAATGTGTGTTGATCATTCAGATCCAATTCCTTAAATGAAAACCCAATTAGAAGCTAATATCATTGCATGGTTACATGCATGTCAGTATAAGCAAAAACTTTATTTCATTTGCCCCTATTGGCTAATAGTAAACATTGGTAACTACCCCAGTTGTATTAGCCACTTACCAAAAATGCATTATGGCAAAATATTTTAAGGATAAGATTCAATTTCTAAATATCAAACTGTTCCTTAATGATATAACTTATTTATGTAAACAAATCAATCGTTTTTACTAAGTAGATCTTTAAATATGATTTTTTTTTAATACAGGAGCTCTCTCATTAAATCATAAATGTTCTACAAATTCTAATAAAAGTGTTCATTAAAAAAATATTATTTAAAGAGCAATAACTGCTTGTTTACAATAATAATATCAAAGTTATTTTCTGCATACACTAGCGGGAAGGATTGTTAGTTGACATCCAGTTAAAATGCTGCTATTTAGAGGTAAAATGTCATAAAAATTAAAAACTTTTATAATAAGAACATGTGGCTCAATTTAAGTACACACACATCTGTAAACAGTGCCCTTCAATTTGATATGTAATTTGTATTTAATGTCACTGAAAAGCCATAGGTAAAGGAGAATGGTCTATGGCGGAGGCGTGTTTTAACTCAGAGATTTATAGATATTTTAAGGAACCCGATATTATTAAATATTTTAAAATTAAGCGAATGAACTGGGCCTCTCATATTGCTAGAATGGATGAAAGGGACCCGGTAAAGAAGATGTTTGCTGCAAGGCCCTTTACTAGTAGAAAAAGAGGAAGACCAAAGCTGAGATGGCTTGACTCAGTTGATCAGTTGATTCGGATTTTAGAGTGATTGGAGCAAGAGACTTGCAGACCAAGTCTAGAAATACAGTCCTGGAGGAATCTTCAGCAGAAGGCCATGACTCATCCTGGGCTGTCGTGCCAAATATGAAGATGAATGAAAAGCCATAGTCTAATGTGCCCAGTTTTTTTTTTTTTTTTAAGAATTAATAAATTGTAGAGATATTGAAAGTATGATTAAAGAACAATTTTGTGGCAAAGTATCACATTATTGTACTTATTATTCATATCACCACTTTTAACAGAAATAAAATGTAAATTTTATGAAAAAGAAATGTTCCTATCAGTACAAGCATGAAAAATTTTTAAAAAATGCAAATCAATGTTCAATTTCATTATTCTTCCTATGTTTTCATCATATTTACATTTTTGAAACTGCTAGGAAAATTTCATTATAGAAATGAAATATACAAAATTTTAGTAATTAAAATGAATACATAATTTACATTTACTTTATAAACACAATTGGAGATACAAATGCTAAATCAAGATTTGCAAAATAAGCACAGAAGGTTTCACAACTGCATCTATAACAGTTTTCTTTATAAATGTACCTGAATAGTTTTCTTTATAAATGTACTGAGAAATTTAAATGTAAAAAGTACAAATGAAAGGTAGCTATTTACATGCAATTTTATGCTTTTTTACTTATGATAAATAATCAGAATTACAGATATTTATTTTCAGAACAATGCAATCTATAAGATGTAGAACAGTGAAAAAATGAATTTTTTATTATATGGCTGAATATTTGGTAATTGTTAATTTTGTGTCTTTTGAGCTTTAAAAAAAATCTACATAGAATTCTGGAGCTTTACGTTGGATATGACATCAGATACTGAAAGTGAAGTTGGATATTGGACTCTTTTTTAACTTATTTACAACAATGAATATTATAATAATCACTGAAGCTTTATGTTTCGTGACATCAGATACTGAAAATGAAGCCGGATATTAGACTCTTTTTTAACTTATTTATAACAATGGATATTATAATACCTCTTTTTGCATTGTGGCTATGCAGACAGTGATTGAGTGCTGTCTTTTATTATAGTCTACCCATGAATATGCTTTTTCTAAATTACTTATGGGCAAAATGTCCATGGATCTCACTAGTAATAATAAATAAGATAGATCATTTTTGCAATATTTAGAATACAATATGTTCTACATATTTTTAAACAAAAAAGTATTTTTTAATAATTTTAAATTAAGTGTTGACTTTATAACATTGCAAATATATCCTTTTTGCCACTCTTTCCCAATGATGAGTTCTTCTTGATGATGCAGTTTTCAATGATGCATTTTCATTTCCTAATTACATTTGTAAAAAACATAAATAATGGAAATAAATGATTTAAGCTTAAGGAAAATGATTTAAGTTTAAGGAAGTATGATTTAAACTTGTAAACAAAAGACCCCTTAAAAAATTAAAATAATATTATTTTGTTAAATTGCTGATATGGATTTGTCTTTGAATTGGTGACATTACGATACTGTCCTAAAAAAAGTCCTTTTCATCTACCAGATGACGACGAAAATGATTTTAAGTCATTTGAAGAATGTTATTTGGAGTTTTGTTCCACATTTATTTGAAGTTTTAAAAATTTGCTATTAATAATAGGTAAGTTTTTTTTTTGTTTTTTTTTAGGGGGGGGGGGGGGGGTAAAATTTTTGTGGCCTTAAAAATTGCTTCCCTCCCAATTTAAACATTAAAAAAAATGAAAGCATTTTTTAAAATGCTTTTATTTTAAAAGACTAAAATTTTAGTTTTGAGAAAGCTAAAATAATTTTGGGAGCCCCTTTTACATATTTCGCTTAAGGGATTAAAAATCCTAGTTAAACCACAGCCAGGAATATATATATATGACCAGAGATAAATATATCAGAAAAAATGCCTAAAAATTCATAATGACTATAAACCTTTAGTAGAGAAACATATACTTACTTCAGAATCATAATCCGCAAGAATCCACGGGAAAACAGGATACTGCATAAGATCATTATAGGATCGACCAGCTAATGTATTTAAATGCATAAGATACTGGAAATTGCTTATCTCACCTCGCTATCAATAAAAGGATAAAAATGTATAAATCATTTAAAAAAACAAACAAATATCTTAAATTATTTTTTCTGTCTTAACATAAAACATTTTTCTTAGAAATTTCAAAACTGTTATATATTTTTTTTACCATTTAGCTGATATAAAATAAATATGAGTCCCAGTTGGAATACATATATAAAAGTGAATATATATTTAGGAATTTGATATAATGACTACATGATAAGGATTTTATATGGTGGGCATACAGTTATATGTTGTTTCCTCCCATTCGCATGTCTATAATGTTTGCATTCCTAAATTATCTGAGCACATGGGTCACACACCTTTGCCAATCAACTATTATTACTATATGACACTTAACAAAACATAACTACTAAACAACCCCCTAACGAAAGACAATCACTTTACGGTCCCCAAACAAAATGTAAATTTCATATGGCCCCCTACCAAATGAATCTGTCTCGCAAACAGCAAAACTCGCTTTTTTTTAATCCAATATAGTATATTGATAGTTCTTACAAAGCAATATAGATTATTATCAAAGAAATTAAATTTAATTTTCAGAGATATTGAATTATTTCTTGCCAACTAGGTGATATTTCCAAAAATCAAGTTAGCTATATTGTGTCAAACTTGCTGTCAAGAGTGATGAAGATATTGATTTTTCTTCTGTATATGAATATAAAATCTGAAATTATTTTTTTCATTTAATATGAAGACTAAAAATTAAGGTTGACTGTAAACATATTTGTTACATGTTTCTTGTTTATTTTATTTTTGATAAATTTCAAGAAGAAAGGTTGAGTGGTGCAAATTCTGCCTTCTAACCTCTTCCTTTCGGTTATCAATCTTCCTTTCTGAGCTATGAGTATGAGTGGTCCATCTGAATGCATAGCTCTAGCTAGAAACACAATATATAAATTGTTTGTATCTTTTTCTGGAAAAAACTTCATAAGCTTGTTATTAGAATATAGATATTATTTTTTAAAATTATATTTTTAAATAAAATATACTTGACTATCTACGATTAGATAAACCTGGATAGATAAAAAAAGATAACATTATATTTTTAAGTGTACTTAGTGTTTTTACTGATGATTAACTGGGATGCCTGAATAATCAAGTCTACTGTAGAACTACATGAATTAAGTAGAATATTTACACATTTTTCAAGTTTATTGACTTAAATATTATCAAAAGCATTCAGCATTAAAAATAGTCAAAATAAATAAGAGAAAATATAATCAACTGGATCATTTTAATGCCATTTCCATTACTAAAATTAGTACAACTAAAATAACTATTTTTAAAAAGATATATTTTAATATGCTTATATAATTTTTTATGAAAAGAAATTGAAGAAATAAAAAAAAATGTGAATCTTTAATATATATATATTATATATATAATATATATATATATAATATATATATATATATATATATTATATATATATATATATTATATATATAATATATATATATTATATATATATATATATTATATATAATTTCTAATAAAAAATTCTAAGTTTAAATTTAAAAAAAGTTGCAAAAATAGTACTTACCACCCATCTTTGTGTAACAGATGTGTCACCAATCAGACTGCTTAACAAATTAGCACTAAAAATACACCAAAAAGGTTTAAAATTTAGCTTAAAACAAAACAATACAAACATTTTATGCACAATGAAAAAAAAAAATGTTCACATTTTACTCAATCTTGATTTAGCGGTTAACTCATTTTACTATATTGGCAATGCATACAACAATATTAAAAAAAGAAAAAGAAAACTATAATGTGAGGAAGGGAAAGATCTAAACAATTTTATCACATAATTTTAATATTTCACATGAAAAGTTACTTATCTATATTTAATAAATTTCAAATTTAATGACTTTTCCATATCTTAATTTAGAAAATATGTAATATCCTTAGAATGGTACAAGTCAGCATTAATTTCATTTATTCACTTTCTAATGTGCAATTACATATAAAAAGAATCATCATCATAATTGATTACAATATATTTTTTCAATGATGTTGCTCTTTTCTTTCAACTATACTATTTTTTAAATGTCTGATTTGTGTGTTACGGATGGTCAAATCTATTAAATCAAAAAGTAAATAAATAAAAAGAGAAAGAAAGCGGAAAAAAAAGCAATTTTTTTTGTTGAGAATTGGTGTTATAATAGTGTAGACAAACATATTTCTTATATATTAATATACAAACTTGGACGGATGTACTTTAGTAATGCAGATGCAGAAAAATTAACAAGGCATACAACTGAACACAATTATCCTATTAAAAACATTGCTTTTACCTAGATTCAACATTAGCATTTCTCTTCTGACCTGCAAGTGATTCTTGTGCAGTGTCAGTAATAGCAGTGGCTGTTGCCAAAAACCTACAAAAAAGACAGATTAATAATCAGATTTCTTAAAAAATAAAATAAATAAACACATATAAAATATACCTTACCGAGCATAAACCTTGTTTCTAATTTTTCTTGGAAAGGCAAGTAAGTAGTTTCGTCCATCAGCAGAAAATACTTCAAGAGCAATTGGCTGAACAAAATAAAATAGATTTATAGACATTTAAAAGTAAAAACTAATAATAAAGAATGAAATACAAGTTGATAATTTTGTAACTTTTGTAAAATGTAAATAAGAGGAGGATATATAAAAAAAAAATGTTAACTTTACATTACTCATGACATCAGCTGAAGGGGTTAATGTTACATTGACCCCATAGTGTTCAAACTTTTTCCAAAATAATACTTCAAAAATTTCTGGGGTTTTTTTATTAATGTAAAATCCATATAATTTTGAACAAAATCTAAAACCACATGCATTTTTTATAAATTTCAGGCACTTATAGGGCATGGAAGTTCAGAAGTTTATCAGACTATATTTGCTGAATTGTTACAATCAAAGACTCAATAATACCAATCTTCCATTACTCTCTTATGATAAATTAAACAAAAAAGATCGATTATGCATAAAGCATTGATTATGAAACGCTTTCCAACTGCAATGCAATTTTACTTAAACATCTCTAAAATGCGATATATTCCTTGGTAATATTTTTAAAATAACCACAATAATACATTAATTTACTATATTTGAAAACTTAAAACTTCATAAAAAAAAAATGAACTTCATTCAAATGACGGCATTGAAATATAAATTGCCTGGTTTAAACATCTCTAAAATGGGATACATTCCTTGGTAATATTTTTAAAATTATCATAATACTACACTAATTTATTATATTTGAAAATTTCATCAAAAACAAATGAACTTTATTCAAAAGACGTCATCGAAATATAAATCGCTTGACTCTCTCTATAAAAGCAGCATTTCATTCATAAACTGTTTTCCATTCCTCTCATTCTTCACAATACTATAATTTATTTTATGTAAAAACTTAAAACCATGGAGGCACAAGTAATTTAACTCTATGCTTAAAACTTCATCGAAAAAATTGTTTGCTTCTCTGTGTAAAATCAATGAATGTTTCATTCATATCAGCTATATTGTAGACTCCATGAGCTAAATAATTTTGCGTTAAAAAAATGCAGCAATTCTTATACAACTCATTCTACATCTTTGTTATTCTACATCTGTTTACATTCTCCATAAGTGAAAATTAGGCTTCGTTGTAGAAATAATCCAAGTTTGATGATCATTTAAACTCAAATATATTGTAATTGCGTTGTTTCAGTATGTAGAAGCACAGAATTTAAGCAAAAATAAAGCAGTTTTAGAACGGATACAACACTAAATATGAATTAAAAAGAACTTTAAAAATCACAATTTTGACACAAGATGGATGCCATATTTTATTTTGAAGTGGGTCACGCGACCTCTTCATATAATGGTCACGTGATCTCTTCATATAAAGGGTGCAATCATTATTTTAATTTTTATTTAAAAAACTACTGAATATATTTTGATGAAATTTTTTTTATATATTTTAAGGGATAATTTGAATATTTCCTAAAACGTTCGAAGCAATTTGTGAATTTTAAATTCGCTTAAAAAATGTTTGAAAAATGAAGTCCCATAGGGTTCAGTGAATTTCATGTTTTCAACCCGTGTTCAATCCAAAACTAATTGGGTGATATTATTCATTTATATTCCCATAGTTCCCACAGACCGTCTGAACAACATACTAAAATTTCACTTTGATAAAGTCATTTTTACGGCAGTTATCGTGCTAACGGACAGCCAGAGAGACAGACAGACAGAATGAACAAAGTCATAAACACTTTTCAACTATGTTGTAAAGTGTTAAAAAAGAATAAATGGAGGGAATGGCAAACTCTAGCAGAAATACTATTAAGTGGATGAAAATGCTTTAGAATGCAGTCAAACAGAGATGAGGGAATGACAATATCTGCTCAAAATATATATCCATCTTAGAGTAGGGAGAGACTATTAATGTGTTGATGTCCCAGACCCCATTTTGTTTTGGACAATGCAATAACACAATTAATAACTTAATAACATAATTTGAAGCCCAATGCTTAAATTATGATGCAAATGGATACAATGTAAATGAAAACTACTTTCTCATAGGAAACCACTGAAAAGAGAAATATTGGTTCCGTAATTTCTAATAATAAGGCCACAACTACATAAACAATGCAGTGATGATATTGCAATTCCAATTTGCTGCCATTTCATAACTAATGTAAGTTTAACACAAGTGGCAATTTTATGCAGCAAGTCTTATGAAGTAATCAATAATGGTTTAATTAACTTAAGCTTGATATTGGTATCTGTTTCTTGAATATGCATATCTATAATTTGAAAATAGCTATGTGGGAAAAAAGTAACTTTCACCAACTAAGAGATTCAACTCCTGTAAACTTCTACATTCTTTATAACTTAGGTACAACTTCCGATAGTTCCTTCAATAAAGCAAAACTAAATGTTTCAATAATACAGTGATTTGTAGCTTACAAATTTTATTTTCATTTCATTTTGTTTCATAAGTTTATTTAATTATGTAATAAAATAAATTTATTTTAAAAAGCAATAAGGACATAAAAATAAAAAATGAAATAAAATGCATATAATATTCACATACCTGTAGTAAATATCTGCGCTTATGGACATCTTTGATTTCATCATATGAAAATTTACTGCACCTGTAATATCATAAAAATAGCTTTAATAATAATTAAAGAAATGATATCAGAATATAAAATCCCTATATTATACACAATAATATACTGACATTGAAAGTATTTTGAAAGAATTTGATAATTAAATTAGAATAATAATACTTACATTCGTTTTTGATGCTTGCTGACTGGGGTAGAATTTGGTATGATTGGATCATGCATACTAAAATGAAAAGAAAAAAAAAATTTTAGGCACTTATTAACTCAAATTATTGCAAATACAGCTGTGAAATATAAAATGATCCAAACAAGTTTTATTGAAAAGTCAGTTAAATATTATAAAATATATAGAAAGTTAAAACTTAATAAAACTTAATAAAACTTAAAAGTTATATAAAGGTCTAACGTCTTAAATACTTAAAAGCTAGAAATTAAGTTCATGTGATGAGGTGCATAAAATTATAGCACATGGTGGGTGCTTTTGATACCATTGAAGATATCGGCTATTCCTTACTAAGAGCACATAAAAAAGTGTGAAACAGGTTCCTAGTTGATGTTATCTATAATGTATGGGGTGCATACAGTTACTGTTCTGTGAGTATGGGAGTGCACAGCAACTACAATATGCTTGTGTTCCTAAAATCATTAGACACACACAGCCCATGCACCATTCCCAATTAATATTCTTAATAACTATACGATATTTGAACAAAATGAAATTATTTTTTGCCTCTTAGACCCTTTAACAAAATGCAAATTTAATTAAACCTCCGAGCAAAATGTATCTGTGCCATGAACAGTGATACTCTATATTTTGAATCAATAATATTAATAATTTTCATAAAATGACACAGATTATCAGAAATGAAATTTCATTATCAGAGAAATTGAATTAATGTTAATTTGGCAATATTTTCTAAAAGTTACTAAGGCGTCAATATTTCATCAAATTTGTCACCAAGTGGAACAAACAAAGATATTGGCTTTTTTTGTGTGTATATAAAACCACTCTGTAAAAATTATATACCAGATGATTAGGTCAACCTATTACCTTCATTGTATAACATAAGCTTGTATTTATTTAAAAATTGATCCATATAAATACATCAATTCACCATTCTACACAATTTTAAAATTAATGAACTCTAGTATATATATACATATATATATATTTTCTGATTAGCGATTTTTACTCAATCAATATAACTGCTGCTTGCGAGAATACAAATTCTTAGCATTTCTTTGATAGTACTTAGTCACCTAATTTTCTTATACATGCTTTCGATCAAGGACATACTAAAAATTTGTAGTGATTTTTAGCCTCTCAATTGATAAAACTTCTTCGTAGAAAGACAAAGAGTATTCATGGTGGCAAATGGAAAGCCACTTAATACATCTCTAAAGATCTGAAATATGGCTAAATGTTAATAGTGTTTTAAGATTTTGCACAATCCTCATAAAGTTCACAAAACGAATTCAGGGTTTTGCAGAATGACTAAAAAAATACTATGTATATGTTTTCCATCACAAATGAAGAATTTTCTTTCTTCTGGCTAGCAAGTATTTTGTATCATAATACTTGCTGTTAAATTTTCTTTTTAAAGCATGAGATAGCAAATATAAATAATTTTAAAGGGAATTTATAATTATATATATATATTTCTTACATTGAAAAAACTATAGGCAAACTCTCATAAAATTAATGTTTCTCAGAAAAAATATATTGAAACAAAAGTACTACAATTAAAAAATCCTCCAAATTCAGAGGGATTTTTTTTTGGCAAAGTGTGGGGAAATTTTATACAATTTAGAATTTTAAAAATCCCTATGTTAAGGAACTCATTTTTTATTGAAAACAGTAAAATAAAAGGATATTTTAATGTTTCCTGGGATATTTGGGGAAACAGTTAAAAACTGGGAGTAACTGCGGAACTGAAGGAGAGTTGGAAGCTACTATAGTATAAAAATGAATTTACTATCATTAAGTGTACAAACAAAATTAAAAATCTGATGTGGGCAGCACATGATTTCCCCTGCAGTTTCAAATTCATATTATCTTTTTTTTTCTACAATGCATTTTGAATATATTTTCACAAAATAATACAGATCATTATTTGAAATTACACTAAATTCACAGTAATATTTCAATATTTGTTTTCATTTGGCCACTGGGTGTATTTTTAAAGGCAACATAGCAAAAATATGAAAAAATTAAAATATCTCGTGAATGGTTAGTCCTAGATTTATAGGGTTGGTCTTACTCTTTTCGTTGTTAAAAATTAAATATAAAACAAGTATTTAATTGATACATTTGAGCACATGTAATATTTTATTTGAATTTTCGACAAAGTTGTACTAAGTTGTACTTTCAAAGTTGTACTAAAATCTTATCAGCAAAGTATCCCACAAGTGATTAATATGACAAATTTTGTGAAATTTGGTTAATTAGTTTTTTAGCTGGAGTAGATATATACTTTTATTATAGGCCATTTCTAAAAAAGGCAGGGTTTTCTTTCCCGAATCGTACTAAAATCTAATCAGCATCAAGGTAACCCACAAGTGACTTAGCTACCAAATTTTGTGAAATTCTGTCAATTACTTTTTCAGCTACATTGGATACATACATTGCACAGAAGACACACAGACACACACATCACATTAAAAATGTTTTTTTCAGGTTCTAGAGTGCTCAAAACGTGTAGATTCATCGAAAACTTGAGTTGCATTTTTTGGCACAATTTCAATACTTTCCCAATACATTACCGTGTATTGTAGGGAAAGTTAAAATATAAGAAAAATCCTGATGGCAATGAATGGTTTACCAACCATATTGAATGGAAAAAATAACAAAGATATTAAAATATTAGTTTAATAAATGTGAAAAGCACACTTACTTAACAGGTAATGAATCAATATCTTTTATTTCACGGGTCTTTAGTATAGTAAAACCATCAACTACATAAAAATGCTCTTTCCCAAAAAGGAGAAGACCTTCACATGTATCAAGACCTTGTATTCTAGCACATCGAAACATGTGACTTATCTAAAAAGTAATAATGTTAAATCCATGAATTAGTATAATCATAAAAAGTAGAAAAAAAATATTAAAATTACAGAAATAAAATTAATTTAATGTTAAATTATATTAAAGTATTTTCACTATCCATAACTTAAGAAAAATTTCTAATATTTCAATTATATTTTCATTGAGAAAGATATTTGTGAAACATTAATTAATGTAAACAATTCATATATATATATATATATATATATATATATATATATATATATATATATATATATATATATATTATATATATATATATATATATATATATATATATATATATATATATATTTAAGAAAACAGTGTTTGCATTTGAGCTGCTACATATACTGTTACCTTTTCTGCATAATAATGATAAAATAATTCTCTCCTTAAAATACAATGATTTACATATTACAATGAAATCATGAAGTATAAAATCTGATGTGGGTAGCACCACTTTTCTACAGACTTAAATTAAAAGATAATTAAATTGCAAGGGGGGAAAATTCTTTTTCATTACTTGTATTTATTGAGATATATTCATTTTATCATAAAATAATGTATGAATGAAATAATGAATAATGTAACCATTTAAAGTTTCAATGAATGTGAAGTTGCCTTCAGTAAATTTTCTACTGTTTTGATTTGTCCTAAAATCTAATCAACAGCCTAATTCAGCAAACATCATTGAAAAAAAAAGTTTTTTCAAATGAAGAACTCAAATCATTGCAAATCTGAATTTGCATTGTGTTTTATAAGCTGTGCTAATAAGAATAAAATAACTGATTCTATTGGATTTCAAAACCGTTGCTATAATAACAGTCATATTTTTCACCTTTTAATACATTTAAATATTTTACAGTGGTGAAATTTCCTAACAGATATTAATTTTCCATATTTACACCATGAGGTTCAATGCTTCACTTAACATGGTTGAACATAACGGACAAAAAATTGAAAAAAAGGTATATTTTTATAAAAAAATATATTCTGCAAATTTTCTCTAATTTATTAGAATTTTTGATAGTTAGAAGTCAAAAGCCACCAAGGAAGTAAGAATTTAAAGATTCAATACGAAAAAATAAGTAATTTTAACCACACTTAAAAATCAATTTATAAAAAAAGGAATATTTAATCCTTAGCTGTCTGGATTATACAATAAATGTCTCATCTAATGGTAAAATATAGCTAACATCAAAGTGAATCATCTAGTAGCATTTATGGCTAATGGCGCTCATTTCATTTCATATAAAGGTGGGTGTAGACAGGAATTGGAGAAAAAGAAAATATCTACAGACATGGTAGATTTTGAGCTACATCTTCACATCAATGCTTATAGATTGACATACACAGTAAAGGGTTAAGGACTGAGTGACTATGTCTTCTCTTTGTACTAACTGACAAGAATTACTTACTTTTTCACCATCTTCTAGAAGTCTTAAAATATTTTGATTTTCTGGGCTTGCTTCATTATTTTTAGGGTCTTGGTCACTTGCTACATCTGTTCCTACGTCTGCAATATCTTGATCTTCTTCCCAATCACTTGATCGATTCACAGGTGATTTGGATAGCAAGCATGCAGTGCGTAATCCTTGAAAACCTGCATAAGTCATGATACAATTGGTTAATGCTGAACATGTTGGAAAACATATCTTTAATTGTACCTAAATATATAGAATAATATTAGCACAGGGAAAAAAATGTCTGTAAGAAATAAGAAAGTTTCAGCAAACTACAATTATGTTATAAATATAGCCGTCTAACCAATAGATATTTATTATTAAACAATGCTAAAACACAAATACACAACTCACTCAGTTATCTAATAATTACATGGTGTAAAAGTAAAGTTTACAATAGAACTATCTATTTCTGCCATGAGAATGCTATCATGATAAAACAGGACACAATAATATTACGTGCTAGAATCACCACAAATTCGCAAAGTCTATCAAAGTCATTAAGTAAAAGCACTACCTTAGTAACTCCCAAAGTTATGGTGATAATTGTTTTAAATACAGGCAAGTCATAAAATATTGAAGTCTAAGTGGACAGCAGAATATGAAAAAATATTTTCTGATATAAAATTTTGAAATATTACAATTTTGGTACTCGTATTAAAATACTTTTTAATTTTATAATATCTTTAGATTAAAAACTAATTATTCTCCCAAATTGTAATAGTAATTATATTCATAATATACTAAAAATGACTCAAAAGAACAATTTTGATTTTTTAAGTATCACCATGCCTTCATATTTTATATCCCTTACATTTCCAATACATTTAGTTAAAATTGAAACATTTTAGAGTTTGCACTAAAATAATGTTTAAAAAATTACCAATTTCCCTCTCTTCTGTAGGTTCCACATCTGCAGGGATTTCAAGTGTTTCTAATGAAGTTGCATCTACTGATATTGTGTCTTGTTCAACCATGTTTTCAGGGCGCCATCTTTTATAATACTCTTTGCTGTCAAAACTGGTGGCAACTTTATATTTCAAAGCTCTCTGCATATCATAAAATTTTAAATTACAATTTTAAAAAGAAAACACTAAAGTATTATTAACTAATTTTTTATCATAATGCATACTATTACTATCATCACACTGTTGAGAGCTCCAATGTTGTAATCTCAAAGAAAAAAATAAAAACAAGGAGCTTTTCAAAACCAATCAGGTTGTTGGTCATAAAAATGCAAGAAGAAATCTGAGCACTGGTTGCAAATGATGACAAAACAGTACTGGAGACGAGCACCATTTATTCTGTAGAGAAACACAGGCACTCACACCAAAGCAAAGACGTGGCATTACATACAACACACTGGAGGGGATTGTTTCCACCAGGAAATGGTTCTCATTTATATGAATACAAAAATCCAAAAACATTTGAATTATTATTAATGTATTAATGCACAGGGTTGCCATCCAAAATACACTGATTGCAAAAATCCTAGCTAAAGCTTTAAGTGTTACTGAAACATAGTTCCAATTTTTGGCGAGGCATTGCAAGCAAATAAATGTTCAATGTTGTAATTTAAATTTAAATTTAAATTGAATAAGCTATTGATATTTTAATGTTGTATATTTGATAACTTAAATTTTTAATTATAAAGTAGGATTGGGAATGGGGAGAAAAGGTACAATAATACTGCATACAATTTTCACCATTATGCATACAATTTTCACCATTATGCATACAATTTTCACCATTATGCATACTACTTTCATCATTATGCATATTACTACAAAAATTTAATTACATCATACATTTATGCACATTTTTAGAAAAATTCCATTTGACAAGTAAATTATATTCATACATTTTCACCTCCTTCCACTTCAGGTCTATAGGGATAATGAATATAAAACAACTCATTTTTGACCATTTTCTTCCTCATTCTGCATGGCCCTATAAAAGAAATTAGGTTTTACAAAAATAAAATAGGTTAAACAAATTTTTAATTTTAAGAACTTAATGAATGAAAATAAATGCTTTTAGCCATTATTTTGTGAAGAAAAAATTGTTGGCTATGTAGGTAATCATATAAACAAATATATGTGGCACTGTTTCTTAATCTATGCAAAATATTTATTCTGTTATTATAAAAAAAAAAAAATAAATAAGCATTTGCTGTAATGAATAATTCAACTTAGCATGCTCCCAAACAGAAAAATCTTATGTGGGCAGCACATGACATTCCCTATATAATGCAATGAATTTACTTCTTTCACAGTGAGAAAATGATGCATAAGATCTATAGCACAATGTTTTTAATGTTAAATTGTACATTTGGCACTTTTCCAGATGACAATATGTAAAACCATTAGGAAGTACTTAATTAACTTACATTTGATGCAACTCGCAGTTAATAACTATCAATATTGATAGCATATGCAATGAGAAATATAATTCATATATTAAAATATTTTAATAATTATTCATCAATTTGGCATTATTTTCATTAACTTAGTATAATATTTACAATTTTAACAATATTTTCGTCAATTTCAGCAAATATTGCCAAGTTGGTGAAATTTTGTTAAATTAGTTGCCAAGTTCACAAAATTTATTGCAAGCTTTACAGACAAAAGGAGAGAAGGGCATGTCTTACATATAAATGACTGATGGCAAATTGTTAGGCATCAAAATACAAAACTATTGCATAAAGTATTTTCTCTTGCGAATGGAACTAACTAGATCCCAAGAATAATGTTAACAAATTGATCGTATAATATTACAAAAGAAAAGTTAACATATTTCACAGCAGTTAATAATTTTTTTATTTTATGCGGGTTTTTTATATAAATTTATTTGAAAAAAGTGCAATATCTCGAAAACAGTTCATGCTAGTGTTAAAAAATTTGTGTCAATCATTTTCTAATGAAAAATTACATAAGAAATGATTATTTACGTAATGCAACATTATTAAAGGTTCTGATTTTTTTATGAATGTATCAAATTTGGTCGCCTTCCGAATATATAATTGCATTTAAAATCAATAAGCTTCCAGTATTCACTGATTGCAATATTTGTACCAAATTTTGATCAAAACACTAGATTTGTTCATGAGACATTGTCTGCATATGTTCTCAGACACACACAGAGACATCACCTCAAAAATTATCAGTTCAAATTTTCGACACTGTCACAATACTTTCCCTATACATTATGCATATAGGGAAAGTAAAAATTGAGAATTGTACAGAACTTGAAGCTGTTGTGAATATTTTAAAATAAAGCCACATATGAATAAAACATAAAAACTGTATAACAAACTGGAAAAAATATTTATATTTGTACCCCCCCCCCCTTTAACACAAATTATACTTGCATTCAAATTAGTAATGTGTCATCCAAGAAGATGGAAATCAAACAGCTAGTGAATTTCAAATTTTTAATTAAATCTCAGCCATTTTCAATTCATTATATAATTAAAATCTAAAAAAATATTGTAATCATTTCTTGTAAAATATTACAGACAACTGGAAATTCTGATAACAGTTTTTCGTGGATATTAAGATTTAGTTATGCTCTTAAATTAGGTATTGCTGCCAAAGAAAAAATAATTTTCATTTGAAGTAATTTAAGAATTGAACTGAAAATCTTAATTTCCTCAGCTGAAATTTAATACCATTAGTACGTACATTTGGAAATAAAGAGCATGCAACACAGCAAAATGCCATGCTCAGAACCCTTAGGGGAAGATATGATTTTAGGTTAATGCAATTAGCAGCAACTTTCATTATTTAAAAGGAATTATAAAAATTGGTTCAAGTAGTAGCCAAGAAATAGATAGAAAAGAATAATTACAAGTATTTAGTTAATGAATATTAAGCTTTAAGCTTACACAGACAAGAAATAAATCACTAATTAATTATATTTTAAATAATTAATGTTTAGGTATAGTTGTGTTTTCAAACAACTAATTTTACAAAATTGAAATTAAAAAATTACTAATTTTGCAATTTTTTATTAATATTTATAAAGAGCGTAAAAAAGAAATGAATAGAAATTTAAAAATTGTGAAAGGTATTTAACAATTTTTCCCAGCATATTTGAGAGTTGCAAAACCCACTTTCAGGAGGTGTTCCAACAGTTAGGGTTATATTACCATTGCAGGTGCCATTATTTATGGACCTGTTTCATACTTATTATGCACTCAGCATGGAATAGACGATATTTGCAATTGCAGCAAGGAAACTTGGTATGTGCCGCAATTTTGAGAACCTTTTTTTGGGATCCGCCAAATCTAGTCTTTGGAAGAATTAAAAAATTAAATTATGTGGTAGAGCCAAATTTGTTGGTTCTTATAGAGGTTTGTGAATAGTGACATATAACAATTTTTTTTCATTGCAATCGCAGATATTGACTATTCCATATTGACAAGCACGTAATAAACACAAAACTGGTCCATGGATACTGTTATCTGCAATACGAATGTAATCCTAGCATATTTGATTCTGGAAATTCCAAATAAATACTTTTTAAAACTTACCTTCTGTCATGTCAAGACTCCATTTATCTAATCGGGATCCTACAGGTGGTCCCCAGAGTGCTCGCTCTCTGGTTAGTTCTGCTTCAGTTTGCAACCACTCATTGAAGACATATTTTTGCAAGCACTGCTTGCTCTAAAATAAATATTAATAAGTTTCAGTAAACATTTTTATATATGCAAGCAAACACATTTTAAAAAAATTGTATTCTGTATATTACAACACTATTATGTCGATTTTTTTTCAGAGTTTTATACACTAAAGTAAGTAAATATAGCTACAAGGAGTAATTATTTTCTTATACACGGTTTTCATAATTTAAGTTGAACTAGCAATGCCCCGCAGCTAGTGCTTGCTAATCCTATATTTAAAAAGTCGCTTTTTTCAAAATCTGATTATCTACAATAATAATAAACTTCATTTTGCCATACAACAAGTACAATTACAATCTCATATGTAAGTGCATAAAAGTATGGCAAGGAACTGTGAAATCTAAATACCTGCTTAATTGTTTAATTATTACAAAACACCACTCCATAAAATGAAAATTTAAATTGTCATGATTTTATTATTTTTTAATTACATCCTGGTAGAAAAGAAATTTTAAATCTTGACTGTCCACTGTATATATTGATATGAACTGGGATTTGTATTCAAAACTTCAACAAAAGAAATTTACAATCCAGCTAGTAAAAATAAATAAATAAATCTTGATTGCAGACAAATTGTCAGTATGAACTGCTTTGTATACTGTGAATGAATTTTCATTGTATACTGAATGAATAATTCCTCCAGAATATTGCCACTGTGTAAACAAACTACAGACCACTCTAAAATTAAGTTAAACTCTTTATTAACAGTCAGCAGAGAATCAGATATTATTGAAATCACTATTTATAATAGTTTTTTGATTGGAAAAGATATTGACATCTATTTACTTTAAAAAAGACTAGTTTAGGATAAAATCAGTCCTCCGCCATTCAAAATGACAGTGGAATTACAAATTTTGTTTTAGTTGCAGTAAACTATATAAAATATTTTCAATTTTCCCATTCTTAATTGCATAAAATATACGACTGCTACCAAGAAAAGTACAAACATACTATTATTACTGCACTCTTGAGATTTAATTTATATTATTTAACTGCTATGGACATATAATTATACTCTATACAAATCCCTTACTGCAGATGATTATTCTAGGAAAACAATATAAACCTAACAGGTACAACTTATTTTAATTGGAGGCTTGAATTGCACAATCAGCAGCTCAACTACCCATAAATCAGTGATTAGCATCCTAACTACTCAGCTATGAATAGACAATTTGATTATGAAAGAATTTAACAATGTTCAACTAAATTCCAGTCTTCAAATTTTGATTTATATTGAGTACTTATGAAAAATATAACATATAGCTGCAATCATGTTTATAAATTAAAAATTTATACACAAAATTTACATAGGGCTGCTATACCGTGTATTAAAATAATAAAAAACATAATATAAAATAATATATATAGACACTCCAGAACCTATGTATAGGAAGGGTTTCTAGTATTACTATCATGTTCTGATTTTATTATTACATGTTTTTCTAACAGGATTTCAAACGAAACTTTTCTAAACAAAGTAAAAATATCATACTTTAACATTACAGTTTATTTGCAAACAATTTTCTTGCTTTTGCTTGAGTTTTTTAGATTAATTGAACTTAGTATAGTATGTAACATTAGTAAAGAACCATAGCAATCTATGTACAAATAATAACACTAAATTCCTCACCTGATGATATTGTTTAGACTGAAATTCTATAAGATCTCGAACAACAGACACTCGAGATGAAGTGTGTAGCTCTAAATCCTGCAATTACCAATTTATTAAACATGAATACAAAAGTTAAAAAATTAAATAGAAACAGATTCACCAATGCAGAGTATAAACAAAAATATGAACATATAATACAGCATTATAGTTATAAAATCTTCTTACTTTGTATGTAATATTGCTAACATAAACTTTGAATGTATTTTCTTTCTTCATTTTCCTGGAAGCTAACCGTGATAATCCACCAGTAACTTTTTGAAGTTTCTAAAAAGATATTTTTTATAATTAGCAATTAAAAAGTTAAACAGTTTAGTGTTAGGTTGTGTTCAGAGCACTGGTTTATTATAACAAGTGACAAAATACAGGGATTGCACTAAAATTTTTCCAAAAAAGAGGAACAGAAACAGGAATCTTAATATAAAAAAGAAGGAATTTCAATTTTCACCTGCTCATAACTAGCGTGCCCTTCCCATAAATACAGTGCTGAAATATGCATAACACAATCATACAGTGCTTTAGCAGCAGTAAAAATCCCACTTTATGGAAGTTAGCAATAAAACTTGGAATTTGAAGTAGCAAAATTTTAAATTTGTAGCAATAAAATTTGCATATTGTATGTTACTTTATAGAAATAAAAACTTTTTGTAGCAGTTTGCAGTAAGAAAATCATCATTTTGAAATTTTCAGGAAAGAAAATATTAACATTTTTTATCTGATTGAAACAATATATAAAATTTTGAAAAAGCTCACAAAAATCGGTCCTGAGGGGGGGGGGGGGGGGGGGGAGGGGTATAAACATGAAATGGGAGCATTAGGCATATTGTCAAAGGTGCAAAAGTTGGAAGCAGTAATCTTGCATTTTATGAAGTAAGAGCACTGCAATAGAGCACTGCAATAAAATGAAAGTTAAAATTAAGCAACATAATTATGCACAAATTATAACACAACAATGGATCCTCACAATTATCACACATTGCAAGTCAAAAAGACTAAATGGGCTAAATGTGTGCTGTGTTGTTGTATAATAATTCATGCATAATTACATTGCTTAATATTTTGTGTGTTTCATATGCTTACTGAAAATCAAAGTTATCTAAATAACAGCAAGATTTGGTATTTTCACAATTTTTATAAGTGCTAAAATTTGTTATTTTTATGAAAAAGTACCAAAATTCATGGATTTTATGAAGGAATGCTAAAATTCGAGAATTTTATGAAAGAAGGCACTTTTAGAGATAGCGTGTTAAAACTCAATTTTTAAAAAAAAAAAAGCACTCAAAGTCTAGATTTCTTAAAAGAAAAAACATTAAAATATGTAATTTCTTTTAAATAGCACTAAAATTTGTCATTTTTGAGAAAGAATGCTAAAAAATGCAATAAATTCAAGATTTTTGAGAAAGAATGCTAAACAGCACAATTTTTTTAAATAGTGCTGAAATTCGTGACTTTTTAGGAAAAAGACGTTAAAATTTGCGATTTTATTTAAAAGTGCTAATATGCAATTTCATTCAAAAGTACTAAAATACAGGCTGTAATTTAAAAGTGTCAAAATTCACTACTTTAAAGTGCTAAAACTTATGGTAATTTATTTTAAAATACTAGAAACAGGAAAAACTGTCTTATTGATCTCGAATTTTAGCATCTTTTCTCAAAAATTGTGAAATTTTACGTTCTCTGAAAAATTAACTGTAATGTGGCTCAACTTGACTTTCTCATATATAATCCCTTCCCTTTTTAAGTAGCTTGTTGGGTTTTTTTCTTTTTCAAATTATACAAGAAATTTTTTTAAAAATCAGTATCATTGGTCCAAATGATTACAATTATAGCATGTTACCCTTCCCTTTAAAGAACTTGAAAAAATCTTTCGATTGATCATACTTGGAAATGTACCGGGGAAGGGGGGGGGGGGGGCTTGGATTTTAATGCTCAGTTTATTCTAAAAATTTTCAAATCAATGAATGTTTTTATTATCAACCCTTTTGAAATTGAAATAAGCTATAATGACTTACTATATCACAAATTGTGCTTCCTAAGACAGCAGCTGAGAAGAAAGTATTAACAGAAATTCAAGATCTCAAAATGCAGTATAAGTCTACCTCTTCAACAGCATATTGGAAATTTATTCCATAATAAAAATATTCTCTCAAGAAAAGCTATGGTGAAAAGCTAAGTGATTTTAATATTCAGAACAACTCATGTGAATACCTGTACTCTTCAATGAAATTCATCAAAATTAAACATTGTGCACAACTCACAAACAAAAAATTTGCAGAGCTGTATATTGCTTTCTCAAATCTCAAGCCAAACTTTAAAAAGTCTGACACAATAGGTAAACTCTCACAATAAGTAATTAAATATGTAATATAAGTATATAAAATACCAAATGTAATTTTTAAATAAATAATTTTTTAAATGTTATGATTACCTTAAAAACATATTGCAATTCTCGAAGCCTTGAGATTCTTATATGTGGCTTCTAATAACAAAGTTTAACCACATCTGCAATAAGCAAATGTGAAGAAAATTTACATAATCTGGTTTTGGTAGCTGATACTCCGAATATTAACTAAGTTAAAACTAAGTTAGTGTATTAAATTCATTAAAATCAAGCTATTACTCATAATTATTCTGTATATATATATACCAAATACTTGAATATACCAAATACTTGAAGGCAAATTAATAAAATTGAATTAACTGAAGCATAATCATACCGACTGAAACTGTGTTTGGAATTGCCATGTTTCTTTTGTATATCCTTGTTTTCTTTCTGTTTCTAAATAATTGTGCCATACTTTGCTCATTGGGTCTTGCAAAAAAGATCTCATGATATCTAGGCTTGGCACTTTAGTACTGTGGGCAGCAACATAACCACTTAATGTGGCTTTGCATATATCTTCAAGAGCCTATACACAAAAGAAACATTATCAAAACCATCACTATGAAAAAAGAAAAAAATTAAAATATATGACCAAAATTATAAAATAAAAATACCACTTTTGAAAGATGAAGAATATGAAAAATTCTGTATATAAGTTTTGCAGTAGTGCAGCTTATATACCGAAATTCCATCTCTCTCTCTCTCTCTCTCTCTCTCTCTCTCTCTCTCACACATGCATGAACTTCAAGCATCTTACTTAATAAAGGAAAATGTCTGTCTATCTGTCTGTGTGTGCAGTCTGTAGCGGGAAATCTAAGCAACATATGACCATGAAATTTGGTACACAGATTCTCCAGAACACTTTATTTTTAATTTCGAATTAGTTTTTTAGTTATTTTATGATTCAGTATGACTTACAATGATTTTAAATAATATTCACACATATTGATTCCTTAGTGACCTAAAATATTATCACAAAATTTCCATCTTGAAACCAATGGAAAGAATGAAAAATTATCTTTCTAACAAACTTTGAAAGAAGTGCATACAATTAATACACAATGTTAACGAATTTTCTTTTAAATATATACTTTTTGTGCATTTTAAACCTTTCTTATTTTTATATTACAGAATATTAAAATTGATGCACTATCCAATGTTCATTTTTTTTTCAACAGCTGTTTAATATATCACAGGCAACTTCAGAAAAAAAAAATAACTTCATAAATCCATCCGTTCATTAATTATAATTTTTTCATCTGAGGCATGTTTGATTTTTTGAAAGAATTTAGCAGTCTCTGGCCCCAAGTAGAGGTCGAAACGTATGGGGACATGAACCAGACTCATTTGTTTAGGGGAGTGGATATTTTTGGATTGGGTGAGAGGGTGTGCATGTTTTGCATCATCATGAGCATTGTGTTGAATATACAGTCAATTGTAATTTTCATATTTTTTACTTTTGAGGAGAGCGTGTGCGATTTGAAGCATGCAATTTTCAGATCGAAGCCATTTTAAATTGTGTTCAAATGTATTATTTAATTATTTACACATAGTGGACACTTAGATTTCATACTATTTAGAAAATATAGTGTGATTAGGTACTAATTTAGGGAAAGCATTTCCTTACTTATAACTTAAGGATGTTCTCGTGCAGCAGGCAACTAAGTTTTTCAAAATATTTAATGAATTTAATTAATCTCTGCTATACATCCTGGACAACACTGTGTGCAGTTTCTAGTTTAATATAAACTATGATAGAAAGCAATCACATACTTAATATAACTCAAACAAGCTTTTAATAACAAACTAAATTAAAATAACAGATCTTATATTCAAACAATTTTAACTCAAGATATTCCAAGAAAACAGCACATACAAGACCACAACATATGCTAAACTTATAAAAGTAAAATACCTGTCTCCGACAAGAATACAATTCATCCCATACTCTGATGGCAGCATTAGATATTAGAGATGCAGCTTCCTGGGCTGAAGTACGATGTTTACTTTCTGTTTGTTCTTTGATGTTAACAGGTATATGCCATGTTGTATGTTCACTAGTATTTGTGCTAGAATATGGGAAAAGATAGTGAATACTCAAATAAAACAATAATATTTTAAATATCCATATTAACTATGCAGTGTTCTCACTCAGAAAAATGTTAAAGCCAGATGATTGAGAAAAGTTGCTGGGTGATGCAAACTTGGCAAGGAAAATAAAAAAGAAATACATCAGATACCGAAGTAAGGTGATCAAAGTCTGTTGGATATAGTCCTTCTAGTGACATAAGTATTAGATTATTTAAAGTTCTGCTTCATGATTGATTTAGCAGGTTTTAATTCGCTTCAGGCAGAAAAACCACTTTCATACTCAGCAGTGCTTACAGATATTGACCATTTTCATGTGACATCACAACTGGTAAATCTTCTACTAACTGGTAAATCTAATACTTCTTGTCAGTCCTGTTGGACAGAAAAGATCATTTTGCTATGAAGAACTATGACTTTGCCATCCTATGTTACAGAATACTCTTCTTGCTGTTCGAAATTTCTACTCATATAATGTTCTACACATGGGCTTATTTCTCCGAAGTATATAATGATTATAAATTGTTATCCTATATATATGAGGTACAATTTCTCAATAGAAATTTTGTGAAGGAGTACAGTCATATTTTTTATCATATCTGAAAACAATATAATGGCTAGATTCATTACCATATCAGTGTTTATTTCGCCCAACATGGCAATATAAATAACCCTGGTTTGTGATGTACATGCAAATGGTCAATAGCCAGTCATATCATAATATACAAATTGTACCTGAGTGGTTAATAAAATTAGCCAGATGATGTGTCTATTAAAAGAGGCCTGGGGGAGAACACCGACTATGTAAAAATTGCCACACACAGGAATCATACTTTTAACTCAGTTAAGAGTATTGTTCTAGCACCATACAGTTCAAAGTCAATCTGCCTTAAGCAGGCAGTTTCATCAACTAGTTTTTTGTTCAAGTTTTTCAAAACTAATGGTTGGAAGTGTAAGCAGCTTCCATCCCGGGGCTGGCTCATGGTTCTGGCATGTGATTGCAACATGTGAACATCACTGAGGAGAGAAATTGCAGCTTCTGAGTAGTGACATGGACATTGCAGAAGAAGAATAGTTGGAACTCCAGATCAGCCTATGGAAAAGGTGATTTGTTGAGAAAAGGGCCGAGAATAGAGTTTTTGCATGGATGCAATGCTCTCTCTCACTTAGGGACCATTTAGAGTTCCGGTGGGTAGCGGGGCAAAAAGCCAAAGGCTCGATCTTCCTTCGGCTCATCCTAAGTCATTGTGGTTGCCAAAGGGTCAAAAAAGGAATCCCTCTACATTTGTGTACCCATTTCAAATCCATATGTTCATTTATCAAGTATCAAGGGAATTTTATTATTTCTTGCAATGAACTCATTTGTTAGATCACGATATTGCAGGTTGATTAACCTGCCATCTAAAAATCCAGTATTATCTTAGTTGTTAATGAAGTAAACACAGTTATGGTTTATAACTGTCATCTGTGGGGAAAATTGTATAGGTGGGTTTTGTTTTACTTTAAGAAATGTTAATTATGTGTTAATTTAAAAATCTGTTTCTTTCCTGTCTCTTTTGCCAAATTGTTTAACATCCACAGAAATGAATCTAACCTGGGGTTAGCACAAAGCAAGCCAATAAGTATTTTATAGTTTATTTGTGTTTCAAAAACCACTATATGATTTTATGTTCCATTTAGTTTGGGCTATTATTTCAGTTAAATTCATGTAATGATATTCAGTAATTTTAGTAATGTTCTAAATCAGTACGGTATATATTTCATAACTTTCTTTTCAGCTATGCTTTCTAAATCTAACTTCTAAATTTAATTTGATTTAATGTTTTGAGAAGGGCAAGTGGTCACACGTGTTTATTAAAGTTTAAGGGAGATAGTAAAAACTACAAGACATGTTTGGTGCTTAAGCTAAGTAAAATATAAAGATTTTAAAAAGTTAGAAAAAAGCTTCCTCACAATTTCAACAGAAATAGCCTCTAAAAATAAAGTAGTCAAGTATACCTTTGATTAGGATCTTCTGTCAATTGAAGGAGCCAATAACACAAACACCCATAGAACTCATTCTCGTGATTTGAAGGAGAAAATATAATATTTTTATGAGCTGCAATTTTTTGTAAGCCCTCTAGTACAACCATCTGATCTGAAATGAAAATAAAATAAATGCATATTAGCTCATAATCAAATATATCGGGCTTCTTGCAAGGGTCATGGAGGAAAATAGCCCCCTAATCTAGATGCTGAGAGGAATTTTAAAATATCTGGGGAGATTTAAAATATTCACAACAAAATACAAAACTATTACTTTTTTATCTAAAAATAATGAAATCAAAAATTCACAGAAATATTTATATTTGTTATACAGTAATATATTGTTAACATGCATTTATAATTGCTATCTTCTCATTTTCTATATTTATCAATTTTTAAATCTTATTTCTGGTGTTTTTCTTAACGTTTGCTGAAATAGCAATACTTTTCGGGTTTAAAGGCACTTTAAAGGTTCTGTGATTTCAAGTATTTTCATTTATTTATGTTGTGAGAATGATTTTAGTTCGCTATGTGACTACTCCCTGAATAAGCACTTTTGAGCCATTTTCGACATGACACTCCCTAAATAAGAATGAAAATCGCATACAATCTATGTACATCTGGTCAGAAGGTGTGACACGATCCTCCCTCAACTCAGAAATTAGCCCTTTACCCTGACGGACAAAATTTAAATCCATGCCCATCGCTTAATGAGATTCTGTGCTTAACACTTTATAACATTTATGTTCTAACATTACCTGAGGTGTAAACCTACTCTGAAGGGCATGATACTCACTAAAGAAGAGTTAACACATGGGTCCTCAAACGTTCTGTTGCATTCATTGATGAGATGTTCCCCTGTGCATTTTACACACCTAGGATGTATAAAACACACTTGGGAGCTCTGATAATTTCTAACAAAACAAATATTGTAAAGGGCCTTTCCTGCCCCTATATCTGTCAAATTTTATTTTTAGGAATAAGGGGGATATACCAACATGGATTTTCATGTTTAAATAGTAAGATATTATAAACTTAAAACTCTACTAATTAATTGGAGTGTGGTGCCAATTAACCTTCTCATACTAGAATCCATTTTTAAGTACCTTGTAATTTAATTTTCTTTTGCAAATTTTACAAGAAAATATTTGAAAAATCTGTATCTTTGGTCCCAATGATCACAATTATAACATGTTACCCCTCCTTTTAAAAGGCTTGTAAAAATATCTTGTTTAATATCAAAGTTGACAATGTATCCCCCGGGGATAATACCCCCCCCCCCCCAAAGGGGATAATGGTGTCATTAATGCAAAAAGTGTAAGGCAGCTATTTTTCAATACAGTGGTTGACATTGTAAAGTTTTGTGATCATTGAACCATAAATAACCTTTTTTTATGCATAATTATGTATATTCAACTGTGTAAAGTTGGGGCTTTATTTTTTTTATCCATTTAATAACCATCAATATTACATTTATAACTAAACCATAAATTGCAATGATTATAATGTATGTTCTGTATGCAAGTAAATCTTGAATTCAGCTATGGCACGATTTGTTTGCCTTCTGGTGGCTAAACCCTTACACGGCTCAGGCTCATTTTAAAAATTAAATATAACACTGTTTAAATACTTATATGGAAAAAATATGGACCCTTAAAGAGAAAAATAATTTTAAATTGCCAATTAAATGTCAAAATAGAAAACTTTTGTATACAATCTAATGTAAATTTAATAAATATTGCCAAAATAGATATGAAAAAATGTAAATTACCAAACTAATGTAATATATTTTAAAGCAGAATGAAAGTATCATTACACATGAATAAATTATTCCATTTGGTAAAACTAATTTTTCTCATAACTATTTAACTAAATTTTCTTTGTGACACAATTTGATTTGTGATACAAATAACCGTTCACAACTTTAAGGAGTATTTAAACACCTGTAGCAAAAATTAGGCAGGTTTAATATCTTTATAAAGCAAAAATGGAAATTAAACATTTTTAAGCTATCTAAATAATAATAATCAGGCATACAATAATTGAAAGGGTGTGGAAGCCCCAAGAAATCTGCAGATTTTAGAGCATTTCTTATATTTTTTGTTGCTGTTTATATAAAAAAAAAATTGACACACTTAAAAAAATCTGACAAAAAAATGATACACTACAGTTTTCTCAAATAAATAATGCTAATAAGTGCTAAAAACAAAAATAAATAAATTAACAATTACAATAGCACAATATTTTTGCCAAAATTTTTGGAAAACTATGGATTTTAAATTTCCCTGACTTTGCTTCTTGAAATTTAAATTTCTCTGACTATTCCAGTCATAAAATTTTCTGACTTTTCCAGGTTCTCCAGATTGCCAGACTCCCTGTTTTATAAGTATTCTATTAGAGCATTATATAACAAAAATAAGACTCACCAACAACATTTTCCATGCGCCTAGACAACTGGTAGAGAATGGTTCGATTTAAACTATGAAATATACTATCGTATGATATAGAAGATCCTATAAAAATAAATTTTAAATTAATAAAATTTACTGTAAATAAAGGAATAATGAATTTATTTAAGACTGTAAAAATAAAACATATAAAAGTAAGTAAAACAGTTTACTTTGTAACAATAACTTACCTTTTCTTTTGGCCTGAGCAATTAATTTGATGATGAAATCAAGCACCTTATGGGAATCTTTTGCAAAAACACCTACGAAATTTCAAATATATATTTCACCCATTCAAATATATAAAATACAACAAACATTTCTTGAATATCAAGAGCATCTTATAACTTAAGACAAACTAATGAAAAAGCACCGAATTAGACATTGTCTTTATCCATTACTGATAACAAATTAACCTAAAATTTAAAATGCTGTTATGCACCATTTACCAGTTCTTACGAAATTATCTAAAATCCTGGCAGCACAGTATTGAATATGTATAATATAAGGAAAACAAGAAAATATAGGTTTACCAACCTCTGCGGTGACTAACAAAGTCAGTCTTGCCATGCAACCAGCTTCATAAAAAAAGTTGGCTTCATAGTATGACTGTGTCAGTCAATGACAGAGGTTTATATAATTGCACCAAAGTCTTTCTTGCTACTATAATTATATACTGCTCTTTCAAGCAGAAAAATACTAAAAATATGAAACCAGTCCACAGATGCTATTTGTTGCACTGAGAGTGCAATTCTAAGCTTTAGAAATGCCCCTATTGGTGGGTTTTGTGATTATATATGAGGCATATCCAAAAAGTAAAGATACAATGGCTAGTATTCATTCAAAACATTTTTATTTGACAAAACATCCATACAAATTATTTACTGGTACGTGGAAGTCGCTGAACACAAGGTCTGGGCTGTATGGTGGATGGCTGGAAACTTGCCACTTGAATCTTTCGATAAGCGCATTGGTGACAATTGCTGTGTGAGCAGCATTTCATGAAGCAAGCGAACACCACTTGCCAACATTCCCCTCAGTTTGTTTTGAATGGCTAGTCAAAGGCATTGCAATGTTTAGCAATATACAGCAGCATTTCACATTTAGTGGGATTCTGAATCAGCACAGCAATTGTAAATATGTGCTACTCGAACCAGACTCAGTATAGCAATGACGAATGACCACGGGGGAAAGTGAAAAGATCACGGTCTAAATCAGTGCTGCCAAATTACACACTAAAACATTTCCTTTCCGCATATAAGCAATGTATCTTTACTTTTCGGACATGCCTTGTACATGCATATATCAAAATATTTTATAAGTTTTTGTTTTCTACTTAAAACTCAAATTAAAGCAATCGCACAACTTACCTTGCCAAAGTTTATCAACAAGGCAACTAGTAAAGTAGAAAACATTTGGCACAATATTACTGTAGCTTCCACCCCCGACTATGGGCATAGCTGCTTGCTCTCCTAATAAGACATCAGCAGCCAACAAATGGTCCATGACTAGAGATAAAATATCCATTTGGAATTCACATTGTTGATTATGAGAGGAATCGATTGGTATAGCCTACATAGATGAAAATTGGAGCTATTTTAAAACATTTAAGTAGAATAATACTGTAGCATAATTCTGATCTTAATAAATAGACATAAAAAAGTTATGTTGTGCCAACTTACATAACATATTAATGGAATGGAATTTTTATTTTTGTTGCTGCGCCATGTGTTATGATGCAGTGTACAAGCTAGGAATGAGATAAGAATTACTTTACAAGCAGCTGTTTGATTTATTTAATTTAAATGATAGTAAATAGTCCTATTCATAAAGGTGAAAAAAAATTGGAAAGGAATAAGACTATTTTTTCTTTCAAGACACAAGTGTTCAATAAGAAGTTGTAAAGGTACACAGAGAGTGCATGTTAGATCTTAGATTTCAGTTATTTGAGTAAGATTCTGAAAACTTTTCTCATAAGACATAGAATGCCATAAGACCTTGCACTCTTAAAATTTTTCGATCTATCAAGAAGCACTGGTAACAATAATCAGGGTTAAACATGAAAATGGAATTTCCCAGAGTATGCCAAAAGATTTTTTATGAACTTTCAGCATATAAATCACAACACTTTATAGAACATTATTTTATTCAGTGAAACAAATTCAGTATCAGCAACCAGTAGAAAAAATGAAAAAAAAACCTTGCTGATCTGTTATTAAAAGACCTCAAAATAAAATTTTAGAAATTTAAATTTATATTTAAAAAGAAAAAGAATCTTTTAGGATAATGAAACAAGGAATTTTCCAAATCTTCGCTATAATTTTCTGGTTTTTGATGAAAATATCAAGTTTCCATTCATTTTCCTTGAGCTTTTGAGCTCAATTCAAATTCCCTAGATACAAATGAACTCTGCTAACTACCAAAACAATAAATGGAGATGTTTGTGAAAGATTCACAAGTAAAGATTCCATCTTTTCCTATGAAGGAATTTTCAAACACATGTCATAATAGGACAAATGCATAAAACCTCTTGGAAACCACATTGAAAATTGATAATTCTAATAAAAGACAGAGATTTTCCCAATATATATATATATTGTAAATAGCAACTTGCACAACATATTGAACCTTAATAAGTAAAATACATTTTGTGCAAAGGATGAGGAAAACAGAGTAAAGTAAATAAGCACAAATAACAAGATAATGCAGCATACAGTTGTTTTGAGGATACATCGAATCCAGTGTATGCTTGAAACAGCTGTATGCTGCATTATTTTGTTATTTGTGCTTATTTACATTGCTCTGTTTTCCTTATATTGAACCTTATTATGCTTAATATGACGAAAAGTAGTAATACAAAAAATAAAAACATTGAACAGCATATTGAACCTTACATTTGATATTAATATAATATAGGTATTTTTCAGTAAAATTAAAATGCTGAAAAAAAAACACTTACCTCTAATAGTAAATCTATCACTGGAGCTTGTTTTGGACTAGGTGTGAGAGAAAAACTATCAACAACTATAACTCGTAAGAAATCCATAACAAATTTTCTGGCACTGTGGGTGGGCAGAGAATCCCTTTCGTAATAAACAGAGCTATCTTTAGATTGTAGAAACACAAACTGCTGATCTCCCGATGATTGCTATACAAAAAAAAAAGTCTACAGTGAAAACTTTGTCAGAAATATTTTGTTTTTCATATTTAAAATAGTTACATTTTAAATTAATATAAAATGTTGGTTAAGTATACATTTGTAAGTATTATTAATGTACTAGTTTTCACAAAATTTTAAAAATTGAGATTCAGTTGAATTTTGTTGTATATTTGTAATATTCTCAATGGGTTCTTATTTATGCAAAAGAGTTTGATGAATAATATAATTTCAAAATATAAAAATCTTAGAAACATTACATAAAATTCTTTTAATGTTCTTATATATATATATGTGTGTGTGTGTGTGTGTGTGTGTGTGTGTGAGTGTATTACTAGAAGCAAGACAGTTCTACTCTGATTTTAGCTATCAAAGATATGTGATAAAGTCTTATTACCTACCCTTTGCTGACGAGTGGTAGAAATCATAAAACAATGGTTCACGGGTGAAAGAAGTACCAGGCTAGTACTTCCTTTCTTATATACAACGTCATAATATAGGGTCATAGTCATTTATTTCACTGTTATTCTGAGTACCTAGCATTTTGCTGATAGTGGGCGGGGCCATATCTGTGTGCTGAATGCAGATATTTTTGGAACTTTAGACAGTATTATAAAGGGTTCATACACAAATTTAGAGATGAAATTTTCAGATTTTTTACAGGTTTTCCAAAATAATTTTTAAATTTCCAGAGTTTGAATCATGCCATTTTGTTGTGTATAATAATTTTATTTAATGAAATAAGTTCAAATTTTATTTAGTAACAGATAAAAAAATTAACATAACAAATTAGTCATTTTAAAAATCAAAACTTTAGTTTCAATTACAATAAAGGAAAGGAATCCTTCTAAAAACAGTTTAAATTTTTCCCTATGACAAAACAATAGCTTTTTCCAAGTTCTAATAGAATATATCCAGGGTTTTAATGACAAATTGCAATTTTCCATATTAAAATTCTAACCACTACATTTCAAAAACTAGGAACCTGATCTGAAATTCAATTTTATATCCTTGCAGGGTTTTTAAAGGGCTTCAAAGTACTCTTTCAAGCTAGCACTTTCAGTTTTCGAGATATAAGCATTACAAAGCCTAAAAACAGAAAAATTTCAATCTTCTTCAATTTGACAAGATGATTGCTCAAAAACTATAAAAGCTTTGCTAAAACAAATTATTAAGCTAGAAACTGGATTTCCTATTCAATATTTTTGTTTACCATTTTTATCCATCTTTTATAGTTTAGAAGATAATTTGAGAGAAAATATGCAAAATGAAGTGAAAACTTGCGAGAATAAAAACTTTTCATTATACAGGGTGTCCAGTGCTATCGATGCCAAACGGCTATTTCCTCAACCGTTAGTCACAGAGATATACTTCCAATCGCAAAAATGTTTTAAATTTTAAAATCTATTATCTTAGAAACAGTTTAAATTAATAAATGCATTTCTGAAAGAAATACGAAATATAAATTTTTATACGGTCCCCCGGCCCTACCATTAATATTTAGGAAAATCATCCTTATACAATTTCATGAAAAATAAAAAAAAATCGTCCTTTTACGACTAAAATTCACCGAGTTATGAAGCATTAAACTTTATGACTTAAGTCACTTTTCCACACATAAAAATGTCCCGTTTCAGGCAACCAACCAATCAGGGACCGTATTGACCATTTCTCAGCAAAAAAGTGCTCCAACTTTAAACGGCTATAAGTCTGTCAATTTTGGTCATAAAAGGATGATTTTTTTTTTTTTTTTTTGCATAAAATTGTATGAGGTTGATTTTCCTAAATATAATTGGTAGGACCAGGGGACTGTATAAAAATTTACATTTCGTATTTCTTTCAGAAATGCATTTATTGATTTAAACTGTTTCTAAGATAATAGATTTTAAAATTTAAAACATTTTTGCAATTGGAAGTGTATCTCTGTGACTAACAGTTGAGGAAATAGCCATTGGGCACCGATAACACTGGACGCCCTGTATATATATATAGAGAGAGAGAGAGGAAGAAAAGAGAGTTTAAAATATTAAATTATCAAAATTATTTTTGTGTATTCATAAATAACCTACATAACCTAATTACATTTTTCGTAATACTCTAAATTTAGACAGATACCCCAACCATAGACATTATTCACGGTCAAAAAATTGAAATCATTTAAAAGTTCAAAATTTTTTCCTAATTGGATTCATCGTCATTATTTTGGGCAAATAAGAATAATAAATAACTTCCTCCATTTACATTGAGAGCTAATAGAAAATATATATATTGAAGAAAAAACTATACACTTACATGGTAATCATCAAGAGGAGAATTCACCATATTGTCTTGATCTATGGTAGGCTGATTAGGAGGAAACAAGGTCGCAACAAGGGCTGCAATAACTTCTTGTGTCATGCATAAAGTGATGAAGTCAGATCTGTTATGATAGAGTGATATAAAAAAGTGCAAGAGGGTAACCGAGTATTCTTGAACATCTTCATTTGTATCTCCAATCTGGAAAAGTTAAAATATATGAATCCAACAATAGTTTTTTTTTTTTTTACATTATTATGATCTACTTTTGCTAACATGTGAACACAATCATTTTACATAATAAAATAAAATGCCTGTCTTTCTGTCTGTGTGTGTGTGTGTGTGTATCTTCTGTAGAGGAAAATCTTAGCTTTGGACAGCTGTGAAATTCAGTACAGAGTTAGTCGAACTCCCAACATGATAGACCTTGTTGAGGTTTTCCTTTTTCAATTCAAATTAATTTAAAAGTTATGAATTTTTAAAGTCGAAAATCAGCCATTTCCCACCATTTCATCAAATCTATTCATTCATTGCCACTGTAGATGATTAAATGGCAGGTATTTGGATTAAATGGCAGATATTTTATCTCGAGAAAAAAAAAAGCTGTTTCCAAACTAAGTGGATTTAATTTATTGGTCTTCTAACTTTACGAATTTAAAAGATCTCATTTTAATTTTGCTAATTTGGTATTATGTTATCATTATAAGCACTGTGCTAAAATTTGACTTTAAACAAATGAAAATTCACTGAGATAGCAATTATTTTAATTTTTTTTACTTCTGAGATAAAGGAACTTTTTTTGTGACTTAATATTTTCATTTCTTATTGTTTATTTTAAGCAATCCAAAAGTTTAACTTCTTGAATATCGGTTTTCTAACTTCATAAATGCAAAAGATATATCATATAATGCACATAAGATATTTTTCTGTTATTCTGACACCAATCAGTGATAGACAAACCAAATATTTGTATATATGTGTGGCAAATTGCAGCATGCTTATTTAGGACAAATCAAAGGAGCTTATTTAAGATGTATTACACCCATATTGTACACCGGTTCTCATTAGATCACCGTAGTCAAGCAGCATCAGGCGCGGTTAGTACTTGGGTGGGTGACCACCTGGGAACACTGTGTGCTGTTGGCACATTTTGGGCGCGACAGCCCGGTGGTTTGCGCGCTGGATTTGCACGCTGCTACAACTGTCGCCATGTTCATGCGGAGTACGATCACGTTAAACATGTGGGTCCATAAGTCCTTCCGAGAGGTTGGTGGTAGGGGAAGGAGGGTACGGTCCCTTTGGATGCCTCCCCCACTGGGTTCCGGTCTAAATTGGGTGGCACTTCCCGGCCGTCCAAACTGTTACCTTACACCTTTCTGGTAGGTCGGACGGTCTGGGTCTCATCAACAACCCATATTGTACAATCAACATGGCTATGCATGCAAAAAATGGAGAGTGGGAATGATCTAGTTCAGGGTTATCCAACATACCACCCAAAAGCTGGCTTCTATTGACACACTAGATAATAATATCATGTTTTGCAACATTTTTTTATTTCTTGTACATAGTACATATTTCTTGGACACTGCTTAGTCGGGTTTTTTTTAAGTTGGTAATATAGTCTTTAAAAATAGGAATTTTACATTTAGACCTAATCTTCTTTGGAATATTTAGAATTTTTTCTTCAAGCAAAAATTCAATGAATGTTTCTATAAATTCAGACAGTTTTATGGTTTAACCCATAACTCCGCAGTGCCTTTTTTTTCCCAACATGAAGCTTGTTTTAGAAGTTTGGGTGACAAATTTATATTATAATTTGGGTTTTGAATAATTTAACATACCTAATTCAAGTAGTCATTTGAAACTAATTCACCCAATTAAGCCTTGACTGTCAACCTATTAAATTTAAATATTAAATTTAAAGAAAAATTTAACAGAAATAATACATACCATGTGTACAATTGTCCGGATCATAGCTAAAGTTACAACAGCAGCTTCATGACAAATTTCTCCCCGGGGTATGATTTGATTGTTTGGGGTTTGCCCAGTAGGAGCTCCAAATAAATAAGACCACACACCATCCATCGTCAGCTGAGAGGAAAACACAATTTAAATATGCTACATATATAACAAAATTACATCTATAAATTCAAATTCTGGTGAATTCTCATACAATGATATATTTTCATTCTAATACCTATTATAAAACAAGTGGAACTGAATAATTTAGAATAGGAGAATATCAGAAAGTACGGTGTGGCTTTTCACTACAGATATTTACACACCTGCTAATATTAGCTGGAGTCCTCTCAGTAATAGTGTTACATAGTGGCATATGTAACTGCTATGTCATGCACCTAGATAATGTGTTTCCTGTGATTATACATATATCCACATGCATCATATATATATATATATATATATATATATATATATATATATATATATATATATATATATATATATATATATATATATAATTAAAGAATTTTTATTTTACTTGTATTATATATACCTGAGATTGATCATTAAGATATATATATCTTATAAATATCCTTTACAAGCCGAAACGTACCAGAACATAAAACCAGAAATCACACTTTTAAGGTGCAGAGCAGCACAATAAAAAGGATTCAAGTAGCAAACCATAAAGGAAGAGAATGAATGTGGGAGCAATGTACCAAAAATTGGCCAGGGGGGTGTGACCCCCACTCCCTGGTTAAGTAAGCTTTATGTTGCGATGACACTCCCGGTAGCCGATATATTACTATAAAAGAGAATACAAAAGTATCAAAAAACAAAGAGAAAAGAAGTCACATGATTAGCCCATATTAGGAGGAATCATTGACCATAAAAAGACCCTTTATCTATTCAATTTAAATTAAAAACGTACAATATCACCACAAGCCATATATCTGTTATCCAGTGTTAAAAAAATATTTATAAAAATCATTGAAGCAGATACTATACGTCAATATCAAATACTTCAAACATTGCTGTAAAAAGTACAATTTAATACATAGTATAGTTCACTTATGTAATCAAACCTTCAATGAAGAGGATTAACCACAGCAACTTCATGTGTATTGAAGGCACTGACATAAAGTCAGTAAATCTACATGTCACTTGGTCTTTTATATATATATATATATATATATATATATATATATATATATTTATTTATATATACAAACCAAATGGCTCAATGTAGCTTTTATAATATACAACTAGTTGTGGGGCCAGCAGCTAGTCCATTTTTTCTTTATCTCTCACTTTTTTACTAGGCACTTTTTTAGCATTCACAGTTAATAATAAACGCTGATAAGACCAAAAATACAGATATATACATGACATAGTATATGTCTGTCATGTTATGCAGGCAGGCCATGACTAATAATAAACACTATGCTTAAATCAGAGCTATAAAATCGGCTGTGTCCCAGTACAAAATTTATTTAGGAATGCTCCCCTCAACTGCCTATTAGAAGGTCCATGTGAAATTCCCCAATCAAGAATTCATGGCTGATAAAAGGTATACTAAAATAAAATCTTTACTCAGTAATTATTATCAGAATCATATGATCACTGCACAGATGACTTGTAGTAAGGAAACATGCCTATAAATCCAATTTAAAGTAAATAACTATAAAATTCAAAATATTAGAATTTCGTATTTTGAAGTCCCAGTCAATTTATCAGCTTGCACAATTACCACAGAAGAGAAAATACTGGTAACAGGAAAATTTGTACCCCACTGCAAGGTTGCAAGAGTAAGTTGGAAATGAAGCTCTGCCTAGATTGGGATCCTACTTCAAAGTTTGTGTTTTAGATTCTGGGACAGACTAGGGTTTAAATTTCTGTTTTTGTTTCTCTCCCCCCCCCCCCCCCCACCCGCAAATAATTAAAAATCAGAATTTTAGCTTAGAATTGTTTAACTTTTTACTTTTCCAATATCTGTATCTGTTATTGAAGACCAACCCATATTTTCTCTTTTAGTTAGTAGTAATATTGTAAAACCGTGGACAGACATCCTGACGCACATGGTCAGACATGTTTAATAGTGTAGATACTAACATAAATATCAATTTAGTTTTTTGAATTGTATAATGTGCTAAACTAGGCAATTTATTGAGCAAAACCAGTTCATGGATACTGTTATCTGTATTAGGATTGTACTCTTTTTTCTTACATCCATGGTCCAGTTTTGTGTTTTCATCAGAATAGGTTAGCTAATCAAATCTTTGGGTAATCTAAGCTGGTGAAAGTGTGAAACTGTCCTATAGATGCTTTTATCTCCAAGGGGAGCATGATTCTAACTTTGGAAATGTCCCCATAAGCAAGATATACAAAAATATTGTATCCACATTACATGGAAATTACTCACTGTATGCCAAAATTTGGTCAATACTTTACACCAGAGTTCCCACTAAGTCAGAAAAAGAGGGGGAGAATTTCTCTCCTTCCAGAAAATTTTGGGAGAAATTTTCTATCATAAGGAGAGAAACTTAAAATTTCATTTTTTTTACCATGTTAATTTAGAAAGTAATAAAAAAAGAAAGCATTAACTATAACTCATATTCTTCGATATTTAAATTTTTTAATTCTTAAAAAGAACTAATCTTTAATAAAAAATAATATCACATACAAATGGGAAAATCTGAATTGTAGTACAAAAAGAAAATAAGTACAAGAACCAAATGTAATGACTTATTGGTACCGACAAAGTTTTGTTTCATTAAAAATTCTCGCAGCCTCATCATAATTAAAAGATTCTTAATCAACACATTCATCAGAAATGTGTATGAGGTTACTGAGAGTTCATCAGAAATGTGTATGAGGTTACTGAGAGTTCATCAGAAATGTGTATGAGGTTACTGAGAGTTTCTGAATTAAGCCTATTTCGAAATTTGCTTTTTATTCTGTTCTGAGTACTGAAACTCCTTTCTACAGAAGCAGAGCTAATAGGTATGACTAGATAAGATTCATAAATCATTGCAGTATTGGGATACAAATCAGCATATTTGTTGATAAATATTATATTTCTTAATTAAAAATTTATCCATTGGGGTCACTAACCGGTAATACCAGCAATCTTCCGCTATAAAAGTATTTAGGGTAACTGTTTATTTGCTATCACAACACCCCCCACTAGCTTCCCCCACATGACAAGGAAGTGGGAGCGAGACATCAATCAACTCTCCCTGTGGCTATTTTTAGAATTCCGTAGGCAGCACGAGAAATTAGGCTTTTTGGTCATTGAGCATCTGATTTCACGGTATCCAATTTGAAGGAAAAAATAATTTTAGGCCGGTACTGGAGAGAGAGAAATTCTCGCGCAGCCTAAATTTTTATGCGACATTTTTTGTGGATTTCGCGAGAATTTTGCAGGTTCGTGCTGAAATGGGACCCCTGCTTTGCACCAAGTACTCTATATTGAAGCATGATTTCTTAGTCACCTTGTAGCATAAATTAAAATAATAATAATAATAATAAATATTAAATTTTGAAGAATGCTCACAAATTGTAAACAATCTGACAAATAAAAATGTAAAGTATATCTTTAAATTTTAAACATTTAAATAAAAAGTCCCTAGAAAATATTGAAAAACATAAAATCATAAAAAATATGTGAAAAACACTGGATTACAACAAGAGAGACAATCAAAATGATTTAAAACATCAAAAATGTAGCTCAAAAGTTTTAAATATATAATATCTCGGATAGAAGTTTTGCATTACGGTAAAAAATATGTTAACCTCATGAAATTCTTTTTCAGTTTTTATATCTCATCAATGCCTTCGTAGCATATAATTCCAATTGTAGATAAAACTCTTTCCTTCCTCTCTTTGTTTTGACTGACTCAACTTAAATATTAGATGAAAAATTCAAAAACTATATTCTAAATATTGGTTTTATAACGAAAACTCAACATTTCAAATTTTCCGAACCTTTTATCCCAAATTGATGCTAAAATGAAATAATTGACATTGACTTATCAGTGTGGCTTATTTATTGGATACAGATGCACATATTGGGAGTGTGTGTGTGAGGAGGGGGGGGGGGGGGGAGAATATATTACATATAATATATTATTATGCATTCTCACAAACATGACTGGTTGCATTTTTTTTTTTCAGTTTATAATGATAAATATCAGGCATTTAATAGAAATAAAATGTTAATTATACTACATAAAATTATCAGAATTTGTAGAAACATGAACATTCCATAATAGTTGGCAGCAATATATTTAGGCAACTATAGATATATTTCACTTGGGTACATAGAGTGAAAAAAAGACCCACTTATCGCTTACCAAATGGCAACAAGCTTAGCCTTAATTACATTGTTTAAAACATGAAAGTAAAGAGAAACTCTATCTCCATGGTTTAAAAACTTCATCAAAAATTATATCTCAAATACTTATTATTTTATTCAGGATTTTGATCAATAATTATCGATCACTTTTTTCAGACTTTCACACAAGAATAAAAAATACGACTTCAAAATAGTTAGCCATATAATTATAAGCAGCATTTTATGAGCGAGATTTTGTTATAATTACTGTAACATTTTTAGCACTACAAATTATACATTATATGATCATGGTTTATTTTTAATTACAGGATCACATAAAAATTAATCCACATATATCTGGAGATATTAGGAGTGCAAGGACTATACTTTCATTCTAATAATGATTGTGAGAGAAACAAAACCACATACTATGGAATATTACTGTTTGAAAAGTCAAACAAAGACTCACATCATACAGTAAGTTAATAGACACTGAGAATTAAAACACACTAGAGCACAGATACTTTGCGTGGGTACAGCTAGTATTAATTGATTTTCAATATTTCTAAAAATCTGAATATTGAATTAAATTTATACAGAATAAATCACTCACTTTGATCTTGGTAGGTAGAGTTGATGGAATAAGACCAAGAAGAGTAGAGAGTAAAAGATAATAAACTTCAGGGACTTCTACATGGTGAACTAATAAAAACTGAAGGTGCTGAAAGCCAGGAATGTGGCAAACTTCTTCCGAAACATCTACACTTCCAAAGGATTTGGGACTGGATCCACTGACATTAAATCCTAAATAAGAAAAAATAAAAATGAATTGTTTTGAGAGAAAAAGAAAACAATGTAAAATAAGAAACAAAATTATTTGAATTATTTTCCCTTGTAATTGCTGGATCAGCAACTAAATCGAAAACATATAATCTAACCAATTATTAAATCATACCAAGAACAATATCCATTCGGTTATTTAGAACAGCATCTGTTTCTCCCAACCAACCACCATTGATTGAAGACTCTCGGAAGAGCTGAAGCAGGTGCTGGTGGCTGAGAAACAGAGACAGCATTTTCATTCCCCAGATGACAGTAGACTTATGCAAATGTTCTTGCAGAAACAGAAGAAACCAATCATATCCAAGACATTTCACGACGACTTCACAAAACCTTAACAAAGTAAATTTTAAATAGTTCAGTGAAAATTATAAAAATATATTAAAATGAACAGAGTGTTGCATAATTAGATACACAGAAGAAACACATAATACTAGTAAAATATCTAAAACAAGATTAGCACAAAAGTAATATTATAAATTTAATTTCTGTTTTATATAAAGTACTTTGTTTCTGCTACATTCATTTTATATATACAAGAAGAGATCAACGATCAACATGCACTTCAATCCTATCAATTCATCATACTGTTATCACTACTGAACAATAGCACTATAATATTATTTATAATTAAGGTGACACAAGAGTTTCTATTTGCACATCAGTCAAGCTGTCAACAGAATGCTGAGTTTATATGGGGATCAAGAAATGGGGATTCAGTTCTGTATTGTCTCTTGAATTAGGTTTAGACAAGAATTGTTAATATTTGTTGTGGTTTAAGTTGACAACAGAAATTTGGTCAAAGAAATTTCCAAATGTTACTTTTAACAACATTTTGATAAGTAAGACGATTTCGGTAATGTTATGGAGAATTTTTCGTGCAATGATTTTTTAACTTATAAATATGCAGTGCAGCTAATGCAAGTGTTCATTTTAAGATGTATTACATATGATGTAAATGTGCATTTTAAATGCAGATCAATATTTATGTTGTATATATCCTTAAGCCAATGCTTTTCATTTTGGATTTCTATTTACAGGTGAGTAACTTGATTTCTTACTTATTTTAGATAAGCTAAGAAGTGGTCTGATATTAAAAAAGCTCTACAGCAAATGGTTGGTGAAGAAATTTTCTTGAAACATGCAGATGAAAAGTTTGTAAATTTGATTTCAATCAAGAAATTAAAAGTAATAGCTAGTGGAGTATATAGGAAAAATTATGACATGAAAAAAATCAGATTTACTACTGACTTTTGAAAAATGTAGCTTCTAGATGGACAAAAAATAACCAACCAAATTTAAACATATATTATGAAAACTGTTATGTAAAATATTGTGAAACCTTTGCTATGGCACCGTATCAGTTACACTGTTCATTTTCTAGCATGATTCATTGTCATAGAGAAAGTAGCACCAAACACTGTGGAACAGAAAGTATTCACTGTTGAAGAATATCACCTGTCAGGCAAGTGTCCAGTAAAGGTCAAAAGAGCAAGATTTTAGATCAAGTTTCACATGAAAAAAAGATCCAGCAGACACACCATAACAGTGTTGGTCATAAAATTGTGCAGAACAGGCTCGATTTCAAAATTGCTCTTCAAAATCAAATTCATACAATACTATAAATGCAATATGAAAATCTAATATTTCAGTCAGGCTACCTGCAACCCACACGATGGCTGGAGGGCCTATTGAAATCACTGTATTATAAATGCCAAATGTTGTAAATTTAAACGTCTTTAGAATCTTTGATGTGTGTCCTTCCATTATCCTTCCCTGCAGCATACAATAAAATGTAATAGTATTAACTGGTTTCAAAAGCAAAATGAGCTTACTTCCTCAGGATAAGAAAAACAAAGTTAACACTAGTGAAGGCAGTTGATTGTGTCTTTACTCCTCTAATTTCTGTTTTCTTGTGCTGATAAAAGAAGTTTGTTTTGCTTCCAAAATCAGACGATACCATTAATTTTGTCATGTGCTGCTTTATTAATTAAAAGCATTTTTTCACAAATGATATAAATACATTCACATTACTGATCAATATTCAGTATAAAAACAGTATGATTATAATAGCAGTTTAAATCAAAATAATTTACACTATACTATGAGTTTAGTTAAAGAAAGATTAGTAGAGAAACCAATTACTGATAATTCGTCACTCCAGGTTTAAAGAATAATGAGTAGAGCAAAGCAAGACAGTGATTTCTAAGCAATATATTCTGGTTATTTTTGGCATCAGCAAACTCCTTTTTTTCTGAAAAAGAAAGATCCTTTTGAACATAACTTTCTAAATTGCCACAAAAATGTAACAACTTTTAACTTATAGTTTCAAAAACAAAGCAAAACTATTTATTCACGATATGAAGGTTTTGACAGTCTCAGTTTACATTTTTCTAAATCTAGTGCTTTGAAGATTACCATACGAAATCACATAAAATACAGAAGATTCCCCACGTATCTATAACCTAATCTGCTCATGGAAAACAGTCATATGTCAAACTCTAAACTTGTTCTGTTTCATGAGAACCATTTTCTGCTGCAAAATACTTCAAATGTCAATCAAATCAAAATTCATAAACATAAACTCTCCCAACGACAGATTTAATGCAATTTAAAATGGTGTTAGTGTATTTGGAGGGGAAAAGTCATAGCCCTTATACTGAAGCTATTGAAGATTTCATTATTGTTGGCAAAAGAGAATTTTAAGGAATTTAATATAATAAACAATCCCAAAAAGCAATTTTCAGGAAACTTGAACAATACAAAACTACAGTTGACCATTCCTTTAATACACAGACTATATCATTGGTAGACCATCATTGGTAAGGCTCTTCTAACACAAAAAGCTTTATTTATTATACATTTATAAATATACAACATGTAACAGCAACATTAACATATTTATTTTATTTAAAATTTATTCAAATATTATTAAAAGTTCAACCTTACATACCAGAGTTAACAAGCGCATCATTGATATTTCCTTTCACTTCCATTTGCTTCTCTTTCACTGAAGAAACAGGGATTGTAGAAGCAATGAACTGTCCCAAACTAAATAAAAAGAAATTATTGTACATATACTACATATACCTTTTTTTTATATGCCATGAAAGGTATTAAAAAAGTATATATATAAATAGTTTTCTATAAATACATAAAAATCTTATTAAAACAAATGTTATTTAAAAGAATCTTTCATATTAACGAATCTTACATATGTAGTCCAAATTCATTAAAACGAAATTTCAATGTACAAACTGAAACAAAAGCATTAAACATAAGTGAATGTCATAAAAAATTGGATTTAAGAAACAGGCTAGAACAATATAAATGAATACTGGTAGGAAAAACACAAAGTATTGTGAAATACAAGTATTAAGCTGCTTTCAAAAAATCATTTTTCAAGTTTACAACAAGTCTGTTTTATTGATGAATTAGATGTATTTGGTTGATTTGGGTTAATATATAATTATTAATACTTTTTACATCTATAAAGTAGTTTAATAAAGAATTTTGTGCTGAAAACCCTCGATGCCTGTCAATTACTTATGGAACCTCATCCTAATGCATGACACCAACAAGATGTAATAGTAATAAACCTCTTTATACTTAAAATAAGGTCTGTCTGGTTGTACTATCTGCATATAAATCAACAGTTTTGACAATTTTTTTTCACATTTAGTATGGTTAGTATCTAATTCACTACAAGCAATCCTGTCTATGTTTTCAGCTTCTAGGTCTAGGGATTGCCAAGATATTAATAAAAACGTTTCCATAAAAATAGCATTGTGCAGATAATTATTTCTTTTTAAACTTTAATCCGTAGAAAATTATATCATGTAGTTTTATAAATGGAATTTAATGTGTCTATTTGGCAGATAAATTTCATTCAATTTATTCAAATCAAATAACAAAAAAATTGATAGAAAAATAAATTATTAAATGAATGTTATTCTATTTTTGACTGTGCAATATTAGCATGGGATAAGATTATGGCAATTATTAATATTTTCAATTTTTCAAGCTATCTGTTTTATGTTGGCAAAAGGTTTTTTAAATTCATATATTTTTTAATATGTTTAAATGATTGTTGCAATGAGGTAAAGAACTGTGTGGGAATTACATTTGCTACCATTATGAGCATCTTCATTTTGGCCTTTGGCTTATGGTGATCAAACTTCATATTTTTGTAAATTGGTTTACAAATAGAATTAATATGTTTTATTCTTCAGATTTGCCTGGACAGATAATTTTATATGGTGTGAACAAATGTTTATACTTTTTATTTTTTTACAGGAGTTAAAATTTAAATATTTTTAATTAATTTTTTTTTAATGAAATATGAATGCTTTTAGAATTTGAACATATTTTAAATCAAGAGAAACCCTTGACATACCTGCTAGTACCTAATACAGGAAAGAATATGCAGAGACAATATCTTTTCTACATATTCATCACTTTATAACTATTATGTAACATATATATCCTACCAAAATTTAAAGAGAAACATTTTATCAAACTTTTAAGCAATATCTCACATCGATTTTGATTTATAAATATCACATTTTTACATTATTAGAATAAATATTATACGCATGAGAAGTATGCATTTGTCCAAATTAAACAACTATATGAATAAAATAGAAATAAATACCAATACACTTAAGTTCAAAAAGTAAATACAAGTAAAATATTACCATCGTATATCTCCATTTCGGTTTGTATCCTGTAGTAAAATACAAAGCAGACGACATAGGATCCTGCAAGTAGCAGATGACAACTGCAATTGCTTGAAAACATGCAAGAGCCTATTCACCATATTCAAGTCTCTCAAAATTTTCAAATTCGTTTTATGCTCACTAAAAGAAATAATGAACACTAATAAACTATGTAAATGCTTAAAATACACATTAAAAGTTATAGCTGGTGCCAAAGCCATACATATATCAAGCCAACTTAGATAAGAAAACTGCTTCCTTAATTTGCAGTTTCATCTACTGTTTGATAGTCACATAAGTGGATAATGTAGATCTTCACATTTTGCTCCAACAAATCATAAAGCGTGGCTTATTTGGGGAAAACTCAGTATGATGGAATATATCCTTTGTTTTACAGTGAGATTGCACAAAGTGCCATTATCAGTTTAGAATTTTAAAAGTATTTTGTTGATAGCAAATTTGGAATGTGTACAAAATCTTATTTAATTGCCAAATAATGCAACAATCAATGAGTGACATTTACAATAACCCCAAAAGAACATCATAAAAGAGAAAACTGTGTGATCTAATGCCTGATGTCATTAGGATGTAGTTGGCTATCCATCTATTGGGGTGATAGAAAGCAGGTTATTAACATTAAACAAATGTTTAATATGAAAAAAATGTTGAATGGTTTTATATAAAATAGAAAGAAAAAAACTGAAGGGAATGTTTTTGATAAATAGTAGCCATAAGAAGATTACACTGCCAAGGGAAAATATTTTTTTAAGAAAATATTCTTCCTCTGAATACAAATTCTACCAAAGAATTGAATATGACTGCATATGTGACACAGCAGCATTCTTATACTATTTCATACACAATCATGTGCTTTGTAATTTTTTTAATTTATAAGAGTTGATATACAATATAAACTCTACCAAATATTATTATATGTAAGGAATAGGGTCATATTATGCATAAAAGCCTCAGATAGGGTCATTCTGCCAAAAAAGGTATGTTTTTTGGGAACTAAAAAAAACTATGTAATATTTATATTAATTTCTGAATCTAAGAGAACCACAAAAACCTGGTACATGTAACCTACTAATACTATATGAGCTTATAATTGAACGTTCATCCTAAACATGACTTTTCATAACACATTTATATTGAATATCATTAAGATATAGCAATGTTAATAAACAGTGATAAACAATGAGCAGTCTATGAATAAGATTAAGAAATAACGCTGAAGACCAGTAGTTCCCAAGGATTTTTCACCCGAGCACTCCATGGCTGTATTTCTTTCTCTCTGACTGTTTATATTATTCCATTGCTGTTTGGCTCCACCATTTATGAAACATTTCTATGCTCTTTAGGAAGAAGAACACTGTCCTAAACCAATGTTTTTCAAAGTGTGATATGCGACCCATTTGTGGCTTGTGAATGCCTCTAAAATTGTTTGCTGAATCATATAGTTTTGTGAAATCATATTTACATGATTTCCTAAATATGAATTTTCTAATGCTACAATTTTATTTCATCAAGCAGATAATATATATATATATATATATATATATATATATATATATATATATATATAAACTTTGAGTGCAAAATTAATATAAATAAAAAAAATTAAAAATTATTCTAATAGAATATTAAAAATGAAAGCAATGAATTGTTTAAGTGATATCTGCATTACCATCAAATGTGAACGCAAAACGAGTGGAAGGGGTGGGAAGAAGCACTAAAATGGGGAGAAGGGGACTATACATAGTAAAAGATTAAGTTTGGGTATTACTTTTATGTTGAAAGTTGTAGCATAAAATAATTTAACTCATAAAATTAAAAATCACTGAGAGATCTACTTAAAAGTAAAACCAATATGATAGTGTAAAATATCAAATATCAAAACAGTCAAAAGAAACAAATTCACTGAAATGATGCATGACTGTATTTTTTCATTTTCTAATTTGCTTGGTTTCGAATATAAATTTTAAATAAGAGAAAATATTAAAGAAAATTTTGTAAATATTAAACTAAGAGAATTAGGATTAAAAGAATATTTTAGCTGCAATATTTATATAATATTTTAGCTTTAAAAAGAAAATGACAAAAAAAATGCAGAATAAGTGCACTAACCTGGACTCTGCAACAAGTTCACAAAAGTGTTCATACAGAGACTTCTGAAGATCTCCAGGTGAATCTTGCCACACCTTCAAAAATAAAATTTTATTTATTCTGGCTACTAACCAATTTTACTTTTAAGAACATAAAAGAATAGATGAACCGGCCTATTTAAAATACAAAATTTATCGATACTGATGAATGTGAAGCAACCACAACTTGCCCGAATAAACAAATATAGAGAATGTAAGTTAGACTCCATCAGCATAAGCAAATTTTACCATTATTAAGTGGTCACACTCGCTAGAAGTATATTAGTAGATTCCATTTGCATTCCACTTTTCATCTATTTTGCTTAGACAGCACAAATTTAACAAAGTTTCTCTCTCCCTCTTCAATTCTTTTCAAAAATATTCTTAAAAAAATTTATTTCCTAATTTTCTATTCCTTGTATCTTTCAGGTAGTAATGATGAAAATGGCATAATGGTGAAAATAAAATGGAAAGTTCTCTGAATGGGAAAAAATATCTAAAGTTAATAAAAAAATAAACTCTAAAAAAGAATAACTATTTAACAAATTCAATGTGATTAGTGTAATAGAGTTCATGAAAATTCAGATAAAAAGGTGGCAAAGGAAAAAATTGCTGCATTGCAGCTAATGACATTTGTTTCTAAAGAATAAATTTTATTAAAACTATTTAGCCAACAACTTACAAATCATAAACTTATGTATATAATGCAATATTTTGCATTCATTTATTTTTATCTTTAACTTATGTATGACAATTAAATAGCTTTGTAATCAATTCTACATATGCTACCTCAATGACTACACCATTTTTAGAATCCAAGGTGACTGGTTTAGAGATATTTTTACATTTTACTCCAATTATATAAATATAGATTACATTCTTTTTCTTTACCTCTCTCTTTTTAGATATAATTAAGTAGCAATTGTAGTTATTTTTTAGATTTCTTAATCCCACATTTTAATTATTTCATAAAATGCACCAAAATTCTTTGCAACATTTAATGTTTAAGTGCCCTCCTTGATGCTTAGATTGTTTATTTATTTATTTTTTTAGATGCAAACAATATTTTATGAATATGTTAATGATTTTTCTATTCCCTTAAGCTTTTAAGTATGTTTCTAATAGCTAAAATTTTTTAATACTATGCTTTATAATTAATTAAGATGCTAACATTTTAAACATCATAATTAATTATAATTACAATTAACAACTATGGAAATGGAATTGTCAAGCACAATTATTTTTTGCAAATATATCATTTATTTGTTTGTAACAGTTAACTATTAAGAAATACAACTGTTAATTTCATTAAAATCATTACATTTTAATAATTATTAATTAAGACTAAATTTTACCCAATTGTAACGTCTAGCAGCTTGATTTCTAATTATCAAAGTAACATATTTTTTTAAATTGACTAAACATACACACACACACAAAAAAAAAACTTTTTAAAGGTTCATCATATATATACAGGGTCTTTATAATTAAAGTTCCACTTTGAAATGGCTATAAAAGGAAAACTACAGGACAGAAAGTTATTAAACTTGGTAATAGTTTACAGGAGGTCATGGGATTTTATTTTCCGCAAAAAAAAAATAAAGTTCAAAAACTCACCGTCAGCGGGGAATGGCACTGCATGCAATATCGTTAAACGAAATTAGACATGAAAACATTGGTTTAAAAAGTTTTTAATCGTTTCTAAAACGTGTTACAAATCATGTTCAATGTAGCTTTCACCATTTTCTGAAAGTAAGTTAAATTGCATTACTGCGCTCCCAAGAGTAGCTCTTAGCATATCAGGAGGAATGTTATGGACATGTCGGTGTATCACATTTTTCATTTCCGTCAAATTGTTTATGTTATCACCATAAACAGTGGGTTTGAGGTAACCCCATAGCTAGAGGTCACAGGGGTTGAGGTTTGGTTACCGGGATGTCCAAGAAATGGGGAAGTGTCGGCTTACAATCTGGTCATCCGTGAAATGTTGCTTAAGTAACTGTTTGACACATGTACCAATGTAAGGTGGAACCCCGTACTGCATAAAAATCGTGGTATCTAAGCCACTGTTTATGGTGATAACAAACAATTTGGCAGAATTGAGAAATGTGATACACCGACATGTCCGTAACATTCCTCCTGATATGCTAAGAGCTACTGTTGAGAACGCAGTAATGTGATATAACTTGCTTTCAGAAAATAGTGGAAGCCACATTGAACATGATTTGTAACACGTTTTAGAAACGATTAAAAACTTTTTAAACCCATGTCTTCATGTCTTATTTTGTTTAACAATATTGTATACAGCGCCATTCCCAGCTGACGGTGAGTTTTTGAACTTTTTTTTTTTGCGGAAAATAAAATCCCACGACCTTCTGTAAAATATTACCAGGTTTGATAACATTCTGTCCAGTAGTTTTCCCTTTATGGCCATTTCAAAGTGGAACTTTAATTATAAAGATCCTGTATATTAATCTAAAAACTATATTTTAAAATTATTCTTTTTAATTTTTAGCACTAAGGGAACATAATATAAAATAATACTCAGGATTATTATCAAGTAAATATTCCAACTAAAAATTCTACCTCAAGATCACAAAGTAGATCCTCAAAAGCCGAAACATTTGGAATGGAAGTATTTTCTCTGCCACTGTCAACAGTTCCAACCAAGGAGAATGTTAAATGCAAAATGTGACTGTTGAGCAAGCTTCGTTTTTTCTTGAATAGCATAGCCAGTGTCTAGAAAACAATTTATATAACTTTCTTATTTTATACTCATAAGCAATCAAAGCATGACAATTTAATACATTATAATTTTAATATATGTGCGAATGCTGTGGTAAAAAATTACAATTCACAAAGGTATATTTAATTTTATACATTTCCTATTTGTTCAAATCAAAATGCTGAAATTTTATAAAATACATAATCTGGTATTATGTGTAAGATATCTATATTATGTATCCTACTTACCTATATTATGTACTCACGATTCACTGACGAAAACTATTCTTCTATTAAGTTTAATTTCAATTAGTTGAATAAATTTATAGAATACAGGACAAGTCATAGGGGAATTTAAATATTAAGATTTCTTGCATGATTCTCACTTTAGTGTGATAATAAAAATTAAGAACTTTTAATGACATTATTATGCACAAAATGCTTTACCATTTTGCAGGATAGAGTTCTTAAAAGACTTTAGAACTTTCATATTATGCGTATAAAAACATATTTATTTATTTTTCTTCCATTACAACAACCAAAAATCTCTAAAATAAAACAACAAAAACTTCTCCATAAAGATGAAAGAGAGAAAAAAAAAGAAAATTAAAAAACAATGTAATTGCAAATATCAATTATTCACATATTCTTGTGTTATCTATGTGTACACACATATATTATATATATATATATATATATACTATTATTTGCATTGGAAGAAAGTAAATAAAAATATTCTGTCCTATTATTATAACATCATTGATTACTTTATTTAAATATTTTTTACAAAATAAAAATAATTTAATTCTACTTCTTAAGCAACACATTACTTAAATCAAATAAACTTTTTTTTTTTAAATCATCTGCATCAGCAATGGGTAGAATTCATTCAATGGGTAGGAGTAGTTTATATAAATATCTTGGCATCTTCTACTACTAGAAATGTTAAACTCAGACAAGGTTATCCACAAAAGCAAAGAACAATTATGCTAAATTTGAAAAAGAAATCTGTCAAAAAAGTATAGATAATCACATAAGTTACAAACACAGTTTCAATTTCATATTTAAAGATTAGCAGATACATCTAGCATTGCATGTGCTTATGTGAAAATTCGAAATGAAATTAAATCATACTATTCTGGAAAAATCTATTCCTAAGATAACTCATTTTGGGGGGATTTGGGTGATAGTGCCATTTCAAAATATGCTACACTGTCAAATGAAAAATATTTTTCTTTTCAAACAGCAAATTCAATTAAATTTAAAACAAGTATCCTTCCATGTGTTATTTTGTGTGATTAAACTCAATTTAATGCAATACGGAAAAAATAAGGAAAATATAAATTGTCTATAAAGAAAATCATGTACTGCCCACATCAGATTTACTTGCATTATCTATCCTGTTGCAAGAATCAGTTAAACACAATCATAAATATATGAAATGGAAAAACCTTTGAAAAATAAATTAGATAACTTAATAAATTTAAATTAGCAATAATTTTTTAAATTAATTTAAACCTGTGAGAGCAAATAATAGAACAAACACAATCTATGAAAAACTGTTGATTTGTATGAAGAAAGACTTTCAATTCCACCATAAAATCTAAAGCAAGTGCCTTTATTGGAGCAAGCATCCACAATGTTTTTAATATATTATATTTTATTATTACATCTTTTGATTAAGCACTTCTCTCTTCTTTAACCCTTACCACAAACCATAGTAAAGGGTCATTTGCTCCCTCCCACAAATAATTCATGGTATTTTCTCCAGATTGAGAGGAAGCTTGATCGAAATTATATGGTATGCATATACATTATATATATACCAGGTGGTCAGAATTAAAACACCCCTACTCTGAGCTCTCTATACATCGAACTACTCAGTGTAAAGGCTCCAAAATTGTTGAATTCAAGACATGGGGAAAGGGATTACGCGAAAAAAAAATTAGTTAAAGAAACACCGATAGGTGGCGCTATACAACAGAAAATATGCTGAAAAGACACAAAATACACATTTGTAACACATTTTATTCGAACGTACCAAACATTCATATCACAAGGACCTTATCGATGCAGGGAATGCTGCTCAATATGGTTCCTTTTTTCAAGAGTAAAATCTGCAGTCTGTGGAGAGCTTGTTCAACTGCGGATCGTAATTGGTCGATTGAGATGCTTCTCACATGTAGAGTGATCAGGGTGTCTACAGAATTTCTAAAAGTCAATTTCATGACTTTTTCTTGACTTTTTGGGGACTTACCAAAATAAATTCCTGACTTTACTTAATTATGTTGGTCAATTATATGTAATTATATTTCAAAATATCTTTTGAAAAACACTATTCTTTTACTTATATATTGCACATAGTCTAGTCTGGAAAATTAATTAAAATAGTACCTAAGTATCAAGTTTTAGGTTTAATCAATAAACAATTTTCAAAATGAAGACAAATGTTACTACTTGTACTTTTAAATGTAACTACTTGTAGAATTTATGCCTCAAAAGAATTCAATAGCAATCAAACATATATATAGTATATATATATATATACACTAAAAATAATTTGAAAATCCAATGATACAATATATGCAGTACCTCGAAAATCCGGGCATTCAAAATCCGGACGTTTTCCAAATTTTCAGAGTCCAATGTGTGGTGGTGCTCCATCTTGCATAAAGGTAATTGAATCAAGACATTGGTGCTGTTGCAGTTAGGGTACAACAAAATTTTCAAGCATGTTTTTGTATCTCCTGGCCGTCACAGTGCATGTCACAGGGCCATTGGGAGTAGCCTCTTCGAAAAAGAAAGGTCCAAGAATGAATGTAGCTGTGAATCCACACCAGACTGTAACTGTTGGTGAGTGAAGTGGAATCCCTTGGAAGGTACGAGGGTTTTCCGTGTCCCAAATGCGACAGTTATGGGTTTTGACTGTTCCACTTAGATGGAAATGCGCTTCATCGCTCCATAGAATCTGCCATGGCCACGATGCATCCACTTCAACTTTAACCAGAAATGTCAATACAAAGGTCAGTCGCTTCTCCCTGTCGATGGTCAGCAAGTGGTGATTGTGACTAATTTTGTACGGGAAAAAATGCACTATGTTTCTCAGTACGTTCCGCACTGTGCTGTAGGGAACACCCAAGTGTCGTGACACTCCACGTGCACTACTACAGCCTATAATGTTATCCATTGATTGTTCAACAATAGCGGTGGCAACATTGTCAATGACATCTGAACGAGTCGATTTGCATCCTCGACCCGGCTGAACTCCAAGATGTCCAGTTTTCTCGAATCAAGCGATCATTCTCCTGAGAGCTTGTGGAAGTAATGGTCCTTTGCACAAATTCTGAAGTCGGCAAAACTCTCGAAGTGCAGCTGCAGCATTCCTTTATTTTTATAAAACAGCTTCACAAGCAAAGCGCATTCTGGCAGTGTGACAGCCATCGCTGATAAGAATGAAAATTTCCCAGTTTTATCCCCTTTTATGCCCAGAACATAGTATCTGCAAACCAAGGGTTTATGCAAATTTTTGTGCTTACAGTGTGAAATTGCAGTTACAATGAGAGTTTAAATTTCTTCACTTTTTTATCTTCTTTTTTTTTCATATCAGCAAAAAAAATTAAAAAGGAAAAATTCCATATCGCATATGTTTATTTTCTGCGATTATTTTGTGTCTTTTTAGCATATTTTCTGTTGTACAGTGCCACTTATCGGTGTTTCTGGAACTAATTTTTTTTTTCACGTAATCCCTTTCCCCATGTCTTGAATAGTAGGTTCAACAATTTTGGATTGCCTTTACACTGAGTAGTTCGATGTATAGAGAGCTCAGAGTAGGGGTGTTTTAATTCTGACCACCCGGTATATATATATATATATATATATATATATATATAAAATATTAAAATAGTAAATCCAATGGTAGAATGGAGGAAGTAACTCATAATACACTATGCAATACACTTGTATGCAATACACTATGCAATACACTAACTCATAATACACTTGCACAATAAATTAAATGTATTTTGCATTGTCATTCTTACATTCTTACTCTAATAAGTTTAGTATATCTAACTATTCATTTCTGCACACTATCCTAATTCCTTTTGTATGCTTGAAAATAAGATGCATTAACATTAATGTTTTGAATTTTATTTTCGCAAAAAAATGTAACTTTTGTCAGTATTGAAACTACGATTTGAGCGCCCTTATAATGGTGTATAGTGGCATTCTCGTTTATCCAGTTTTCCTATGAATCACTTGTTTAGTAAGAATTTTCATCTTTGATTCATATTCATATTCAGGATTGCATATTTGGGAAGTTAATATTCTGAATTGCTTGTCCGGTCTCCAGCTTAGACTCACTGGACGGGTCTGGGAGTATTACCGTGAACGTTCGCACTGCCTCCCTGGTAGAATTTCGACTTGTTCATTCCGGTGCTTCTAGATTAAGCTGTTGAGGTTGATCGTGTATACACGTGGTGGAAGAAGAAGGGTTCATGCCGCATGGTAATACAAATTTTCTTAATGTATCCTATTTTCATTTTTTCAATTTTTGTTGCCTGTAGTCTGAGTTTAAGCATTTATAGTGATGTGCTATTGCTTAATCTGAAACAGGCATTTGTTTGGATTAATTAAAATTAAATACTCAGACCTGAAGATGAATTTAGTTCTGATTAATCATCGAATTTGTGACGGTGCTGTTCTTTTCTCTTATCGGCATTGTGGCCGTGAATTTGCTTCTATGGTGATGTTAATATTACTTGAATTGTTTTTTTATTTTTTTTATTTTATTTTTACATAATTCTTATTATTACATATTTCAAATATATATATATATATATATATATATATATATAAATATAAATATATATATATAAATATATAAATATATATATATATAAATATATATATATATAAATATATATATAAATATATATATATATAAATATATATATAAATATATACTATTGTAATCAAAAATGAGGATAAAGTTCAATGGAGGGGAAACCAAATACAATGGCAGAGGAGGATGGCGACTCCTCATTCCCGTTTAAAGCTGCTTTTCCAGCCCGGGCAAACGCTCACGGAACCAATGCATTGCAAAGGTTGATCCCCCATACGTGCCCAGTCAGAAGCACCCAAACATGGAGAAACAGACCACTGAGAATGGAAGTCAAGAAACGCACAAATGAAGAAACACAAAATCTCCTATTATATAAATATCTATGCGCATGTGCAAGTCTTCAAGTGATATGCAGAAACTATCCTAATTCAGCAAAATCCCTTTTGAAAGAATTTGCTTCATTTTTATTGTTGAAAAATGAATTATAATATTTCTTCAGGAAATTAACAGGGTAATTCTTTCTTAATGCTTCTAATATTATCCCCTTGTTACTTGATATGCAATCCTTTTTTAAAGTGTTGCAAATTTGGTTTCTCTTGAAATGTCCCAAAAGTATATTTCTAAAAATGAATCTTGAAAGGTTCGTTTTCCAAGTGATGATATGGTTAATTTTTATGCCAAAACTTGTTCTTTTATCGTGTAGACTCGTATAAATTCCATTCTCTGTATTGTACTTAATGGTGATATCCAAGAAATTCACCGATCCATCCTCAGCACGTTTATTTTCAACCAATTCCAAGCCATTGGGGTAAAAATCGAATTCCAATACTGGTGCATTTTCATAATATCCATACAGCACGTCATCAACATAACGAAAGTACGGTATCTCATATAATAGGTGTGTTCCATGCTCATATTTAGTGAGATAAATGTCAGCCAATATTGATGAGCAACTTCCTCCCATTGGAATTCCTTTAATCTGTTTATAATAGCACTTTCCGTCAAAAAGTATATTTTCCCTCAAAACCAGATTGATAAGGTCCATATATTTTCGATATGTAATGTACTCTTTCAAATCATGTAACTCATGTAATTCCTTCAATATAAGGTAAAGTTGTGCAATATCAATATTATTGAAAAGATCGCGAAAATCATAACTTCTGAATCGCAATTCCCTGTCACAGAATTTAAGTCTTTTAATGATATCATGGCTGTTCTTGATAATAACAGTTCCCTGCTTTTGAAGGTGAATCATAACTTGCTTTAGGATATTTAAAAGTTTTAAGTTAGCAATGGTCAAATAAGTTCCGCATCCTACGGTGACAGTGCGGAATTTAACGGGTTCCTTATGCATCTTTGGTATAAGCACTAAGTAAGGGAACTTAACGTTTTTAAGCATTTATAGTGATGTGCTATTGCTTAATCTGAAACAGGCATTTGTTTGGATTAATTAAAATTAAATACTCAGACCTGAAGATGAATTTAGTTCTGATTAATCATCGAATTTGTGACGGTGCTGTTCTTTTCTCTTATCGGCATTGTGGCCGTGAATTTGCTTCTATGGTGATGTTAATATTACTTGAATTGTTTTTTTATTTTTTTTATTTTATTTTTACATAATTCTTATTATTACATATTTCAAATATATATATATATATATATATATATATATATAAATATAAATATATATATATAAATATATAAATATATATATATATAAATATATATATATATAAATATATATATAAATATATATATATATAAATATATATATAAATATATATATATATAAATATATATATAAATATATATATATAAATATATATATATATATATATATATATATATGGGAAATATACTATAATAATGAGAATTTCAATAGGCTAAAACTCACAGACAATACAGAGATAATCTGAAGGTACTATAAATCATTAATTACATAAATACTGGTTGTTGATTAAACACAATGTAACAAACTGGAAATGAACAATCTGTGATACATGACATTTTTTTCTTCACAAAGTTTACCAGATATCAATGTTCTATAGCATACCAGACGTTAAAATTTTTGCAATGCAAGAATCACATTGGCAACTAATTGGAACATAACACTTGACACATACACAGTTTTTACACTGAAAACAATAACATACCTGATATCTCTTCATTCTGTCCATTTCCTGCTGAGCAGCTCTATTGCTTTTGACAACACACACAAGAGCTTTAACTGCAGCATACAGACCTTCAACGTCTTTAGCCATAGCAACAAGTCCAAGGAGAGTAGCTGTCCCGCCAACATTGTCAATGGTTAATGATACAGGATGTGGTACAAAAGTTCTAGCACCTATCAAAATTATCAACTTTAGGGATTTATGCCATTGTCACTATTATCACTAAATGTGAAAAAAATACTTCAAATACAAATACAGATATAAGAATTGTTTTTTAAAATACAAAAGAAAATTATTTAACAATCCCATTTATAATCATGCTCCCACTGCAGATAACAGCATCTATAGACCTTTTTAAACTTTTAAGCTCTCTTAGGAATAATAGAAAAGTCAATTGAATGGTAGCAAATTTCTTGCTACTATTGCAAGTATCAATACTATGCTAAAAGAGCTAGAAAGCTCAAAACCATCCTTGAATGCTGTAATCTGCAATAGAATTGGAATACTAGTTTTGAGAACATCATCTTTAGGTAGGTTTTGTGAGTATTTTATTTATTTTTACTAGTGAAGATTTTATAAATTTGCATTCCATACATAAAATACTATACAATATTGTGCAATTTTCCACATTTTATTTAACTTTTGAAAAATATATCTACATATTAAATGATCTGCATACATATTAAATTATAGTGTGTTGAGAGAATGCAGGCAGCATGAATTAGAGGAGAATAATATAAAAAGGTAAAAGTATAGCGACACTCGACTGTACAAAAATTGGAATTAATGTGTCAAATGTGTGCGTCTGTATAGTCAAAAATTAATATTTGATTTATCTATTCAAAAATTGCTAAACTTCTTTAATTTCAAAATTAGGAAGATATTTACCAAGATAACCAACAAGTATTCCTCCTAAACATCGAGCAGGTCCACTAAGATGGCCTCCAGAATTATGCAAAATATGAATAGGTGTGGCATTTTCATGAGAGCTCATACCTAGCTGTAAATTAGAACAGGAATTTGAGGCTATGTAATTTTTAACAAATAAAACAATTTTTTTCTCCAAATATTTATAGAAAGAAGCAGAATAAAAAAAATGTTAACACAAAAATTTTAAATTTTAATTTAATAATCCAATTAATCAATAAAATTTAATTCAATAATAAATTTCTGTATTAGAAAACTAAATTTATTTCAACAATTTACTGAATTAAATTAATAAAATAATGAAAGTTTTCGCATAAAATCACAGATTGATGAAATGTATGTTTTGCTGAATAAAGCAATACAAGTTTCTTCCAAATACTTGGAGAAAGAAATAAAATATAAAGGAATTTTACTGGAAAAATTTTATATATATATATATATAGATATATATAATAATAATAAAAGTTTGAAAGTCCAATGAAAGAAAAGTAAGAAGCTGCAACTCAATAAACCTAACTTTCTAAAACATCCACATAATAAAAGTATAAAACAGCAAATCATGAATCAAATTGAAAAAAAATACAAATAACGAGTCACCAAGTTAAAGAAAATCAACAAATTTCAATGGTATGGAAACGAATATAGAAAAACATAAAAAAATCAAGCATTATTGCTATACATGTGGACAAGGGCTAGGCCTTAAAAAATGGAAATATTCACTTCGCAAAACTCTTCTTCTGGTCTAAGTATTTTGACGAAGCAAACACAAAAAATATATGTTTCTGAAGAAATAGATAGATTTTATATATATATATATATATATATATATATATATATATATATATATATAAATATATATATATATATATATATATATATATATAATTAAATCTTTCCTCTAAAAAATTATGAATAACTGGCTTTTCTTATACACATCTTTGAGTTACACATTTTTTCATTTGCTCTCACACCATCAGTTAATAGAGGATGAGTAATCAGTATTTGAATATATTACAAGCCATAAAAATTCTTGCAAAATATATATATATTCCACAAATCACCTCTCAGTTTTAGAACAGTCACTTGTGGACATAATATCTTTACCACTACTGCTAGTAAGTACTTGCTAAACCATTTAAATAGAATGAGTCTCTTAAATTTAAGAATTTGGGATATTTCATTTTGAACAATAGTTTTGATTTAGTTAATCACCTTAGCAAGCTTCCACATATTCTTGGTTTCCATACCTTTGATTTTAAAGACCTATTTAATAATATCAATATTAAAGATTTATATAAAGTTATTATTTCTCTTTTATATAAAGTTATCTCTCTTTGTCATGATTATCTCTCTTCCAATAATGTTCTATTTAAAGTCAAAAACTTTCCTATGCTATTGCACTTTGTGTTATACAACAATTATATTATCCAAGGTGATAATATATATTTACAAACATCTGGTGCACCTCAAGGGGGCTGTAGTAGTAGTATTCTAGCTAACTTATGTCTTTATGAATGTCATTTTTTCTCTAATTCATATATTACATATCGATATGTTGACGACTTAATTTGTATTATCATTGATGATACCTATCCAATTAATATTGATTTTTATCCCTCTAACCTAGAATTAATCCCTAATGAGCCTAGTGTTAGTCAAAGTGTAAATTATTTAGACCTAAATTTAGATATCCTCCATAATCATGTTATTGCCAATCTATATGATAAAAAAGATTCTTATAACTTCAGTATCATGAAGCTCCTATTATATCGATCTTGTAATTCTATTCAATTGTTTAGAAACATCATTTTAAATTAGCTATTTCGAATACATTGACTTTCTGATCCTCAGTTTCACTATCTCCACATCAATAATCTTAAACGCATATGTCAAAATTACCATTATCCGGAAGTATTTGTTAATAATATTATTAATAATTTCAAATACACCACATAGTAATTTTACAATTGAATTATTTATCCTTGATTCAATAACTCATTTTTGTGAATTTCACCCATTCTTATCACCTAATTTTCCACTAGGTCCGAGTCTGATACTCTTTACTATTCTTGAAGGACTACTTTCCACTTGTCCTGAGTCCTATACTAATTACTATTTTTGAAAGTCTTCATTCAAATAAGTTTTTGTTCTCATTCACATTCAATAGTATATTCATTCCGGTATCCACTCACTTTAACGAAGAGATGTAAAATGCTCTGTCGTATGTTCTCTTGCTAGCATTTCGACTCCCACGTGGTGACTGTACCAGTAAGTTTATATTTATGTTTTTCATATCTGTGGTTTTTAATTCATTTGGTATTTATTATTTCTCCTTCCACTAGCTAGTAGACAGTTCCAATGGTGTCCATAGTCAAATACTATCACCATTGTCAGAAACTGACTATTCCATCAGTTTTAATTCGAATTGTATAGCTGCCCTGACGAGAATGCAATTTCGAACTAACCACCATTTTTTATGTAGTTTCAACTTATTGTTCTCCATGTCTAAATCTTTAATCTTGTGCTAATTATTATTGCCTTTTTTCATTTTTTGCAGAGTTTGCTTTTTCATTTTATATATATTTATATATATACCTATTTAATTGTGATTTATGTTTACTAATATTCCCCTCATCCCCTTACCATTATAGTTATAAGTTACCTACTATTTTTATCCTTAATCTTGGTCTATAGTTACTTATTTGTAACAGATATGCTAGAGATGGGTTTTTTAGTACTTACCATAGTTTATGCATAATTTATGATAAAAAAATTTCAATTTTTATATATATATATATATATATACTGTAATAATTATTACAGTATGCAGACAGAAACATAAATCTGCAATCTTCAGTATCTCCGAGCCCAAGATGGCCCTTGAAAATGTTCATGGTCTCGGAAATACTTTTATTTGGTTTTCACTCTTAAGCATGATTTTGTCACAATTTTATATGGGTGCTGATAAAGGCTTAACTTTAATTATTGCTTTTTCTACTTGATGTTATACTGCTCTTTACCATATCTTGAACATTCACCATGTATGTTAATACATGGAACAAGAGGTTTAGTGCCTGCATTACATATAATTTGTTTATTTGTCTGATTTTGTAATAATTTTATTTGAGTGCTGTTACAGGCTTAACTACAATCATTGCTATTTCTGCTTGATGTATTACAGCTCTATAATTTCTCTTGACCATTGTATGTAGAACAGGGAATAAGAGGTTTAGTACCTGTTTTATGTATAACTGGCCTTTTTTCATGCACTGATAAATTACTCATACAAATTTCTAATATGGGGGATATAGATAAAATGCAAATATTGTATATTGTGCTTAAGAATGTTAGTTTAATGATCAAAAGTAAAAATTATAAAGTACTTATCAAAACTGTTAACCTGTCAAATATATTTAAAATGCATTACCTCATATTTTCAATAATAATGCAAATAATTATGTAAGTTAAGAATGTAAAATAGAAAAGTGGAAAATTAAGAACTAGTGGTATAAACTTGATATAAACTTGGGTCCCCATTAGACTTTATAAATAAAACTATACAAATGGAAAAAGATTTGGTGAGTTATCTCATCAGGGGGTACAGCCTCAAATCAATTAATAAATTACAGTTAATATCAAAAATTAAATTTCACTAAACAATTTATTTTATCAATGAAAATTTAGTAAAATATAACAGGAGTTCAATTACAATTGCATATTTGAATGTATAAAAACAATTACTTATTTTAATGTATAAAAATGATTTTTCTCTCAGTATTTGGGTAAAGAAATAGGATGAAAAGTCATTTCAAAACATCTAGTAATTTTTTACAGGAAGAAAAACAAAAATGAAATATCACCGTTTAAAAAAAAAAATAATGTTTTCCGAATATTTTATCACTGATGAGGAGTAATTTTATGAAATTCATACAATAAAAAGCTATTTCACTTAAATTCTTAAAGTCTTAAATTGGTAAAAAAAGGCTGAAAAAACTCATTTTATATCATTTCAATTTTATTTTTTATGTGAATGTTAACACATAAATGGTAATGCAATTGAAAGCAAAAAATTAAAATAAGATGAAAAATTAGAATGTGATAAATTCCATACAATGAAATTGTTTGAAATTCACAGTGGCAGTAGTTGAAATAGCTAATTCCTTAAATATGTGCTTTTCTATGAAGTACACTTACAAATGCTATATATTAGAAAAACATGTTTTTTTAAAATGAATGTCTAAAACACATCACTATTAGTAATTAATACTATTATTAATAATTACTAATAGTGTTATCACTGTTAGCAATAATTATATACCAATTATAGATAACATTTTCATACATTACAAAACATTATCAAATATTATCTGTTTCAAAAGTTATAAAGTATACTCTGAAAATGTTTAAATGACTATTAATAAATGACATGCAGCTTGAAATAAAGGGCATTAGTTTTCCAGAAAGTATTTGAAGTACATTAAGTAATACAGAAATTACTTTTTAGAATCAATATTTTTATGAATATTTTTGAAGAATATAATCACATTTTAAATTAAAGCAAATTTCAAAAATGAAACTGTTTGTAAAAACAAAAACTAACCATTTTGGCAATAGACCTACAATCTGCTTTACTATACACTCTTCTGATTTTAGCAAGAGTCATTACAGACACAGCAGCAGCATTGATGCCAAAGACAATTTTTTCCTCGGCTAATAAAGGCTGGTGAATATCAACACCTACAAAAAAATAATTGTATTTTGATAAATAAGACACTGTTTAAAACATACTAATTACAAAGAAACATTTTTATTATAATATTCTTATTGAAGTTAATAAAAAAGAAAAAGAAAAAATATCTATCAAATCAAGTGCAGTAGATTTTTATTAATTTGCCATGAATAAAAATTAAAAAAAATCTTGTGTATATGAGATATATATTCTTTTCATTCTTGACCGGTGGCAACATTATTGGCAGTCTCTCGATTCTTGTTTTTATTGCTTTATCACAAGCACATACATGCTATTATGATTGATGATTTATTAGAACTCATCAGATTATGATTCCACCTCTAAAAATAACTAATTTTCAGATTTTTTACACTATAAACTTCTTTACTAGATTGACAGTACTCGCCTTAAATATACATAAATTGACAAAGGTTAAATGGAAAACTTAATTGCAAGATAATCTGTCAATTATGCTAAGTAAATTTCTGAAAAATCCCTTGCCATATTCCCACAAATGAACTGACACACAGGAAAACCACACACATTAAAAAAAGCACAAAAAAAGAGGGAGACATAGAAATTCTGGAACTTTACCAGATCATTTAGAGCCACTATAGCATTTAATTTGAAGCTTTGGATATGATATTTTCCAAGTATGAAAATAAGTTTTCAGGGGGAGAAAAGGTGAAAAACTGTATTATATATATATCTCATAAATTTAAATTATGAGACATGCAAGTTATTATATATGTATATAAAATTTCAAATATATGAATAATGAACCAAAAACAACTATAAGGGGAAAAAACTATTAATAACCTGATAAGGTAGGAGCTTGAAAACTTCCTGTATAGCAAGGCCCCAATTGATATACCATAGCTACAGCAGTTGGAGAAAGAATGTCTTCAACTAAATGGCAAGGGCCTTGTTTCCACAGTAATCGTGACTGCCTTCGAAACTGAGGTGGAGTGCCAATGAACCCAAAGACTGATGTGGCAACAGTTAAATTAGCAGCACCGCCTCCAGGATTTTGAGAAATATAGTGTAGCTAGAAAAGTTTTAAAAATGAGAATACAGCAAAATTTCTAAATATTCTAATGGCATTTAAATAAGACTACAAAATCTTATGACTATGCATTTTAATAGATGTAAGAAGTATTATGATAAAAGAAAAGTAAAATTTATTTATATGAAATGTCAAGCAGCTGAAAAAATTCATGAAAGTAACAATTTTAGCCTCATTGGATTAATAGCTTTTATGCTTGTCTATCCATAACAATTTTTATGATATGCCACAAATTTTATGAATGTTATGTCTTACATAAAGTTATTGTTGTCAAAAATTTTACAATCAAAATTTTATTACATTGGGATTTGTTTTACTTTTTGATATAGGCATCTGTTTAACTTACACTATTATAATTACAGTTATATTTTTTATTTTGTATCATTAAAACTATATTATTAGAGCCCTTTTTTTTATCCTTTACAAAACTGTGCATTTAAAAAATAAACCCTTTACAAAAAATCAATTGAACTCTACATACTATTCAAAATTTCAAAGTGACTTTTATAAAAAAAAAAAAAAATCAGTTCCTAAAAAATTTGAGAAATTTTAAGAAACTGCTTTAGGTAAAATTTTGTTGTGCCTTGGATAACAAAAATACCTATGGTGGAACTGTTGGTGATGCATGTCTTCTAGTTAGTAATTGGTTGCTAAATTCTTCCTCCATGATGCTATTAATAATATGTATTACTACTTTTCTCAGAAACCATGTTACTAAGTGGCCTACCTATGTTTACTACAAAATATTGATAGATCCAAATCAGGCTTCTGGAAATCGCACGTCCTCCCGTCCTCGCCGGGTTAAAATTCGGCGAGGACGACCAATTTTCGGAAGTTGCCGTCCTCTCGGACGGCCTTGAGATTAGAGATTCCGTAAAAAAAAAAAAAAAAAAAAAGATAACAAATTTTTGTCATCGTAAAATTGTGGCGAAAATTGAATTGTCGTCACCTGCAAATCCCCCTAGTGTGCATTATCAATGCCTTCTTTCTAGGCGAGCCGTCAGATCTGAATTGTAACCATAGGCGCTAGTTATTTTTTCTCCCCTCATCATCCACCCAGTGAATCCGATGATCGCACGAAAATGCGATAGCGAACTCACGATCGAAGTGACATGTTCTCTTCTCCTTTTCAAGGTCTACATGAGCGGAAATTTTCGGATTTTCATAAGACCGACAATACCAATGCTTAAATCCAGACCAAGCCCGAAGAAATTTATAAATGTAGAATGAACTCGGCCTGAAGATAACTGCGTCTCAGCAGGCCCGAAATAATTTGTATTCAAATATGTTAAAAATAAATTTTTCAAAATTTTGTACGGATAATTTAGTTTATTTTCTTAAACATTTATCTTTACACAGCTGAAATAAAAGCAAAAAGTTCATGCATTCAATTTAAATCCATTTTAAAAATTTTCAAAAGAAATATGTTCGGCCCGGTCGTAACGGACGTTTAAAAAACAACAAAAAAAAGACTCAACCCTGCCCGAAACAATAGAAAACTCAAGTCCAGCCCGGGCCTAAGCCCAAATCACCATTTAACTCTTTAAAACCCAAACTATAAAATTTTCATTTGCTGTAATAGACGGGAGTAAGTAACAAGTTTGAATTTTTGGAATGGATTCTTCTAGTTTCTGCTAGAAGTGTTTTATTTTCTTTCCCATTTTGGCTTCAACTTTAAAACTAAAATGTTTAAAATTCATTCATGGCATTTGTTCCAGTTGTTTGACAACTGAAGTTAAAGTATGAAACATCTATTCAGTCCAAGAAGATTTTAATCTTGATTGACTACATTCCCTAGAAATTAAGAGTACCGATGAGGTTTAAACTGCTTAGAGACAAGAGGATTTATATGATTATTTATTTACCACGCCTTCAAGTTACCAAACATTGAAAAAAGGAGCGATTCCTTACAGATCTTACCCCTTTGACCCCACCCATAGATCGGAATTCCCCCGGTCATATCCATTATCGGAGACTCCGCGTCGGCGACTTTCATCGCGGCGGTTAAGTGCTGTGGGGGTGGTGTATGAATATGCAGTTATCGCACTTCATCGTGAGACAGTTGGTTCCAATTTATTATTGTTGTACGATGTATTTAAGCACATATATTAAGGAATATAAAGTGAAAAAAAATTCTTAGGAGGACGGGTAAAAATTTTCGAGGACGGGTAAAAAATTTCAATAGCCGTCCTCACGGACGGACTAGATTTTGCCGATTTCCCGAAGCCTGATCCAAATAAAGAATATAAAGCTAATACAAATAGAATTTAAAATAAATGAAAGTTAAAAAACAACACATAACTCCAAGTGACACATATAGAGAAATTTTACCTTTTGAGTATTATGATGTTGACCATCTACATATACGGAAACTGAACTGTTTTTAAGAACTGCTCTGTTCAATATGATAACTAAGTGGTGCCACTGGCCTTCTTGGAGCAATTCTGGACACCACACTCGGACACAAAACTCTTCACGTTCTTCTGGTTCCCAATCCACACCTGCTGTGCAAATAACATAGAATGTATAAAAAGCATTTTAAAACAAAAGAGCACAGTTTGGGTACTACTGGGTAAAGAGGAAACTTAAAGCATCATAATACAGAATTCAGCTACTTTTTCCATACTGCAGTAAACCAACCTAAACTTTATATGAGATTCAAAATTGCACCTTAACCTTTTAAGTGCTTACATGCCATACCAGACTGTATTTATCGGGTCATGTATCTTGCATTTACCAGACTCTTATGAGTGATATTATATCTTTACTTATGAGACTAGGCAAGAAGAATTGGTATAGCGTTTTTTAAACTAAATTTAACTTAGCACTCACTATCTATCACATAGGTTCACAACCTGAGTTGTAACCCTTAAGGGGTGATTTCCTTTCTGAAGGAGGCAATATATTTAAAAGGGGTGGTAGAGAGTGATAAAAAGGCATTTTAAAATGGTTTTGATATAGCATCCTCAAACCTCTGTTCATACTAAAAAAGCTCAAATATTAGTGCTTAATTTATGTTTTAAAAGAAAATTTTTACAAAATTCAATATGATAGTGACTTAAAAAAGTAGTTAATTTCAAAAAGTCCAATGTGTTTGGCCTGTATATGAGTAAGTTACTGCCAATGGTAGACAATTAAAATTTACCGATTTAAGATTATTTAAATCGGGTCGCTAGATCAGTAAATAAAGCTTGGCTATCTATTCAGTGTTCCCCAGAACACATTAGTGCAGTTGTATGTCCAATGTCTCAGCTCCCTCTCAAGACAAAGAACGATCTTTTAAGCTGATTATTTGTGAATTTTTCTATAGGAAATTAAATGCATGTAAAATCTTAGCTTACTAGTATAGTGATGCACAAACTTAAGAAGTGCATTGATACATATTGTTTAGAGATGTATTGATACTGTACCAATATAACTTCTCATTGTATCAACACTATATCATATTGACATTAATATTCAAATCTCGATAATTTCTTTAATCTTGTGTAGTGTTTTAAAATTTTAAAGTTGTAATATACAATGGTTAAATTAGAACATAATTATAATTGTTTTAACAAACTAAATTAGAACATAATTATAATTATTTTAACAAACAATATGAAAATTATATATAAAAGATAATCACAACATACACAAAGATAGAATGTATGTGTTCATAAGCTAAATTTAAGCTTATGAACCCATGTATTAGGTATATTTATAAAATTAACCAAATGCATGTGCTTATTGTATTTATTTATTGAATTTTCATCTTAATTTCCAGTAGAAAAGCCTTTTTTTTTTGCTTATGTGTTCAAAAGTTACATCTTTATTATTTGTGGCATTTATGCCACAGTGGCATATATGCTAAAATACCAGGTCTGAAAATCTAAGCAATCTCTAAAAACATCTATATTTTAGATACCAATTTTGATTTATTGATGCACAAACTACACAATATGGATTATGTTTCATAGCCAGAAAACACATTCGGCATTTGATTAGGTTATGGCAGAAAACAGTCATGATGAATAGTACTTAGTACATATATAACAGTCTTGTTCTATTTTATATTCTTCTGGTTCAATTTTTTCTCTGTGCAAAGAAAATTGCACTCAGCCCTTCTACCAGAAATTAAAATAATTATCAAACAATATAAATTATAAATACAGAAAGAAAACTTATTATATAAATGGAAACAATAATACCTGATTGATGCATAAGAGTTTCTGTAGTTGATATAAGCAATGCCTTGTCTCTGGAAGAGATTTGAATACTTAAACACATCAGCTGTTCATCCCTGCCCTGGATATTCCTGACAAGAGTCAAGAGACGAATGGCATGTGGATCTGAATGAGGGTCACTAAATTTCTCTGGGCATATCCACGTTGAGTATGAGAGTCCAGTTTGAGAAGGAAATACTCTATCCCCTAAAATTAAAAAACACTCATATCCATAAAAATACTTAAAATGGATATAGATCAGAGAACATTGGCCAAACATTTTTTTAAAATTATATATATATATATATATATATATATATATATATATATATATATATATATATATATATATATATACACACACACACTCATTGCCATAAAAATGTGCGCACCAAGAAAGGGTTGGCAGAATCAAACGAAATTTTATACATGTGAGTGCAATGTTGATATAAGTGATACAAAATCAAAGCAAAAGGATCATTTATTACAGGAAAAACTACAAATGAATGGAGGTTCCAGTACCCTGTTGGGCCACCTCTAGCGTGAATACACGATGCAATACAGGTGAGCATTGAGGCATATAGATCCCGTATGGTGTCCTGCGTCATCTCATTCCACAGTTATGTGTGCCTCTGGTTCTTGTAAGTGCGCCTCTAGTTCGACCAAACTCGTAGGCTGTGCAACTTGCTGTCCTAAGTGATCCCAGACATGCTCGATTGGTGACAAATCTGGGGATTAGGCAGGCCAGGGAAGGGTGGTAATGTGGCAGAGATATTCCTGCGACACCCTTGCTGTGTGTGGCTAAGCATTGTCCTGTTGAAAAATGCCTCATGGGAGCCCTTCCATGAGTGGCAGCACATGTGGCTGAAAGATGTCACGAACATACCGCTGGGCTGTCATGGTTCTGTGGATCAATATTAGAGGTGACTGGGTGTAGTATGCGATGGCACTCCATACCATCATACCAGCTTTGGGAGCAGTGTGCCACTGTAAAGCGAAGGCAAGATTGGTGCGTTCATCAGGGGTCTCCACACACATACACGTTTGTCATCACTGCCCAAATTGAATCTTGATTCATTGCTGAAGATGACCTGGTTCTATTCGGTCATGGTCGAATCCCATCGAGCACGACACCCCTTCAAACGGAGGTGGCGGTGGGTAGGTGTCATCGGCAACAAATGTAATGGGCATCGCAATAATAAATGTCCTTCAGTCATGCACCTCACAATGGTACAGATAGACACAGCGGCCCATAGTGAAGGTGCTGCCTGTGTCCAGATGGTGGACAATCAAGCAGTTGGTGCTGTACGTGCATGTCAGGTGATGTGACAGTCTTGTCAGCTATTGGGCTGCCGAGGGCGTCCTGAGCCTGGCCGCCATGTATGCGACCTCTCTCTCATTCACTGGTCATAACACCTCCTCAATGTAAAGTCAGAACGGCCTAGGTAATGGGCTACTGGCCGAGTTGACCACCCAGCTTCCATCATCCCGATGATTCTTCCCCTTTCCAACTCTGGTAGCTGATCATATTGTTTTCGATGGTGACTTAACGGCATCCCTAATGAAAAAATGTCCCTCTGCAATAGATTAAGTATAGGCAAAAAGCCTCTGAGTGACTTTTTCCTGCACCAAGGAGAATGAAGTGCAACGCCCTCTGATGGCATTATGCAAAGCGCAATCACGCTGCATTTCTAATCATTTGCATATCTGCCTGACACGTACCTTCATGCCAAGTTTCTTTACGATTCCACAATTATTTCTTGGTGCACAGTGTGTGCGTGTGTGTGTAATTTGAAAACGATTTTAGTTAGACATGAATTTAAACCTCATTCAAAAAACAAAAAAGTCTTACAAGATATCCATTCGTTTATAGGTAAAGTTTGCGTATGAGTCTGGTTCAACCGTCAATCAGCTATAAAAGCCATATCAGTCATATATCTAGATTTACCTACACTGAAAAGAATAAAATGTAGGAAATTATAGACAAAACTAATTCTAAAGCAACTGTAAAGAAGTTCTGTAAAGATGTTATTGAGACCACAGGGTATTCCCAAGTATGGTTACACTGTTGCCAGATTAGCAGAACTTCAATAGTTTTAATTTTAAAAGCAAAACCATGGCTCTAGTTTCATATTCATTATTTTATAACCTTAAGAAAAAAATACTGAAACAGGGGCAAATTTTGAGGGGAAGTATTGTTTCAGAGTCAAATGGTCACCTTACTTAAAACTAATTTTTAAAATTAGAATTTTTAATAACTATAGAAAGTCTGTTTCAGTTGTTCAAATTTCATGAAAATCAGCAGGAAATAGATTCAACTTACCTGTCCCTATTCCACCAATAACCGATACATCAGATCCCATGGCTACCATCCCAACACCAACCACTGCAGGTGCAGATACACTTTGGGGTGCTATGCTTGGTAAATAAAGGCAGCTAAATCCTTCTGAACTCATATCAAATTCTACAAAAGGGGGCATTATTGAGGTGCCATGGAGGCGGCAGTCTCGGGGTGTTGTCATGGAAACTAATGTTTTCACCCTCGTAAGTGGCACTGGACCTCCATCTCTGTGATTGGCTGGTCGGGTAGATTTGAGAGAGTCTTGAGCATCTTCATCAAAGGGGGTGCAACATAAAGGAGAGCCCAATCGTAAAAATTCTCTATAAAATGAAATGTATCATTAAAGTTTGCATTATTAAAAAGGTAAATCACATAAAAGTAAAATCTATATATAAATATACAGATAATCATCATTAAAATATATGTAAAAACAAATCACATAACATTACAGTAAAAATTACCAAAAGTTTTCAAAAAAGTTTTTAAAAAAGTTTTCCCGTTCAATCCAAGGTCATTTTGTACCATTTAAAATTGTTCATTGAAACAGAGCTCATTTGAATGGAATGGATATTTTAAAACAAATATTTCATAATCCCAATAAAAATGCTCATTCTAAACCATCTTATTGTAAATATCATATTTATTAAGAAATGGCTGTATTGGTAATGACTGGCAATAAAAAAAAATGTTTGAAGATGTAATGATGCAAATGGTGACTATCATATTTGGCAATAAATCATCTGTTGTAGCATTTGGTGCAATATAGAAAGGTCAGCCCAAAATTCTGTTATTACAATACATTTGTGTTGATTATATTAGCCCTCTGAAATGGTCTAAGGTTACCTCTTTATCTTATTCAACTTTAAAATTTTAACATTACTTTCAATTAGTAAGCGCATATATTTAAAGGTTTGAGTGCAACTAAAATATTCAGTAACTGTTGTAAATTTGCACATTTAAATTTAAATTTCAGTTATTTTAAGTAAATCAGGAAAAGAGAAAAATAGCTTGTGTCAACATGCCAAACACTTGATCAAAATTTTAAATTTCTTTCTTAAGTAAGATTTAAAATTTCTTTTGATAATAGATTAGTATTCTGAATTAGATATCCAGTTATTTAAAAATTTAAGTATTGGCTATCATGTAGTTACTTTGAATAATTCTTAATTTCATTAAAATAAACTAATTTATCAATGTATTAAAATAATTTAATATTTTAGTTTTCTTGAATACATTACAGTCTAACCTCACAAAGTTCAAAAACTTTTCATGTTAAACATAGTTTGCATAATCAGAATAAGATTTCTTTATAGCATTCTGCCACATTACTTAAAAGCATTTAAAATAAACTTGACTTCAAAAGAAATATTACATCAACTTTCGACTAAAAAAATTAAAAATTTAAAACTAATTGCATTACAGAATTTTTGGGTTAGAAGACTTTAAACATATCTGAAAAAAAGCTAATTTTGCTTATCATCAAAACAGTGCCTCCGGAAGTTGTTTATTTTAACTAAATGTTCTAGAGGTGCTGTTTATTGCATTATAAAACTGTATCTAAGCACCGATAGGTTGCCACCAATTTTTAAATTCGAAATACCATCCATGTCAATGTTTTTGTCAGGGTCCAATACATTTTATCCAATTTGGTGTTTCAAACATCATTAGCAATCAAAGAGATTGTAATTATATCTGATGTCATGATGTTATTGTGCATGGATATATATTTCATAAATACTGGCTACAATTGAACAACTAAAACACATTTTTGTTCATGCTAAGTGATAATGGTTTTCTATGTTACACATATGTTTGTCTAAAATGGTATTTCTGGTTAAATATGTTCATGTTAAAAAAACAAAAATCATTGTAATTCAGTTGAAGTTTGACAGGGAATGGAAATGCTTTTATTGTAAAAGTAATTTGCTTAAAAGCATGTTCACATTAACATGATTCATCTATATATATGTGTCTGGCAATTCTCAAAATGGCTTAAAACTTGATTATTCAGGGTAGCTATAAAATGGAAGGTCTTGTCAAAGCTAAAGAGTGGTAGTTGTGAAGCGTGCTAATATATGTGAAACCAGTTTGCTGATGAAAAACATTGTACTTGGAGCATAATTGATTATCCAGGCTTAAATTAAAAAGAATAGATCACCTGAGGTCTTTTGGCTCCAGAGATTGTGCAGAGAGACGTTCTAAGATGTACTGTAATGGAGGATGAAGAGTATGATTTTCATTTTCCAAAGCAATGTGACAGTGGACGAGTAATTCGCCTGGAAGCCCTGATTCACACATCACTTGCTGGTTCCTCTCTGATCGCACAAGAGACCTCAACACTTCAGCGAGATACATCTGAAGAGTCAATGCCACCTGTAAAGAAGCATTTGAAATAAAAAGCTTTTTAGTAAATTTTATAAATTAATGATTACCACAATTTTTTTTCTCACCAAACTAAAAACCCCATTTTTAATTTTATTTATTTACCTAGTTTCATCTTTGCCTGCCATGCAAATGAAATTTTAGTCCAAAAATTGGTAATGTTTGCAATCAAAACAATGGATAATCCAGAGTTTAACACTGCAATGTGTTGGGGCAATCACTGAAGTCTTTAAATACTCTGAGAAAAATCTGTTATTCCATGGTGTTTCAGCTAAATTTTCGGACTGCTATCTTAAGAACTCTTTATCTACTTAAATACTCAGTTTTCATCTATTAATGTAATTGGGTGGATTATTCAATGAATGAATATATTCTAAAACAAACCTTTCTCTTTTCATTTTTAAAAATGAATTATTTCTTGATTTAATTCTAAAAATAAAATTATTCTATTTTGACAATTTTTCAATTTTAAAACTCAATCCTTTTCTAAATTTCCTTTCTAGTACTCTGAGATATTTAATGCTGAATATTTAATGATTTTTTTATTTTTGGTTTGCTTTATAGGCCTCTATTTTTGGATTTAAGACAATTATATTTGTTTTATATTAATTTCTATAAAGCTTCTATATCAATACTTAAAATTCTAAATTCTATTTAAGCATAATTCTGTCTTTGCTACATTTTGTTGACATTCTATTCATTAAAATTGTCTATCTATGAGCATTAACATTGCTAATTTACAATGTGCCAGATATTTAGTTAATGATTCTAAAAACTTATTTTTTTTTTATTTAATGCCATTTTTTGCTTTGAATATAATACAATAGAAACACTATGAGTAAAATTTAAATTATCACAAAAGAAAGAATATATTTTTTCTACAAGACATGGAATAGATATTTTTTCCACAAGACATGAAATCACCCACCCTAGACAATGGCCTAGAAGTGGCTGATTTCTAGCAATGACCTAGCAGTGGCTGATTTCTAGAAATGGCCTAGCAGTGGCCTAGGCAGTGACCTAGCAGATTTATGAGAAATTCATCACTGATATGAACACAAATTGTGTTGAAAAGGCATTCTTACTTTTTTATCAGCCTCAAAGTAAATAGATGGAAGTAGATGATGCATTGATACCACAACACCTGGATGAACAATTATGGGATCAGGAGAAGGTGGTGAGAAGTTCATGGTGAACCCGGACCGTCGGTTTGGGGAACTAACAGGAGGTGAATCTGTTGTAAGTAGAGATGACTCTGATTCTGAATGAACTCGTCGTAATGGGGTGGATTGACAGGTAATTGATGAAGGAAGGTTTGGCCTAGGAAAATAATTACAAAGGAAAAATTCAAATTTATTTATTGAGAAAAGGTGTAGTTTTGACTTTGTAGGTATTTAAATAGGGCAATGCATTAATAAAACATCATTTTACAAAAATGTAAATATTATTTAATTGTTAACATGTAACCACAAAACAGAGACATACATACCACAGAAGAATGCTTAAATATTTAGAATCAAGATTTCTATAAACTGAATTGAATAGAAAAGAATGTTTTATTGTATCAAACCATGGCCTGTTTACAACAAATACCAACATAAATAAAAATCAGTTATTTGAGCTGGGGGGCGGGGGGAGAATCACAATGCAGAATATATATATATAATGATAGTTAAAATAGATTAACATTATTCAAAGTTGATTAATTATTAATAATAAACAATAAGAAAAAAAAGCAGTAAAATTACTATATAATGAAACCCATACAGATATTTTTATTTTCATATTGTACATAGAACTACTAATAAAAATATGCCTTTATGTTTCAGATTCATTGGTACAACAAAAATAACAAACAGAATTGGAATATAATTCATAAATATTACTTTGAAAACACAGAATGTTTTGATTAAATCTTAGCTGAACCAAATGTGTTTAATAAAAATAAAAAGATCAGAATTACAGATATCTTCAATAAAACATAATTTTTTTATATTATTATATTAGTTAAACTGTAAATTTTTCTCCACAACATCAAAATCAGACTGAATGCTACAATCATAGAAAATTTGCAAAATGTGAGATAGATGTTTCAAAGCTACATTAGGATAGGGTTCTCAAAAAATATATTTTTTTTAAATTGGGATATTTACAAATTTTAACTTCAAAACCTGAGACATTTTATAAAAAAGGGGGACATGCTAAAAAATTAAAAAAGCCAAAAGTAAATCTATTATATATAATATGTTACACTTTAAATAAGATACTGGTTTTAAAAATACACAAATTAACTAACATAAAATCCACTCTAAAAAAATTATAAATCACAAACATACTTGTACCTCTAAATATACACAATAGTTAAGTTTATATTTTAGATACATCAGAATATTTCTCATTTTATTTATTTATTATGGACCTGTTCAAGAAGACTTTTTAATTCTGATATTTGAATATAGAACTCAGCACAAGAAAAATTTTCAAAATGGTTCTTTACAATGGCTAAAGCTTTCATTGTCTCAATTTTAAGTCTGTTTTTTTATCAGTCCATAGTGCATTTATTAATGAAAAACAAGTTTTAGCAACTACATTGGATTCTAGCAGTGGCAAACAAATATTATAACTAGACATTTTAGATTCTTAGCATTCCTGCTTTGTAAAATGAGTAAACACTTCACACCATTTTCCACCGATGCTTTGATCATTCAGTTCATTCACCCCACACTTCAAACTTGTAGTGTGGAGTGAACCACACAGATTTCCACTTTTTTTTTTCAGGACAGACACATAAAAAGTGGGACATTTGGAATAAATTCAGGACACTGGGACATTTTATCAAAAAATGGGACTGTCCTGGGAAAAACAGGATGAATGGGAACTATAGGTTAAGATTTTTTTGACCAAATGAAACTAAAACCAGCATTATCAAGATATGATTTTACTATCAATATCCAGTTCAAAAGAGGGTTTACTGAAGTTAATATATGACCATAAAAATGCAAGTAATAAATTATAATGTAGTTACTATTTTCCATTTTAAATAATTTAATCCAAATTTTTAAAATAATACGAATAAACAATACAGAAAACTTTGAATCAATTCTGGCCTGAGGATGTGATTGGAGATAAATTTAAAAATTTAATGTGTCCTCCTAATAAAGACCTAAAAATACTTAATTTATTGAAACAACTAATTGATCACACTGCAGTATAACGTAAGTAAGAACATAAATGACAAACATATCAAATAACTTAAACCAAACAAAAACAGGATTAATTTTGGCAACAGAAAGCATTGAGCAAGGCGCGTTCATAGAAGTAGTATTTTTTTGCAATAATGAAAGAACTAATATACTAAAAAATAATTAGATTCACTTTTCAATACTAAAAGACTACTAAAGAAATATAATAAGATACAACTTGCAGTTGAACACCATTAAAATTCCAATCATATTTTAATAATCTACCAACTTTATGGAAAACCATAATTCTAGTTGAATGATTATGAATCAATATACAGAAATTGGAGCACAAACTATTAATATAAATATAAATGAGTGCTGGTAGTGAATACCAGTCCCCAAAAAATTATAATAAATGTACAATAACAAAATGCAATAGCACATGTGTAAAGTTACTGCAATAAAGACATATTTAATTAAAATTTTATCACAATACACAAAATAAAAGCAAAATATTTGAATAGCAATGTCATAAAATTAAAAATGGCACAGAATTTATCAAAAAGAAAAGATTATAAAAATCTTAAACATACTTATCAAAAGCATCTGTAGCAGTATCATACAGGAGTCTGAATATTAAACATGAAGAAATGAGAGGTGTTGGAACACTATGAACAGCAATTCTGAAAGACAGAAAATGTGAACAAATTAATTAATATGAACAATTCTGAAAGACAGAGAATATGAACAAATTAATTTATACATCAAACAGTACAAAAATTGCTTATATATCAAAACAATTTTATCTCCATTTTTATGCAGAACATTTTGAATGATCTAAAATGAACACTGAAATTATGCCCAGGATGAATCCAAAGATTAATTTAAAATATATCAAACACAATCGTTTACTTTTATTATCGTTTAAGATATATGCATTAAAAGATTCACTTGGCATTGTTCACCTCTATGTTCTGCACAAAAAACAATTTCAAAATCCATAATAAAAAAAGCTCTGTCTTATTGTCTGTGCTAGAAATTGCAATTGTTAATGTTTTGTATAATTCCAAGATTACAAAATTTTCAATCTTGGGATTGTCTTGTTGAGCAGCATACTTAAGCAACCAAATTCAAAAACTATTTAGACTATGTGCTTCCAATACTGCTGTTGCCTGTATATAATATATGTAGGTATTTTGATAAAGAATTAACACAACTTGACAAAGTGAGATCAATCAATCAGCTACTAATGAAAAACAAAAACTCTAAAGCAAAGAACATTTCTTGTGAGAGAAATATGTATGAAAATTTTAAACACTTAAAAATTCTTCATTAAATTAAAAATAAAAAAATCTATGTGCTCTAATTGATGAATTAAAATTTAAAATCTAACTTTACAAAATTTAGAAATATTTCAATTAAACTTTTTTATACATAATATTATTTCATTAACATTATGCAATTGATTATTAGTTTAGAGGTTACCATAAAATTTAGAACCTATTAAGCACAGAATAAAAATCGAAATAAAACTTAAATTCTGTTTATTTATATGTACCATATAAAAAAATCTCGCTTTTAACTAATTTTTTTCAAATTTGGAATTATTATTTTTTATTTTCTGTGGATAACCACATCTATATATCAATTTTCTGGACCCAAAGGTTGTCAAGATATGAATTAAAAAAATCATTCCATGGAAATAATATTGAGCAAATGATTTCTTCTAAAACTATTTTAAGAAAAGTATGTTCTGTTGCTTAGCAATAGAATTAAATTCTTCTATTCTGTGAAAAAAAATATTATTATTCAAATGTTTTGATAAAGACTATTGTAAATTCATTTAACCAATATAAATACAGAAAATAGGATGGCACTATATCTTGGATTGTGTTTTATTAGTTTTTGTCCTGTGAAAATTAAGAATATGGTTGTCATTCATATTTGAAAAATCTTATGACCATCTGTTTCACTATGGCAAAGATCTTTCAACATCATATACTTCAGTTTGTATTTAACCGATTAATGCACTGTAATAAAAAAAAAATAGCTTTTATTACTTATTTCAGCACTCCTTTTGTCACATGTTAACCAAACTTCATTTTTTTTTAACTTTGTTTAAAAATAATACAAAGATGTTTTAATTCTATATATTATTCACTAGTATATAAACCTGTCAAAGACAGGGAAACCAATACTCTTAAAAAATAAAGTTGTAGCTTATTTTAATATGTTTTATTAAATGTGACCCCTCTTAAGTCCTGTTCAGTGGCAAATACTATAAGTATGCAAGACTCAGCCTTCTAGATCACTGGAGGGGCTTTTAGAAATACTTTTTGAAATATCCCAATTTTTTTTCGCCCACAAGAGGAAAAATCACAAATTTGACTCTGTTATGTCTGTCTTATGATTGATAATATAATTGTATGAAGATTTAATCTTCTTGATCACTGGGGGTCTTTTATAGGGTCTAAAGATACACATACATGCCAGATATTATATAAATGAGATGATAATTCTGCATAATGAAAATATATTCTTATAATTTTCATTTTATATGAAAACAAAATTATATATTTCAAGGGAATTTTAAAAAATAATTTTACTAGAATTTTGCACATATTTTAAATAACAGGCAATGCCAAATAAATATGCTAGTCGAAAAGCAATTTCGAATATATACATATTTTTTTATATACTTACTTGGTATCTTTGGCCATGGAAAATATTAAATGAAAGACATGATCATCAGGCAGCACAGACATTTTATCATTGCTGTCTTCTAAAGAAGTATGATTGCTGAAGCACCCGAGTAATCGTACAGTATCTGTTAGACTAGTGTGACATATCTATAAAGAAAGGTAAGTTCAACATATAAAAGAATTATTTTCCATAGAATCTTACATATATTTCAAAGATTATATGTTTCAGATTGGTATAACAGATATTCATTGTACAATAAGAACTAAGCTGATAATGAACTGAAAGCCAAATATCTTCTTTTAAACAATAATTCTTAACTATAAATACTTAAGTTGGCTAACCGACTAAAAGACTTCGGTTAACCAGTTGCTAAAATTTATACCTGATAAAACAAAATTTAATTAAATATATGTCTGAATCAAAATCATCTTAAATAAAGATTACTTGAATGAGGAAATTGACAAAATGTGTGTTCCATTCATTACCTTCAATGTAGAATTGTAGTGAAAATTTCAAGAAAAATTTCAAGCAACCTATTATTATTTCACAGTGAAAATTTTAAGAAATATATTATCATTTTGATTGAATAGAGAATTTTTAAGCTCTCCTCTTCTTTTAAAACAGTATTTTTATAACAATATTAAATGATTTGTAAAAATTTAAATTATTTCAGTTTAGTAAATTTAAGTTAAATTCAGAGTTTTAAATTGCAAATTTCCTGCAATAGTGGAAAAAGGATTGAAATCTAATTTAAGTTTTGATTATTTCTGCATAAAAAAAAATTATGATTTAACTTCACATAGTGAAATATCTGTTCCAAACTTGGGAAATATATGATATGAAGGCCCTGTAGTTTTAAAAGTAGAGAGTCAGAACTCACTTCTAGGGGGAGGCAGACCGTTAAAATGATTTTAAATATATGGTTTAAATTGGTTAATCAGTTAGCTAAAATAAAATATTTTTAGTTAGCTGGGTCTTGAAAATTGCTAACAATCTAATCACTACAATGAATACAATATCAAATATATTTTTGGGGACAATCTAAAGACAACAAAGCCATTTAAGCAAACCTAAAATATTTTTGAGTTCTTATATCTTGCACAACCATAAAAAGAAATAGTTAATTAAATTTTAGTTCTATAAGTTATTAAAGCTTTCCAATACTCATTTATATACATATCAATATATAAATTGAGTATGTTAAATTGCAAAAAAAATTCAATTATTGCCAATAAAATATTTCTAAAAATACTCAAATACTCTATTAAAAACTACAACAATCTAAGATTACTAAGGAATTTATAAGACTAGCAGTATAAAAAAAAAAAGAAAAGAAACCTTTAGTATATTTCAAATAATTACTTACTTCTGATGCGAAAAACCGTGCATTTGCTGGTTCATACCTCATTGCCATTGCTAGAGTATGAAACAAGGTTCTGAGAAGTACAAGAATCTCCTTCTTTTCAACTAGAAATGAAGTTTAATAAAGAATAAGACTCTAAATCTTTAAGAAAGATATAACTGAAAGAAATAAATATTAGTTCTTATAAACCATGTCAAGCAAGTAAGATTAGATTCAATGGAGTTGTGCTAAAAGTATTTGATAAAGTATTAAAACTCCCTTTGGGATAATATGTCAGTGAATACCTGGAGAGATGAATCAATAACAAAAACTGCTGCATCTCTTAAGTACTGCCTCAACTCCAAGAAGTTTCATAGAAATTGATTCTATCATGAAAATTAAGAAAGCCAAGATACACTATTAAAAAGTAGCATGCTCATTAATTAACTTATCCCGAGTATCTTCCTTTTTCTTTTGAATCAGCTGGATTTAAAAATTTCTGTTCTTTTCACAATTATGTTTTACTGTTACCTATTATTATCAATTTTCTTATTTAATAAACAATGTAGTTCCAGTCATATTTTTAACTGTTAAAATGTTCTTCGAATTGTGTGATATTTGGTGTCCGAAAGGGTTAATCAAGTTCATTTATACAATTTTTCTGATACAAAGTTATCATTATCTGATATTTTTAAAATTGGAGAATGCTGAAATATCCTCCATAATACTTTACTTCTTATAAACACATGAAATTTAGAACTACTGAATGCACTGATAAAAATATAGGCACTGCCCTTTTTTATTATTAAGCATATGCATAAGAAGAATATTTTATTTGCAAGAACAATGTACTGTGAGTAGGATAATAGTGTGTGGTCAATTTTTACACAATTGATCATACATGATCATCCTACACACCACATAAATTATTTGCTAAAACTTAAAGAAGAAAAGTAAAATATCTTTATTATCATAATTTTAAATATACCTGTGTGCCATGGGGGTTTAGGTGGTTCAGCCAGACAACCCTCCATTGAAACAAGGACAGACATCACATAGACGAAGCCACCAACTTTCCGAAAAACAGTTCTGGTTCTGTGACTTTCTCTCAAAACGTATAAAAGTGACTAAAAACATATAGTAGGTTGTTTTAAATATTAAAATTACAGTTACATTTTAATATAAGAAACAAATATACAAATTCACACAAAAAATTTTTTGCTCTTTTTTAATTAAATATAATTGGGGGGGGGGGGGAGGCAAAATACTCAATAAGACACCAACATTAAATATAATCTGAAGTTGATAGTACATGACTTACCAAAAACACTATGTTTTAATATTTATATTTATTGAAGTGAGGTGCATTCTCTTCATGTAAAAAAAAAAACTATTAATTCTTATTTAAAACTAAATAAAATATTTAGACTTTTTATCTTATTTGATAACTTAGAGCACTTTTAAATGATATCAACTTGCAAAATGTTAAAAAAGATCATGATTTAACAATGCAAATTAAATTTGAACAGTTTATCTTAGAAGTTTTTGCATTTATTATATCAAAAATACACACAAAACAAGCATATTTATTTTCACAATGAATTTTTATTTTTAATTGATTTGTTCTTCCAATTTAAGAATATTTATTTTTAATCTTTTTCTTTTCCAATTTTTGTAGGCTGTTTAGATTAAAAGCAACAATTCTATGTTTTGATTTGCATTGAAATCTAATTAGTCCCAGGGTAATGTATAAGTCAATTAACTAGCAAATTTCATGAAAATTCCTAAGTTTTCATGTAGAGTTTATTTATAAACTGAATAAAAGAGCACATACATAGAGAGAGAGAGGGATATCCCTAATAGCAATTCAATGTTGGCTCAATATTAGCAGTCAATATTGGACCGATATAAAAAGTGGACATTTTAATGGAATTGGCCCAATATTGGCTTAAAATATTAGGACAATATTACATCAATATTTCCAATGTAGCACCAATATTGGCGAAATATTGGGACAATATTATGCCAATATTTCCAATGTAACACCAATATTGGCATAATATTGGTGTTACATTGGATGAAAATAATATTGTAATGAAAATATTAGCCAATATTAAAGGCCAATGTAACCCCCAATATTTGCAAAATATTGGGATTACATTGAAAATATTTCCAATGTGATGCCAAGATATACAATATTGGTCTAATATTGGACCAATATTAAATACTATTAGGGATTATAATAAAAATAGTTGATTTACATTCTAGAATGTTAAACATTTCAAAATATACTGTAAACTCAATTTCATAGTTTTGACCCTATTACAATTTTCACAGTGCATATATTAAGGAAGAGGTAAGGAATGTAAAAAGCACACATTAGTCACATTACCTTTAGAATATGTGTCTTCAAGTCCAATGCGAGAACTGGTGCTGTATGCATCAAACCCAAGAGTGTTCCCATGTCATCATCGCCACTGTTGCTCAACACAAGCTGTTGAACAATACCTAATGCTGCTTGACGGCATATATGATATGGAACCATGTTGTGTGCACATCGTGCACCTCCACTTTCTCGAAATACACCTAAAAAATTTTTTTGAATGTATAAGTGCTATATAAGTAAAATATTTTATTTTCAATCATATATACCAGAAATAGGATTTGACAAAGTAAGATATAAAAATCAATATGCAATTCAACTAGTACAATAGCATACCTGACAGCCACAGAATAATACAATTCCATTCATTTATAATACATAAATGCCAATACCTGTCTGTCACATTTAGTGATAAATTTGATGCCCTTGAAAACAAATTTGAACAGCTTGGAAATCAATTTGGTACAATATTGACAACTTGGTGACATCAGAAATGTCACCAAGCTGGTGATAATTCAGTATCTCAGAAAATTATATGTAATTTTTTATTATATAATCTTTGGCAATTATAATTTGTTATTTATAATCTTTGTCAATTATTAATTTAATGATTCAAAAATGTAGCAAGTTTCACTGTTCATGAGACTGATATATTTTGTTAGAAAGCTATATAGAATAGGCAGTTGCAAAAATAAACCACAATGCAACTACACGGGAGGTACTCCGACAATGGTTATGATGGCAAAGGATGCATCAAAGGTTACAGTAGTCTGTTAGAAGCTAAGCTTGCAAGTATTTGCTAAATGGAATAAAAATTTCCATTCTGTTTTTGTCAATATTTAATTAAAATGCTCATAAATAGAAAACACAGACTTTCTATTAAGTTAAAAAAATTCTTTCCAGAGATATACAGTTATTTTGATACCTAAATATATTCAGCAGGTGAACTATTTTTGAAAGTTGATCACTATATATAAATGCTTACCTGATAGATTTTAACAGTACAAAATACAAATCTTATGCAATAAATTGATATAATCAAATAAAATATATTACTCACTAGCATTTGATGAATTAGAATTCAGCAAAGCAGTTAAGGCATCCATTATTAATGACCCCAAAGTTAGCTGATCTTCAGATATTTCACAGCAAGCTGAATAAAGCAGAAACACGAATCCTTAGTTTCATCATTAAATTAGTTTCATTATTAACAAGAAAAATCAATCATGCATAAAGCATTGATTATGAAACACTTTCCAACTTCAATGCAATTTTATATAAGCACCTCTAAAGTTTGATACATTCCTCGGTAATATTTTTTAAATTATCACAATACTACATTAATTTATTATATTTGAAAACTTAAAACTTCATTGAAGAAAAATGAACTTCATTCAAATGACGGAATTGAAATATAAATTACCTAGTTTAACCATCTCTAAAATGCGGTACATTCCTTGGTAATATTTTTAAAATTATCATAATACTACAATAATTTATTATATTTGAAAACTTAATTGAAAACGAATGAACTTTATTCAAATAACGTCATTGAAATATAAATCGCCTCTACGTAAAAGCAGCATTTCATTCATAAACATTTTTCCATTCCTTTCATCCAATTTCACAATACTATAATAATTTATTTTATTTAAAAACTAAAAACCATGTAGGTACAAGCAATTTAACTCTATGCTTAAAACTTCATCGAAAAAATCGTCTGGTTCTCTGTTAAGACCCAGACCATCCGACCTACCAGAAAGGTGTAAGGTAACCGTTTGGACGGCATGGAAGTACCACCCAATTTAGACCAGAACCCAGTGGGGGAGGCATCCACAGGGACCATACCTTCCTTCCCCTACCACCAACCTCTCGGAAGGACTTACAGACCCACATGTTTAACGTGATCGTACTCCGCATGAACACGGCGGCAGTTGTGGCAGCGTGCAAATCCAGAACACAAATCACCGGGCTACCGCGCCCGAAATGTGCCAACAGCACGCGGTGTTCCCAGGTTGTCACCCACCCAAGTACTAACCGCGTCCGATGCTGCCTGACTTCGGTGATCTAACGAGAACCGGTGTTTTCAGCATGGTACGGCCGTTGGCCTGTAGAATATGTACAATATGGGTAGAAGATCCAGACCGTCCGACTCATCCTGAGGACTTGAGTATCTATTTGGACGGACGGCGTACAATATGGGTTGTTGTTGTTGAGACCCAGACCGTCCGACCTACCAGAAAGGTGTAAGGTAACTGTTTGGACGGCCGGGAAGTGCCACCCAATTTAGACCGGAACCCAGTGGGGGAGGCATCCACAGGGACCGTACCCTCCTTCCCCTACCACCAACCTCTCGGAAGGACTTACGGACCCACATGTTTAACGTGATCGTACTCCGCATGAACACGGCGGCAGTTCTGGCAGCGGCGAGAATCGCGCGCTAACCACTGGGCTGCCGCGCCCGAAACGAGCCAACAACACGCGGTGTTCCCAGGTGGTCACCCACCCAAGTACTAACCGCGCCCGATGCTGCCTGACTTCGGTGATCTAACGAGAACCGGTGTTTTCAGCACGGTACGGTCGTTGGCCTCGTACAATATGGGTGTAATACATCTTAAATAAGCTCCTTTGATTTGTCCTAAATAAGCATGCTGCAATTTGCCACACATATACACAAATATTTGGTTTGTCTACCACTGATTGGTGTCAGAATGACAGAAAAATATCTTATGTGCTTTATATGATATATCTTTTGCATTTATAAAGTTAGAAAACTGATTTTGCTGAAATTTTTTTTTTATACATTTTATGGGATAATTTGAATATTTCCTAAAACTTTCGAAACAATTTGTGAATTTTAAATTCGCTTAAAAATGTTTGAAAAATTAGGTCCCATAAGGTTCAATGTATTTCATTTTTTCAACCCGGGTTCAATCCAAAACTAATTGGATGATATTATTCATTTATATTACCACAGACTGTCTAAACAACATACTAAAATTTCACATTTTGATAAAGTCATTTTTACGGCAGTTATCGTGCCAACGGACAGACAGACAGACAGACAGAATGAACAAAGTCATAAACACTTTTCAACTATGTTGTAAAGTGTTAAAAAAAATGAATTATACTAAATATTTCCTTCTGCATTCTTGATCATGCAGGCATAAATATTTTTTTAACATATGCAAAAACCGATAAAACAAAGTCAAATTTAAGAAAATCTTGAGCAATGCATTTAAGTACAAATAAAATTATTATTTTATTTGTATTTAAATATGTTGCTATGCTACATTATTATTTTATTTGTGCTTAAATATGTTGCTCAAATTTTTCCTCCTCCTTTGCACAAACTGATTTTTACTTATTTAAAGTCAATTTTATTTTTAAAACATTAAAATATTAACAGTAAACCACAACAGTACAAAACCACAACAGTACAACTACTCACCATATGACATAGTAACAGTTAAGATTACTTTGAAGTATGTAATTGCTGAAAGCACTAAAAACGAAGAGCTCTTTTAAGCCCCTAATATACTACCTTAGTATTAACTGATAATCATTTAGCCAGAAATAGACTGTTGCTTTACAATTATTTTGAGTGCCTTGAGAACTAATCTGACAAGTACCTACTACAATTTGAAGTGAATTGGAAACTACAAGAAATCCATATCAAACATGGCTGAAATCCATTATAAGCTGATTTGAAAGCTAGAATAAAAACTATTCAGCAAACACAAATGTAATTTCAGTTGTATCTATGGCAATGCGCTTAAAGATCTAGCTGAAACTGTATAAGCTGCCTATATAAGCTGATTCGAAAGCTAGAATAAAAACTATTCAGCAAGCACAAATGTAGTTTCAATTGGATCTATGGCAATGCGCTTAAAGATATAGCTGAAACTGTATAAGATACAGCAAGGCAACTGATGGCACACTTTTCTGGTATTAAGGAGAAAAATTAATATTTTATTATAGTAAAAGTTAACAGTTTCTTTCTGAGTCTCATTAAGAATTTCTGAACATCCTAGATATTAACTGCTATCATTGTGTTTATTGAATAAGTACTTTTAGTGCATCTTTAATTATTTGCTTGAGTTAGGGGGATTTCAATTACCATAAACATAAAAGTGCCCAACCTCAAACTGAATAGCATTAGAACTTATAAAATTGCTGATACAATGTTCCCTCCCCTCAAGCAGTAAAATATTAAGGTATTTTTAAGGCAGGGCTTTTTTTAGTGTGTGTGTGTGTGTGTGTGTGTGTGCAGTTGTCTATTTTAGAGCATTTTAAAATGTAGTCAAAAATATGAATATATTTTTTAAAAAACATATATTTATTCATTTACTAGTGAGTATCCCTGAAATATTGTAGAAAAACTTTTGTGTGTTGTCTACTTTAAGAGCATTGTAAAATGCAGTCAAAACCATGACTATATATTTAGCAAACTTATCTATTTATTCATTTACTAGTGGGTTCGCATAAAAAATCACAGAAAAATTTTTACATGTTGCATCCCAAAGAGTTTAAATATACTGAAATCATACCTCAGAAATCATTCAGTCCGACCTCAATGGGTTCTTCATTTCTGAAAGGAGAAACCATTGAGGAGGGATAAGACACATGTATTAGTCCCCACCTGAGAGAAAATAGTCCCACTGGTCTTTGGATATCTAATTTACACTCGAAATTATATTATTTGTTTATAGAACAAATACATAAACTATAGAAAATAAATTTCTGAAATGACTGCAATTTTCTAATTACTGAAACTGTAGGCCAGGATTGTATAACTTCAGAATAAATAAAGCTTTAATTGTATAATTCAAATAAGTATGATCCCATAAAATAATGACATTCATTATAATATATCACTTCCTTTAAAAACTAAAACACTAAAAGAAATTTCCACATTTTGGATTACTTATAATAAAAGTCTTTACTTATAATAAAGATCTACAAAATTACTTATAATAAAAGTCTTTAATGCTTTTGGACACCACATGACCATCAACTAAAGATATCATGAAAAGCACCATTACGTAAAAAATTGATATGTAGCCAAACACCCAGAGTTTCCCCCAGGATTAAAAAAGGGCAGGGTGCTGTTACCGGAAAAAGGGCACTTCTTAGAAAAAAAAGGGCACATATTTTTTTATGTTTGAATAATATTTATGTGCTTGGGATTTTTATGACGAAAATTAGAGCATTGCAAAAAAATGTAAACACTTTTGTCGCGTATACTTCCAAATCTAATAGACAAAAATGTAAATATATTTTCTTGTTTTGTAAAAAATGGGTCAAGATTGTGAATATATAAAATTAATTTCAATTTTTTAATATTTTGAACTTGTTTTTTGAAAAACAAAGTATCTGTCCGAGCAAGTGGTTTTTTTTTCATTTTGCTTATTTTCACTCGAAATATCTTCGAAACCATAAAAGACAGATATAAATAGTAAAGGATAAAAATATGTATTAGGAAACTTAGTTGCTAAATCTATATTAATATTTTTAAAAAGTTCTTATAGTTTTCGAGTAATCGTTTTGTCGAGTTGAAGAAGAGTGAAAATTTCCCCTTTTCAAGTTTGTAATGCTATCTCAAAAACTAAACCTGTAAACAATTATGCAAGAATATAGCTCTTTGAAATCCCTACAAGTGTATATAATTGGATTTTGGATGAGCTCTTTGTTTGCGAAGTATAGTGGTTATAATTTCGATATTTTAGTATTTTAACATGGGTTTTCCAATGTGTGGGAAAGCTTTAATTTACTTAAAATGTTACTATTGTTTCAGCTGAATCTGTCACTTACTCCTTGGTGAAATATTTGTGCATGAATATGGGATAATCTTACTTTGTTTAAAAAATTAGGGCATTAAATGAACTTGGAGATTCTAAAAATGTTTAATGATTGGTTAGGTTTGAACAAAAGAAATGAAAATATACATATTCAAGTACATATTTATGTGCCGCCAGGCAAGTCTATAGATTATAGGTCAGGTTGATTTCAGGTCAGATAAGTTTCATTTATATACTGAAAAACAAGTTTGTAAAATAATTTTATATTTTAACCTGAAGCCTATGGTCGAAGCATCCAGATAAAATCATTGTGAAAACTAAAGTACTAACTATATATAAACGGTTAGCGAGTCATTTGTAGCACTTTGGAATCCTGTAAACAATATAAATGAATCTGAAAAAATCGAATAGCTTTATTGAACTTTACTGAAGTTTTATTTTACAAAATGTTATTTATTCAAAACCATTTTGGCTTCATCGAACTAGAGCCACCACCACTAAGGTATGAAAATGTTTCTTTTGTTGAGAACAAATTCATCATTGAATAAATGCTATTTTTATATCAAATGCAATTATAGTCTTGAGCAGTTGGGTTTATTAGCAACTAGCCGCCTTTGGCGACCAGCCTGTTCGCTACCCTTGAAAATTCTGACCGTGGCAAACTCGTTGGCGCGACCTACCAGAAAGGTGTAAGGTAACTGCTTGGAAGGCCAGGAAGTGCCACACAATTTAGACCGGAACCCAATGGGGGAGGCATCCAAAGAGACCGTACCCTCCTTCCCCTACCACAAACCTCTCGGAAGGACTTGCAGTCCCACACGTTTAACGTGATCGTACTCCGCGTGAACACGGCTGCAGTTTTGGCAATGGCGGGAATCGAACCCGGGCCTACCGAGTGAAATTCCCGCGCGCTAACCACTGGGCTACCGTGCCATCCGCGACAATCCCCATAACTTTATTTTTATTCGGCAATTTTGGGAATCGAACCCGGGCCTACCAAGTGCAAATCCCGCGCACTAACCACTGGGGTACTTCACCCTCCGTGATATTCTTCATAACTTATTTTTTATTCACCCAATTTAGACCGGAACCAAGTGGGAGAAGCATCCACAGGGACCGTACCCTTCTTCCCCTACCACCAACCTCTCGGAAGGACTTACAGACCCACATGTTTAACGTGATCGTACTCCGCGTAAACACGGCGGCAATTTTGGGAATCGAACCCGGGCCTACCGAGTGCAATTTCCGCGCGCTAACCATTGGGCTACTTTGCCCTACGCGACAATCTCCATAACTTTCTTTTTATTCATCCAATTTAGACCGTACCCTCCTTCCCCTACCACCAACTTCTCGGAAGGACTCACGGACCCACATGTTTAACGTGCTCGTACTCCGCGTAAACACGGCGGCAATTTTGGGAATCAAACCCGGGCCTGGTAACTGGTTGGACGGCCAGGATGTGCCACCCAATTTAGACCGGAACCCAGTGGGGGAGGCATCCACAGGGAACGTACCCTCCTTCCCCTACCACCAACCTCTCGGAAAAACATACGGACCCATATGTTTAACGTGATCGTACTCCATGTCAGTGGCGGAAATCGAACCCGGGCCTACCGCGTGCAATTCCCGCGCGCTAACCACTGGGCTACTTCGCCCTCCGCGACAATCTCCATAACTTTCTTTTTATTCACCCAATTTAGACCGTACCCTCCTTCCCCTACCACCAACCTCTCGGAAGGACTCACGAACACACATGTTTAACGTGATCGTACTCTGCGTGAACGTGGCGTAAGTTTTGGCAGTGGCGGGAATCGAACCCGGGCCTACTGAGTGCAATTCCCGCGCGCTAACCACTGGGCTGCCGCGCCCTCCGCGACAATCTCCATAACTTTCTACATATTCACCCAATTTAGACGGGAACCCAGTGGGGGAGGCATCCACAGGGGCCGTATCCTTCTTCCCCTACCACCAACCTCTCGGAAGGACTTACGGACCCACATATTTAACGTGATCGTATTCCACGTAAACACGGCGGCAGTTTTGGCAGTGGCGGGAATCGAACCCGGGCCTACCGCTAACTTCCCGCGCGCTAATTTGCAATTTAAAATGACCATATGCTTAATTCCATCATCCTCATTCCATTGTTTCATTGTTCCATCATTTAAAATATCCATAAAATTAAAATATCCAAAAGTTAAAATATACATTTAAAAAATCCAGATCGTCCCATCATTTAAAATATAAATATAATAATTTATATAGAGCAAAGGCGCTCTATTCAGAACCGTGACGTCACCTCCACCTTGACGTCCCCACCCACCACCTTCCCTGCTTCAGCGGGGGAGAAACGAAGCGGTACGCCGAACGGAACGCCGAGAAATATAAAATCATGACGTCTTTAAAATTGCCATCCTGAAGGCAATTTTCATTATTTCTGGACCAGATTGGACTTGTAAGAATGCCAGATGTTTGACCTTTCTGAAAATGTAAATTATTAGTCGAAATTATGAGTACTTTTCACGATGCGAGAATTTAAAAACCAAAAATCGTTTTCTTGAGCAAAAAGTGACTTTTGTTTTAAAATCTTTAAAAAATATTAGAAATCGAAATTCAGATTTGAAATTGATATATTTTTACTCGAAATTCTCTGCTCTTTCCGATGGTGTAATTTGTTTTTTTCTACGATGTCTGGATCATGGAGAAAAAAGGGCAAAAAGGGCAAAAAACGGTCGAAATCGCATAAAACATTAAATAAATAAAAAAATAATTAAAATTTTAAAAATCGGTTTTCACGTGTCCCCTTACCTCCCCCCCGGGTCTCCGATTGCCAAATTTCGTAGCTCTCCGACGCGCGGTCGCGAAACGTATAGTGTATAAGACAGACACACAGACAGACAGACACACAGACATTGCCTTTTATTATATAGATTACAATTATTGAATTTATATAAATTTAGAGTTTATTAAATTTAAAAAGGAGGATATTAAATTTTGATTTTTAGTATTTTCTCATTAGTCAATAAGGTTTGATGATTTTAAGGGATAAGATATATTTAAACGTTGAAAATATTTAGCTCCATAAAATCACCGTATAAAGAAAGTATTGAACAATGGATTAGCAAATGTTTAGCTGCTATTCCATGGAGCAGAGTTATTAATAGTGCAAGCAACGTACGTTCGTGTGTCTGCGCAGCTTCCGTATCTTAGCCGCAAACTCGCGTAGCGGGCGAGTACGTGAGCGACAACTACTGCATACCTCCCTAGAGCGGGCGCATCGTTATTAGATGAACTTCATTATTATTATTATTGCATACGTCCGCAGAGCGGGTCAAATACGAGTCCACTAATATGAGGGGGATTATTTTGTGTTTCAAATCTGCTATGCGGATGTCGTGCAACGGGCTAATCTGTTAATCCATAAGCCCGTATAGTGCGCGTGTTTATAACACAATGGCACACGTCTGCACAAGGTATATATCGTTATTGTATGCGGATTACATACACTCGTTAAAACAAAGCGCTTAATTCTGTAAATCCGCTACGCGAATTAAATATGGTGAATCGTTATTGCATTTAGCGGAGTTATCGTTATGTTATATATAACGCATACTATATCCGTCTGCGTAGTAGTCGGGTCAGGGCCGCTCATACAAACTTCTGGGTTACCCTTCATATTTCGTTTTCCTCTTTTGAGCATTCTTCATGTCTTCTCCCTCAAAAAATTATTGGGGGCCCGACCACTTGAGTGGTGTCCGACCCTCCTTTTGGGTGGCCGTGGTTAGATACACAGCCAATAGCTATTGCATGACCTGCATTGGGAGTAAATTCGCTACGTGAATTATATATGTCCGCGTATCATTATTGCATGGAGCGGAGTTTTCATTATATTGTATATAACGTGTAGTGGTCAGATCAGGGCCGCCGATACAAATTCCTGGGTTCCTTTTCATATTTCATTTTTCTCATTTGTGCATTTTTCATGTCTTCTCCTCCCTCAAAAATTGGTAGGGAGTCCGGGTCCCACCACTTGAGTGGTGTCCGATCCTCTGTCGAACAAGGGCGGTGGTGGACAAATACCCAGTCGATAGCTATTACCCGAACAAAAAATAGGAGTACTTTTAGCCGTGACTTTCGCGACGCAGTCTGCAGCAAGAAAGCATATTAAGATAATTTTCAAAAAGCCACTAGGCTGGTAGCTAAAGGCAATTAGTAAACAGTATAAAGAAAATAAGCTCTTCCATATATCATTCAAGCCGGCTAAAATCAAGGTACTTTAAACTAGTTGTTAGATTAGCTGGCTAAAATCACCCCGCTAATCTAACAACTTTTCACCCCACCCTTTCTATTATCCTAGGGTTTTGACCGAATCGGCGGAATCAACGTAAACATCTTCCCGCAAATGGCGCAAAGAACCCTAGTCCGGAAATCTATATTTTTAAATATTTGTTTTAGAGCAAATATGCGTACGGGGTTTACATTTACAGAATTTTATAACTCAAATGCATATCAAACATGAAATAATTTAACAAAAAATTAAGTTAAAAGAGAAAACTGCTTTGAAAGTTTTCATCAGATGGAAGAAGGAATGTACGTGCTTAATATTCCCCTTTCCGTTTTGTTTCTTTCCATGAAGGAAAGAAGTGATAGGGGCTGTCAATCTTCTTTTTATTGGCACTAGATCACCCTTTTTCTTTCTTTGAAGGAGGAGGGAGCAGGGGGGGGGGGGGAGAGAGATAGACATGATCAAAATTTACGGTAATGAACGCGGAGAAAGGGTTGAATTTCGTTTGAGGACAGACATTGCTCTCTTAACAAAAGGCTAAGCAGGGGATCTGATCTGCTAACAAAAGGGCAGGGAGGGCGCTGTTTTGGTAAAAAAAGGGCAGGCAGGGCGCTGCGCCCTTCCAAAAGTGCCTGGGGGAAACTCTGAAACACCCACAAAAATGTGCATGTTACAGTAAAGCCATAGAGAGAAGCAAATACAGATCCAAATCCGAATTAAAATAAATCTATACATAAAGCATTAGAAAAAATGGAAAAATACATAATTCAAAAGAATAATGTACAGCATTAAGAGGCAAAAATATTTTAAATGGTTAGGTACAACAATGATTTGACCATTGTGAAATAAATGCCAAATTTAAATTACAATTCACACAATAAAGAATTTGGAATTAACCCTTTCGCGACAATTGGCACACCTGCGTGTTGGCTGAGAATTTGCATTCAAGGACGGATGGCACACACTTGTGATGGAGGACACTTTACCGTAAACGGTGACTGGCACGCATACGTGTTTTCATATGGAACGTTTTAATTTGTCTACTAGATGGCATTAAATGTCCGTGGAAACAACTTGAATGCATTTTGCAGATACATGACCTTGGCATAAGGAGGATCCAATGAATTATTTCTCCATTTGGAGCGGTGAAACATGATTTTGTAATATAAACAGACAGAGCAATTCTTGCAGTATCAACAATTTTATAATTGAGTTTCGAGTTTTGTTTTGATTTCAGCTTTATGATTTCGTTGGTGAATCATAGGAATATAAGAGAGTATTATTTTTTTTTTTGTTTGGCTTTTAGAGGCAGTGAAATTATTCGTTTATTTCGGATAAAAGAATGGGAGCAACTAACGAGTATTCTGTATTCAGATTTGTATGAAAAATATACATCAAATAGAAAATAAATATTTCTTTTATTTCTGAAAAAAGTAGATTTCTGTGTTGAATAGGTGATTTTTAGTGAATTTTTTTCGTGAATTTTTTTTAGTGAATTTAAGAGTTAGGCTTAGCGCAAAAAAAATTACAGTCTCCTGGGAACAGTTCGGAAGCGAAGCGCTCCGTCCTTTGGGTCACGGCAGCTCCGGAATGCCGCCATCATGAAAGGTTTTTAAAGAGTACAATAAAAAAATTACAATAAAGAATTTGGATTACAACTGATTTACCAGAAACCCGAAGTTAGAATTAAATCTTTCAAATAAAGTGAACAGTAATCCATGTACATAGTTTTTATTAACTTTTGTACAATTTTAATTAATACACATGCCTTTTGGTTTAAGCATTAGAATTAATTAAAAAGAGAAAATACATATAAACATTTCATAATAATATATAATGTAAAGAAACTGATCCATGGCATTATCAGCTAAACAGTAATTAAAAATTAAAGAAATTTTACTACAATTGTTTACTAACAAGACACTTTTAGATACCTGGTTTTTCATCAGACACATCAGGGTAAGCTTCCTTTAAAATAGCTGCATATCTATGCAGGCAGGTAACTAAAACTTCTAACAGACCAACCTCTCTGTACACATCTTTAAAAACAGAATTGGAATGCAATATGTTAAGCAGACTCTTCAGACATAGTATACTACAAGTTGTAGAGCTAAAGCAAACAGAAAACAAGATAAATATTTCAATGATGAACAACAACAGCAACATATTTTATATAGGAAATTAACTTGTAAGTACAGCTTCATTCAAAGTTATTGTAACATTAAATTTTATTTTAAATAGCAAATAATAATATTGTGATGTAAACAAAAAATAAATAAATAAATAAAATTTCATATTTATAGACTTTGGTTTTAACATATGTGATCGAAACATCAAAAAGGAACTATAACGGTGAAATGGGTTTTAAGAAATCTTAATGTAAAGTTAAAGTCATCTACTAAATGCATTAAAATGACTTGTGTCAGAAAATGTATAGCCCAGAAAGGAAAATAGATAAAAAAAACTTGTTTTCAGTTCTGATTCCACAAAAGTCCAAATAATAATAAACATTTAATAACGAAAAATAGACAAAATCACTTCCATGGTTATTTTGTAATGTTTAGTTCATTTATTTGAAATTATCAAATTCAAAAGGTAATACTAATGGTTAAAATAATTAAATTTTCATATTTTCAAACTCCCTAGTTAGCAATATTAACAATTTCAGGTATACGTTCTTCAAGCTATATATTTTGAAGCTTGAAAATCAGTATATATAATTTTCTCTACCAATCAAAATTACAGCATATTGTCTGATCTTACTTTAAAAAAAAACAGTTCCTTTCATTATCCCAAAATATCACATGTGATTCTTATAAAATTTCTATGTTTATATCAATCTATAATAAATCTCATTCTGAGTGCATAAATTTTGTATGTAGACAAATTATATTTTTTTTTACAATATAGCTAATTAAAAGAATATATATGAACAATTGTCTTTGTTAAAGAACAAGACGTTTATAGCAACAATCAGACATTTTGATTTTGTCAAAGTAATGGGAAATAAAATCATTTCGCTCATTTCCCTATGAATGAAAATTGAAAAAGAACACCCATACAACATTCTTCAAATGAATTAGAATCAAATGATACCTAATAAATGCATATATCAATGATAGGGTATTCTCAATTTTATATATATTATATAGTCATACATAAATGTATTCATAATTACAATTTTTCATGTTTTCTGGGGATAATTACTATATAATGAAATTAATATCTAAATATTGAGATATAGTATGCAATTTTGAAAAAATGGTCAACATAAGTTGAAAAACACAATAAAAAGAATACGTGCAAAATGTGACAAGCAAGATGAGAAAATTAAAATTTCAATTAAATAAAATAGCAAATATTTTATCTTTCTATTAATAATAATACTATTTAAAGTACAAAATATGAAAATATGTATAAACTTTCTCTAACCAGTAAAAGATGGCAAATAAATTAGAGAATATGGAAAAATAGACAGTTTAAATGTCAAATTAAAAAGAAAAATGCTGATGTGCGAAGTTTGGACAATTTTGCATCAAGACGTCTTGATAAGGTTTATGTAGCACTCACACAAGTTACTGTTGACCGCACCACAAGTGTATGATCCTCCAACTAAACGAATCTTAAAAATCCTCTACAAAAAATCCAACAAAATAAAATGAAAAATTTCCTATTAAATAATACCCTAACATGTTGTTGTTGTTGAGACCCAGACCGTCCGACCTACCAGAAAGGTGTAAGGTAACAGTTTGGATGGCCAGGAAGTGCCACCCAATTTAGACCGGAACCCAGTAAGGGAGGCATCCACAGGGAACGTACCCTCCTTCCCCTACCACCAACCTCTCGGAAGGACTTACGGACCCACATGTTTAACGTGATCGTACTCTGCGTGAACACGGCGGCAGTTTTGACAGTGGCTGGAATCGAACCCGGGCCTACCGAGTGCAACTCCAGCGCGCTAACCAATGTTCTACCGCGCCCATACCCTACTCGGAATGAAGTAGAAATATCCCTTTTAGAACGAGATAGAGGCTTGATATTTGGTATATGGGCGAATCATTTGATAGAAAACCAAAGAAGAATCGAGTTTTTCAAAAATATATATTTAAGGGGGTGGGTACTCCACAGAAAAACATTCGAAGGGTTAAATGATAGAATAATTATACTTCGCGATGAGTTAGAGGCTTCAAATTTGGTATACGGGTATATAGTATCCTAACATGTGTAAAAAGTGTTATTAGAACCACACTACTTTTAGATGAATTACTATGAATAATAAAATATGCCACATATCTAATTTGAAAATGATAGCTGTAATACATACATCTCAAACTGCTGCTAATGCAATAAAACTTTGTTTAAAGTAACATTCAATACAAAATTAAGAGTGTTAACTCATTTCTTGTTTCAAAGGCAAAAAAGCAGTCTTCTTTGTTAAGGCCAACCTCTACTCATCAAAGCAGATCTTGCTTTGATGAGTGAAGCTTATCCTGATTGCTTATCCTGATCATCCTGATTCCACTTCTTGCTTATCCTGATTAATAAGAGTTGATTTTGCATTCAAAACTAGCTGGCACTATTAATTATGTATTGGATGATGCTTTAAATGAAGTTCTGTTAGTTTTATATAGATTGAGAAAGTTAAAATTTTGTATTTATATTTCCAGTCTATTATTGCTGGTTTCCTCATGTGAACTACTGCAGTGGTGTTCCGAGATTTTTGGAAGCCACGAGTGAATTTTCATGAAAGGCTCCATTTGAGCAATAAATATAGTAAAATGTCACAAATCCAAAAAATCGATTGTCTGACAATTTATTTATGTTGGTTTTACAAATTAAAAAGTAATGCCAATTCATTATTTCAGTCTTTTGACTTTAGTTTCTGGCATGGAATTTTGGGCCTCTAGGTCAACATTTTACTGGCCTTTGGTTATTTTATAAAACTATTCCTGGACCCAAAGCTACCTTGTCTAAATGGATAATCTGGCTCTAGTTATTCAACCATAGTTTTTCTATTTAATACCCAAAGGTCCACAGTTATAGCTCAGGCAGGAAGAAGGAATACTGATTATGCAAATGCTATTAGTCCAAGGTCCATGAAGTTCTCCCAAAATCACAAAATATTTGAAACTCGAAGACACTAAAATAAATATAAAATGTTACAGAGCTTACATTAAAACTGCTAAATTACACAGACTGTGCACCATGGGGATTATAATATCAAGGTTAGTGGAGCTTGGTTTGGTAGCACTCAAAAGTATGTTTAAACATTAATAACTATAAAACTAAATCAAATTTTCAGAAAGCCACTCCAAGGTATATCAGGACTTATGAAGATGTATCCTTGTACCAAATTTCTTAAAGCTAAATGATTTTCCCACCATGCCATGCCCACACAGTATCCTTTTTCATTATCTAAGATAGAAATGGTTGGAAATGCAATTTTGGAATGTAATTTTGTTTGATTCAAAAAATAATCCTAACCAATTACATAAATTTGTGTTTTTTATTACTTTCATGACCTTGTTTTGAATTAACTTGTGACTTTCATGGCAAGAAAAACAAGATTATATGTATTACAAAAAAAGAAGTATATAGTTTCATATTTATTTACATCGAAAGAGGATATACACATTTCAAGGCAAACACTTTATGAACACATTAACTGTTATAAAAATTTTTATTGTACAGGATTTTAAAAGTTATCACAAAACACAAGCTGACTCTATGTCCAACAAAGAAAATAATTGAATAAATAGTATAAACTTACTTTTGTGTTTTCAGAAGAATACTTAAACTAATTAACTCTTTGCAAGGCACAAAATTTAAGTCAAAAATTATAAACTCTAGACACTTGAAAAACTTTTCCTAAAGAAATAAAGAGTATACTTATAAATGTAATATCAAAACTGAATACAAAATGTATTACAATCATATAAAATTAAATAAAGGTCAAATTTATTGCAATCATATATACCAAAAGTCAACAAATAATTTTATTGTCAAAATTCTAAGTTAATAAACTTTATTTCTAAATGCAATACTATTTTACTCATTCAATGCAACTTTATTTCTTAAAAACAGAAAAAAAAAAACTAGCTACAGCTGTCATTACTATATGACAAAATCCTTTAAAATTTTTCCATCATGGCTAGTGCTAGACCTATAGCATCAAATGACTTATAATTTTGCATGATGATTTAGAATACTGTGCCATATGCCACCTCCAATTTAGATTACAATTGGATTAAAATTTTGGATTTTTTCAATACAAATTTGAAGTGAAAATTCTACTTTTTACATTTTTTTCTTTTTTTTTTTTCATTAATCTTTGAAATCTAACCACTGTTGAAAACGATGTTACCATTTCAAAAGAAATGATATTTAAATGGTTTAACTTTCATTGTTGAAAACTGAAGCCATCATTGAGACTTTCACTATCGTTAACTATCATTAACGCTAGATTTTAAAAAACTTCCACATCGTGAGGTGTGGTGAAAGAGATCGCACAGAAAGATTCAGGAGTTGGTGAGTGCCAGTGAACAAGAAGCCGACCCTACAATGGGTGTATTATGCCTGCATAGTGGATGGCACAAAAGAACTCACAAAGTAAGCTCAACAAGTGGGGGCAAAGCCCCAGATTTGCGAAGCAAGTTATGGGGATGGATGAGCATCAGCAAGCAGAGGGCAGAGAGGTCCCCTAGTATTTTAAAAAATCATATGCAATACTTCAACAAAATTTGAAACTGAATACAAGAAAGAAACAGTTTTTGAAAATTGGATAGTTTTAGAGACATGTTCGATATGTAAAGAACTTTTTACGGATTCTTTTAAAAATTTTCATAACTGCCAACTTTTTGATTTCCCAAAAGTTTTTTGATTTTTATATAATGTTAGGGTTTCTCAATCAAAAGTAATTTTTTCACAAATTAAGTATTCTGCTGAAACTGGGCTGCAATCAAGTCACAAATATGCACTGTCTTGAAATTGAGAATCATAGCAGAATTATATTGTAAAAAAGTTGCAATTACAATACAATTTTGTTTAGTGCCAGTGTTAGTTTTATTTGCAAGTTCATAATGCCAGGGGTAGTTTCATGGTTCACATTTCCAAACTATTGCATAACTTGCACATATTTTATACTGCATAACTTGAACACATGATGCAAAAATTATCTTAGTAAATTTGCTAGATGCAAATTTAATTCAGAAAAATTAAGTTTCTGAACATAAAAAATATCAGCTTTGAATTGATTCTTTAAATAAATTTGAGTTATTTTCTTAAAACAGAATTAGAGAATAAATCAGAAAAATTACTTACTTTAAGCTCTTTTTTTAGACTATCGTGTGATGTTAGTGAAAGTATCAGAATTACACAAAATGTTGCAATATATATAGTGGAAAAGAAAAGTATCTTCTCCAATAATAAAAAAATGAGTATATATAATACAGCTTCCTCATACTTTACAATGCAATGCATCTCACAATAATATTAGTCTAACATTATTCAGAAAATTAAGGACATTTTAATGTTTTATTGCAAAATTTGTGTCCCCTTTAAGAGGGCTTAAAACTAATTTTTAAGAGTAGTAGGAAGTTTCAGGGGTCATGAAAATCCTGTTGATTGAAAACAATATTTCTTTCTTTATAAACTCGATACTGGCATTACAATAAAAAAATTACATTATAGCATCATCATAGATCTATATCTGAATTATACTCACCTGAATTTCAGGAGGTTTCGCATGAATTTTTTCAGAAAACTGAGAAAGTGTATGTTGACTTTCCAAAATAAAATAGTTAGCTTTATCCGAATGATAGACAGCACTCACTGCATCCAGTAGCAGGCCACATAAATATGGTGTTTGTGCCTAGACATAAATAAACATTTTGTAGTGATTTATTTTCATTTTTACATAAGGTAACAGTTATAGTGAAACCTAAAGTCAACCACTCATAGTGATATAGGAAGGTAGCCATTTAATACAACAAATTTCATTTATAAAGCAATATTTCCCTGAGTAATAAGTTAAAGGTAGTCTTTAAAAACATGTGATCGACTATGCAGGTTTCACTGTGCATAGTATTTGCTATTTAATTTAGTTTAGGGATAATCAACCTTTTGTCACATAAATTATAACATACTTAATTTTTATGTGGTACTTCAAGCTAAATTTAATTTACTTGTGGCAAACAAATCCGATTTTTTTTTTCCAAGAAAGGGGGGGGGATGATCATGAAAACAGTTTTTTATTTAATTATATACAAGTAAAACCTACATATAACAAACCCATATTTAGCGAAATTCTAGATTAAACAAAGAAATTCTGACATTTTAATGTGTACAATGTTAACCTTTTAGAGACCATACCGACCAGCATGGTAGAGGACTGCCTAGCTCAGATTTGAGCAGGTACAGAGGGGTGAGGCATAAAAGAACTCTCCCTTCCTTCTACATACCTGTTTGGAAGGGTAAATTCAAGGAGGAGTAATAATCCTTTCATTGTCCCTACATAATTTAAATCATCCTTATGACAACCTCATTGGCAGTCATATTCTTAGAGAAGGCAGCTAAATAGATGTTTTATTGCTCTACCCCAGTAGTCAGTGATATAGAACAAGGGATATGAATGGCCCTCATTTTAATAACTCCCTTTTGCAATTGAAGAAATTAAAATACTTGGTGAAACTGGAAGAGTCCATGTGAAAAATCTAAACAGGTTATCTACTCCAGTCTTTCACAGCAAATGGAAATTATCTTGTTTGGATCTGAAAGGATTAATGGAAATCTGATTTGCTAGCTTTTAATGAGCAGCATTTTTATGTCCCTATATTTAACATAAAGGTTAAACTTAATAAAATATAAAATAAGAAAGATCAATCATGAATAAAGCATTGATTATGAAACACTTTCCAACTACAATGCAATTTTATTTAAACATCTCTAAAATGCAATACATTCAGCAGTAATATTTTTAAAATTATCACAATATTACAATAATTTATTATATTTGAAAACTTCATCGAAAAAGTTAACTTTATTCAAACGACATCATTGAAATATAAATTGCCTGGCTCTCTATGAAAAAGCAGTAAAGGTACTTACGTATTATCGCAACCATGACAAAACGTAATTGATGTATCGTCCAATAAAGGTCCCGATCGATTCCAAGGACAACATGCAACAAAGTGATCTGTATGAGGACCCACGTTCGAGCGGGCTCGAACTGGTTGGGGGACGTACGCACCGCTGGGACTGTGTCGTCAGACAGGCCGGCTTCGCCAGACCAAGTCACAAAGCATACTAGACTCGCTTCTGGGACAGTCGCACGGCGCAAGGACCGTGACAACATGCAGCCAAGTGACCTGTATGAGGACTCACGTTCGAGCGGGCTTGAACTGGTTGAGAAAAACCCAGAAGCGAGTCCCAGAAGCGAGTCTAGTATGCTCTGTGACTTGGTCCGGCGAAGCCGGCTTGTCTGACGACACAGTCCCAGCGGTGCGTACGTCCCCCAACCAGTTCGAGCCCGCTCGAACGTGGGTCCTCATACAGATCACTTTGTTGCATGTTGTCCTTGGAATCGATCGGGACCTTTATTGGACGATACATCAATTACGTTTTGTCATGGTTGCGATAATACGTAAGTACCGCAGTAAAAATTTCATTCATAAACATTTATTCTATTCCTTTCATTCATCACAATACTACAATAATTTATTTTACTTAAAAACTTAAAACCATGTGAGGTAAAAGAAATTTAACTCTGTGCTTAAAACTTCACTGAAAAAGTTTGCTATAAAATCGTCTGTTCGCTATGTAAAATCAATAACTGTTTCATTCATATCAACTATATTGCTGACTCCAGTGTTAAATAATTTTGCGTTAAAGAAATTCAGGAATTCTTATACAACTCATCTTACAGCTTGATGTGTTTGCAATCTCCATAAGTGAAAATTAGGCTTCATTGTAGAAATAATCAAAGTTTGATGATCATTTAAACTCAATATATTGTAATTGTGTTGTTTCAAAACATTGATGCACAGAAAGAAAGCAAAAATAAAGTGCTTTTAGGACTGATACAACACCAAATATAAATTAAAAAGAACTTTGAAAATCACGATTTGGACACAAGATGGATGCTATATTTCATTTTGAAGTGGGTCACGTAATTTTTTCATATAATGGTCATGTGATCTCTTCATATAATGAATGTAATTATTATTTTAATTTTTATTTAAAAAACTACTGAATATATTTTTCTGAAATTTTTTTTATATATTTTATGTGATAATTTGAATATTTCCTAAAATTTTCGAAGCAATTTGTGAATTTTAAAAGTAAATGTGTACAGTATTAAAAAGATGAAAAAAGAGCAAAAAAAAATCAACTTTGTTTATAAGTCAGTAAGAAAGATGATATTGGTTGGGGGACACCTTGGAGAAATGTTTTCCACTCACTACCTACAAATCACATAAATAATAAGTCCTTTGATAGCAGCTGTATAGTTGATAATGAGGATATTGGATAGAGTTCCTATGAATGGTCTTAGTGAAAAGGAGTGAGAACTACGTTCCCAAAGAAAGGAATGCACCCTAGGTAAAAGATTATATAATAGTTTCTAAAATGTGGTACTTGAACAATTAGACTGAACCAGAATTTCTTCTGTGGAGAATAAAACTGGCATCTACATTAATGACGGAGGAAGGGACAGCAAATATATAGACTGGTGTCCACTGATGTTTCACATTGCTTTATAGACCTCTCATTTCTTAGGTACATTTTTACAGTCCATTAATCAAATTATATATAGCTTTGCTGTACACTTGTACAAAACAGTTTTAGCATGTGTACAGATTTAACGAATAAATTAGTGAGTGCCAGTCTGCTTATTATAATAAGGTCTATGTATAGTTGCATTGGTCAATTATGCTTTACAAAAATTAAAGAATAAAATGAAAAGGAAAATGCTTCAAAAGAAATTTTATCAGCCAAAATGTAAACTCAAAATAAAAATGATTCAGACAGTGTTTCTCAAGTATACATTCAAATATTATATGTTATTTATTTATTATACATTACCTGTTTATAACATTTTGGTGTTTAAGATAGTGTTAGTCTCATAATAAATATTTTTTCATAAAGATTATTTATCCATGTAGTTGTACCACACATTTTAAAAGAAATTATTAAAATGAAAGCTAATGAACAGAGCTAATGAAAAAAGATAATAATCTTAAATTTATATAATCAAATTAATAGAACCTACAAATTTATCGTAACAAATTTGAATAAATATGCATCCTATGGCACACTTCAGAAATTTTATGGTACAATAAACTTCCATGACATACCAGTTAGAAATATTTGTACAAGTTATTTAAATGAATTTTTTGTAAATACCGAGCACCTTGGAGAAATTTCCAAAATAACAAAATATAACCAAAATGACAGATACTACCTTCATAAATACTAATTAGAAAACATTGTTAATTAGATAATACAAATACTATATAAAGTATGAAACAAGCATGTCTAATTTAAAAAAAATATTATGCAAAAATCATAAAAAAATCAAATTTATAAAAATTTCATCCTTTCTTAATAATTTAACATTTTATAAAAAAAAAAATTACCTTCATAAATACTGATTGTAAAACTTGGAATGCTTGAAGGTTCCTAACACTTGCACCTATAAAATAAGTGTAAAGTACAAAAACTTATAAATCAGTTTCTAAAATATATGTTATAAATGAAATGTGACAATTACATATTTCAATGATATAAAGACAATTTGTATTAGGATAATATACAAATAAAGAATTTTTGCAATGTTTTTTAGCAAAGAATTTGAAAGCTTAGTAACTTTCCCTCTAAGTAAGATAACAAAGAACACAAATTATGAAGTTATACAATATTACTTAAGAATCAGCATATCACATCCCCTGCAAAAGTTTATACAAAGTGCAAATTACTGTTGCATCAGAATTTGTTTCCAAACTTTGTCCTATCACAAATCCATGAGTCCCAAATAATGACTAAGCAATTTTGTATAATTATCTTCCTTACCCACAGCACACCACAAACAAATGGTGTCTAAATTAAAAAAAAAAAAAAAATACTCTTAAGTTTTGAACAGCCTTAAAAATTACACATTCGAATTCTTTGTGTTCCAACTTTAGAAATCTATAACATGTGATTCATCAATGTTTTTTTTTTTTTACTTCTTCAAAAAATATATCTCTTTACATCTATTGGACAGTAAGGGCAATTTGCAATGGGCAAGCATCATTAAAAAAGATCAAACAATATGATTTTATAAAGCTACCTTTCTGAAAAGCTTTAAATTGGTACAGTTTACCAGAAAAGCAGCTTTAGAATTTGATAATTTATAAAACAAAAAGAAATTTTTCAATTTAGAGTGAAAATGAAATTTTGTGATTAAATATTGTTTTCAGCAAATAGGCAAAATCTCCAGTGACCAACCACTACACCCGAATATGAAAAAATAACCCAAGAACTAGTATTTAAAAATATATGCAAATATGCACATTGTGTACTTAAAATATCACCTGCAAAATTCACATTTTTAATAAACAGTACTTGATTTTAAAATCACAAGAACATGTCAGAAAGGGGTGTTCCTAAAAATAGCAAAGACACTCCCATTTCAGATAACAGTATCTATGAACCGGCTTCATGTTTATTATGCACTCCTCAGCATAAAATAACCTTTAACTGCAACAGCAGCAAGAAAACTTGCTATTTGCAACAATTTTACGAACTTCAATGAGAGCAGCAAATTTCAGTTTTTCCATGCAACTGTTATGATTATTTTCAATGATGCAGTTTTTCCAAAAGAATAAAAGTTCAAAATTCATAATTTCCCCCTTTCCTTCAAAATTCTACACTAATTTATTGTTATTGTGTATTTTGGCAATTTATCTCTTATTAACACTAATTTATTATCCTTTCTAGCATCCTAATATTCTAAATTACATGCAATTTATCAGCAAACGCTAAATATATCTTTAATCTCTTGCCCATTCACTAGTGTCTGCTGCACATTTTTCTTTGTGGCCTCACTCTTTCTCTTTCAATCGGACACTTTATTTAGCAGATCGATGAAAGAGTACTTCTTTTTAAGAGCAAAAAGTTCCTTACCCAGCTATAATCTTTAAACCATATGTCTTGGGGTGCCTCACAGACATTCTTCAGCTATGAGTCAATGTGGGTTAAAGTTAGCTAGGATTGCAAATTTTGAGGCAATTTCGCACCTCGTGTTTATGGTGAGACATTCTATTTTTTTATACAGGGTATGCTTAGGAACTTGATATGAAGTGCAAGTTTTCACTCGTCAAGATTGGCAGCTCTTGGGAAACAAAAACCTCGTTGGCAGGGCATTCTATTCCGAGCACCAGCTTGAGGTGGACACAAGATTTTTGGGTGCTGCGGTCTGAGGTTCTTGCTAGGGTGCTTGTGACCTGCGGTCACTAGAAAAATGTTTTAATTTGGTGTTTACAATACTGAGGATCTTTAAATTATTGAGCCCTTTATATCAGTGAATTTCATGTGCCTATAATCAATCTGGATGTATCTACAAATCAAGTATCTGCTCTGTTTTTTCAGTTGAAAGTGGTGATGATGGGCTACACTCAAAGTATGTTTCTTCATAAGCTTCATCATGCTATGCAACTAACTGTCACCTAACAAGACTAGTGCGGTTCAAAGGTAAAATTCCGCAACTTCTTGGCCACACACCATAAGAAATTATGCAGTCACCATTAATTGGTCTAAAGTGTTCTTTAAAAAGTATGGTGCTGTCATCTTTTGAGATATTTGCTGTTTGCAAGTAGTTTAATTTGCTCTTGGGTTGACATTAAATAATAGCGTCAGTGCATCGTTCCTTGCAAATTTATACTTCACTATAAGTGCCTAGGTTGTATTCCTGTGGTGATCTCTTCAAATTTTTAATCACACGTGTTTCACATAACATTATCTTTTTCCATGAACCCACACATCTGCAGTTTTCCTGGTTCTTGTGTGACTTGCTCCTAATATGTAGTACTGCCATCTATATTCAAACATGAAAAACATAACGATCCAAATGATAATTTTTCCATAGTAAATAAAGTTTTAACAGAGAATTTTATTTGCATTTTTAAATTTAATATAATTTTTATAAATGTATTTTGAATACGTACACTTTTAGTTTCAAATTTAGAATTTATTATTTTTGAACATGTATGCTTGTAATTTTACATTTACTATTTGTTTTTTTTTTACTTTTGAGTTTAGCTTTGGTAAACAGCTTTCAAGACAAGCCAAACTCTGGTCTTCAGACCAAAGTGGGATCTGAACAAGGGTTTAATTGATTTTTGGGTCTTAGCAATGTATTAAAATGCTTGTTTTACTTTAAAATTTATTTAAGTACTAATGATTTGGAAGATGTTTTTCAGGCTCATAAGTTTAAATATTTGTATAAAAGTTAACTTTTTCTGAAGCTCATAAGTTTTTAAATGTTTGTTTAAAAATAAAAGTTTAGTTTGGCAGAAATTCTGTTGTGGTTATTTTTGTGTCTTGGCTGTGCTAGTATTATTTTAGGTATTTAAAGGTAAGTAGATTTTCAGTATTTATAGAGTTGATTTTTTGAGTTGGTATGAAAATTTAAAAGTAAATATTGAAGAAATGAGCACTCGCCAAATAAAACGATAAGGATAAGAGCATGAGAAACTTTATTTATTCAGCTAACTTGAAATAATAATTTTGAAAGTTAAAGTAAAATATAATTCACTATATGATCAGGCTAATTAAAAATCATTATTAAAGATCCTTAATGAAGTTTGTGAAATCTAAAATAATCATTAATAAATTAAAAGAGATATCAAAAAGCGACACGACATAACCAACATAAAATCAGTATACAATTTGGCTTGAGCTACACAAAGCTGCAATGGCCAATTTCAAATTCACAAAAACCTGCCTGAAAGGGTCATTCCTAAATGTTAGAAGTTCACAAATTTGCAGTAAACAGCAAGTTGTCTTGCTGACATTGCTATTAATGGTTATTCTATGCTGATGGGCACATAATATGTGTGAAACCACTCCACGGATACTGTTATCTGCAATGGGAGTGTCTTCTTTAGTACTTGACTTATTTTTTTGTGAAGAAGTTTAAAATACTGTAAATTTCAAGACACTAAATAAGAAACAATGAGAAAGAAGATACCTCACCTGACAAATGAGGAATTTGAAATCCTGGTAACTGGAATAGAGAGCCTGTGCTGGCATGGCTCGGTTTCAATTCTATGTAGCCACAAGAAGTGAGGGAAGCAATCAACAGAACAATGTTGCGTAGGGCTTCATATGCTTCTTCAGAGGTATTCTGTTCTAGCCTGATTTATAAATAAAGAAAATACACTTTATAATGCAGCCAAAAGAAGCAGTTATGCTATTAAAAATTTACTTTTATATTTATATATACAGTCGGACACATTTAGAATAAACTCGATTTAAATAAATTTATTACCAGGGTTAAGAAGTATGCAAGTAAAAGTAACAGCTTTAATAGGAAGTTACATTTTTACATAATGAAGGTCCATACTTTTGTTACTTTTCACAAAAAAGAATAACTAATGCCATTCAAAGAGATTAAAAAGTATTTGTTACTTTACATTACTTTTCCAAAATATGACACTTTTTCAAAATACTCAATACTTTTTTAATTCCCAAAATGATAGCTTTTAATATCCAGATTTTATCTTAATTTAAACTATTTTTTCAATGAGTATAAATGTATAGATATATTGAGTGACTGGTAGTACATAATTGCATACAATAAGCGTAACTGCCTATGAGCATCATTGTATTACTTGTATTAGGTGTTAGTGCATCAATTGCATGCAGGTATCCCTCACATTACATGGTTAATTGATTCTGAGAAATAACAATATAACATAACAAGAAAGATCAATCATGTATAAAGCATTGATTATGAAACACTTTCCAACTTCAATGCAATTTTATATAAACATCTCTGAAATGTGATACATTCCTCGATAATATGTTTAAAATTATCACAATACTACATTAATTTATTATATTTGAAAACTTCATTGAAGAAAATGAACTTCATTCAAATGGCGACATTGAAATATAAATTGCCTGGTTTAAACATCTCTAAAATGCGATACATTCCTCGGTAATATTTTAAAAATTATCATAATATTATAATAATTTATTATATTTGAAAACTTCATTGAAAACAAATGAACTTTATTCAAATGACGTCATCGAAATATAAATCGCCTCTCTATAAAAGCAACATTTCATTCATAAACATTTTTCCAATCGTTTCATTCATCACAATACTATAATAATTTATTTTATTTAAAAATTTGAAAAATTATTATCTACCATATTTATTTTAAAATGTGAAACCTCTCTTACATATAAATAATTCAAAGATATTTATTATATAATATATCTCTTTTTTCTTTCTGGAGGATATAGTAAGAGTCAGAATTTAATTGAATTTGTTTTTCTCCCTATATTAAATAATTTTTATTTAAAAAACTACTTAGCATATTTTACTGAAATTTTTTATACATTTTATGGGATAATTTGAATATCATATAATGATCACATGATCTCTTCATATAATGGGTGTAATTATTATTTTAATTTTTATTTAAAAAACTACTGAATATATTTTTCTGAAATTTTTTTTATATATTTTATGTGATAATTTGAATATTTCCCAAAACTTTCGAAGCAATTTGTGAATTTTAAATTTGCTTAAAAAATGTTTGAAAAATTAATCCCATAGGGTTCAATGTATTTCATTTTGTCAATCCGGGTTCAATCCAAAACTAAGTGGGTGATATTATTCATTTATATTCCCATATGTCCCACAGACTGTCTGAAAAACATACTAAAATTTCATCTTGATAAAGTCATTTTTACGGCATTTATCGTGCTAACGGACAGACAGACAGACAGAATGAACAAAGTCATAAACACTTTTCAACTATGTTATAAAGTGTTAAAAATGCGTAAAGCAGATTGATTTTAATATGGGTGAAATAGAGATTAGTTCAAAATAAAAAAAATAAAATAACTTAAAAATGGTAAACAAATGAACTTTTTTATTAATTTCTCAATTAGTAAGTTTACATAGCTACAGGTACCGTCCTTTTCCATTCAGATGATGAATCAACTGGGTCTGGCAAGTCTGGAGCATCACTCTATTGCTCTCTGAGAATACTTTGGGTCGATAGGTAGATAATTCTCAGAGATGATTCCAAATACAATCCTTTTCTTAAATACGCAATATTTTTTTAATTTACAAATTGCTAACATTTAATATTTACATTTGATCTTAATTTAAATGTTTTCAGTGAGCATAATTGTATAAATATATTGAATGCTAAATTATTCTACATTTATCATTTTGTTTACATATGAAATCTGATCAAAACTACTGATGAAAGAAAAATCAAATAATAAAGAAGTTCACCATTTTTAAATGAAAATTTGCTTTAAGTAACTGATTAGCGAGTGGAATTTAGAAACTGGGCCTGTTTAGTTAAAATATTTTGAATTTTTATATGCTGCTAAATTTCTCATTCTGAATTTGGACTATTAATGATTATTCAGGTTTTCTAATATGCTGCATAATAAATTGTTTCTTTCCAACCCATTTAAAACTGCAAAATGTTATAATTTCTTTTAACCATAAGCGAAGCTAGACATTTCTATGTGAAAAACCCACATGAGCTTCAATTGCCAGTACTTGTCAATTCTATTCCTTCATTACATTATTATTGAAATATAATAGTAAATTATGGCACATTAGGTGTTCAAGTAAAAACACATGTAATATTTGCATTTTAATAATAACAAGAAAGATTAATCATGCATAAAGCATTGACTATGAAACACTTTCCAATTGAAATGCAATTTTATTTAAACATCTCTAAAATGTGATACATTCAGAGGTAATATTTTTTAAATTATCACAGTACTACAGTAATTTATTATACTTGACGACTTTGAACTTCATCGAAATATAAATTGTCTGCTTTTCTATGAAAGTCAATGAATGTTTCATTCATATCACTTATATTTCAGACTCCAGAGTTAAATAATTTAGAGCTAAAAAAATTCAGCAATTCTTATATAACTCGCCTTACAATCACTAGATTTGTTCACATTCTGTATAAGTTCAAAGGCTTCATATAGAAATAATCAAGTTTAGTGATCATTTAAAATAAAAAAGATTGGAATTGCATTGGCACTGAATTTAGATACACAGATAATAAGCAAAAATAAAGTGGTTTTATGAATGCAACAATAAATATCAAAGATCCTTAAATATCACAATCTTTGCACATGGAAAATAAATGGATGCCATATTTTATTTTGCAATGAGTTATGTGATCTCTTCATATATCATGGGTGGAATTATTATTTTAATTTTAATTTTAAAAACTACCTAATATATTTTACTGAAAAATTTTTTATACATTTTATGTGATAATTTAAATATTTCCTAAAATTTTCTAAGCAATTTGTGAATTTTAACTTCACTTACTAAAATTTCATTTTGATAAAGTCATTTTTACAGCAGTTATCGTGCGAATGGACAAACAGATAGACAGAATAACCAAAGTCATAAACACTTTTTAACTATGTTGGAAAGTGTTAAAAACTGAAATAAAAGGCATTAAATATTGAAAATTTGCAACAAAACTAGAAAGTGGTCTTCATTGCAATAAGCTTAGGCTCACATTAATGTAAAATTTTCCAAGATGGAAGAGGTGAGACAGCCCAGTGGTTAGTGCCCAGGGATTGCACTCGGATGACCCAAGTTTGATACCCAACTCTGCCCAAACTGTCTCTGTGTTCATGCAGAGTACGGGTTTGTTAAATATGAGGTTCCATAAGTCCTTCAGAGAGGTTGGTGGTAGATGAAAGAGAGTATGGTCCCTGTGGATGCCACCCCTTCCCCCTGGGTTCCGGTCTACATTGGGTGGCACATACCAGCCATCCAAACAAATAATTTACACCTTTGGGTAGGTCAAACGGTCTGGGTCAAAGAAGATGTATGTGGAAAATTTGTGCATAACAACCATGTTACTTGAAATATAACTACATTTTTTAAATGCTCATATTAAGTTAACATAACATGCGATAAATTTTATTCAAATAAATTCAAAATGATATCAGGTTGCAAAGTATGCATGCACTTACAATGTTGGACAGACAAATTAGAAAAAAATGTTTTTAAACTCATGTAACAGTCTATCTTAGCACTAAATCTGGTTTCAATTACTTGAATAGGTTTGGAGATATTGCAAAATGCACATGAATGTATTACACTAGACTAAGGCAAATTTTCAAATTTTGGATGATGTTTCCATATTCATGTAACACTTTTATTTGTGCCAAAGTAGGCTTCAGTCAATTAAGTAATTTTAGAAAAAGCAAAAGCAGTTCATTTGTAGCCCTGTCCACAGCAACAAATAAATTATTCAAAATGAAATGGTAGCAAACTTCAATTGGTAGTTTTTCTGTTTTAAATAGATTTGTTTACCTTATTTACTTTTATAGGAAGTAAACTATTCACAGTTCATGTAAAATGGAATAAGTCAAGGATTTTTGATTTATCAATATTTTGGCAAATTTTTCATCAAAAGGTACCATGTAATTTTTCTTTGAAAATTTTATTAATTGATATTTTTTATTGGGGGTATATGAAAAATGTAATTTTGCATTTTTATACCAGGGGATGCAACTAACATAGCTAATTTATGTTCTGCTTGTTGATAATTTTTCATATTTCACTTTATTTCGATAACCAACTGTTGATTTTATATCCCTTTCAGACATTCTTTGTTAAATACCTGGTATAACAGAAAAACAAAACTATCTATGCCTTACCTAAGAAGAAACTCAGACAGAAAAATGTATCCCTGACAAGTTCGAAAGTCATCCAAAATGATTTGAGATACTTCACTGGAATCTTTCAGGAAGCAAAACACAGTAACAAACATTTCCACAATTTCCAAGGGGGATAACTCTTGAACTCTTTGCATGTTTTCAACGCATAGTGCAATACAAGCTTTATCTATACAGTAAAAATGTACATGAGGAAACGTAAAACATTTAAATTTTAATAAAGTAAACTTTTATAAAGCATATTTACAAAGTTCATTTATTATATATGTACTTAATATATATAACCCATTCCTTTAAAATATTAATTAATAAATAAAAAAATATTTTAATATATATACAATGAAAGATTTTATATTATTTTCAATCAAAAACAATTAGGAGAAAGTAAACTAATTAAAATTATAAATATAAGAGAAAATTATTAAATTTAAGTAATAATATCATGGATAGGTAATAATTACTGTTATCAAAATTAGAGATATTTAAAGAAATAAAAGCCTATAAATGAATGAAAAATAAATACCTTTTTATTGTTAATGTCACGTATTATTTTAGAGCATTGATAACATTATTTTTTTTTATTTTAGAACACATTTTTTCAAGAATATGGTTTTTGCTTCAGAATAATTTTTCAATAACTTGTTTTTTATATGTCATGAAATGAGACTACCAAAACGATCTACTATTTAGAGATGTTGTCTACTTATGTATGTCAAAAGGTTAAGGTATGTATAAAGGTTTAACTATGCTTGGTGCTAAATGATTAAGTATTTAAATACATATAATAATGCTAAAGACAATACTGACAGACAATAGACAAGAAATGGAAAGCTTTTTTCGGGTCTTTTCAATCATGATACATGGCAAGATTCATTTTTTTACACTAGTGAAAAGCATAAACATTTGCTTTTTATCCAGCCATGTTGATACATATATGTATATTCTACTCACTATGACCATTAGATCTCTTATCAGGTTTGCTAATTACAGTCAAAGAAATGTGTATATTGATTTGGCTGTGGAATGCTCTGTTGGGTTTTCTTGTATCTTGGTTCGACTCTTTGGTGCTTGTTTAGGTGGTTGAGTTGAGGTTCTCTTCAGTTTCTTTAATGAAGTTGTAATGTTTGTTGATTTTTAATATATTACAGTTATTTTGAGATGTTTTGAATACATTTTGAACTGTTTTGTTATACTGGCTTCTTGAAATGGAGATGGGAGGCTAGTGAGCAGCCAAAAAGGTAGTGGGTTGCATTTCCCAATTCTTCACATGTGCAGAGATTAGATTGTTGTCTTTTATTCTGTACAGAAATTCTGGAAAGGAGTTACAGTTAGAGAGCTTAAAAAAAAAAAAAAATGTGCAGAATTCGGTTATGACTTTTGGTTGAATGTGAATCTTTCATTCAAGATATTGTTCCAATCCTCTTGTCACTTCCTGAGGATGTATTTTTTGTGAGGTTTTATGTGGGATTCAGGGGGTTTCCAAATACATGATATCTTTGTACATAATAATAAATATATTTTTAATTTCATTTTGAATGCTTTCTCCATTGGTCATGTTAATTCCATAGATCATCATTTTGGATTTATATCAAAGTCATATTTACAAAAAAAAAAATAATAATAATAATATTAAAACAAATTTCATGTCCTCTGTATCAGAGTTTTAAGAAAAAAGAAATGACATCAGAGCCAAACAATGTTTTATAGTTAAGCCCTGGCATGATACAATGTAATTAAGCTTTCATCATCATCATGGCACTACAGCCCTTGTAGAGCCTTGACCTCCTTTAAGATTTTTGACCATTCCTTTCTATTGGCCGCTTTCCTCTTATAATTGCTAATACCAAGCAATTTCAAAATTAAGCTTTAATCTGCAAAATCAATTCAAATGCATCATCCTTTCAAGAATAGACAAACTCAAAATGTGGCAGATAATAATTCAAATATAAGATACTTTGACTTAAACTCTACTAAAATGTTACATCATTATTGAAACCCACTATCATTTCAATGTAAGGTAAAATTTGGAAGTGACATAAAGTTAATCAAATTTTGAAACAAGGAAAATTAAACAAGACCCACCAGTGAAAATAAATATCAACTACTCACTGTGAATGTAGCTGACGACAGAATGGGAAAGTCCATGGCGGGAGAGGGTCATAAGGACTTCAGCAGCACTTTTTCTCCAGACAGCATTATGTGCTGGACACCAACTTGTTATTGCACTGAATAATAAAGTCAGATCATCTTTCCTGCTCAATTCTTCTGCTGGGCCAGAGTGGCTACAGAGTCGTACCAACACCTACACATAAAGAATTCATTGTAAGTTACACCATTCAAAAATATTTATTCAAAATCTGCATCAGCAACAAACCATATATTATAATTTAAGTTTTGAATTTAGAAGATAAAATTCAAACACAGTTATGTGAGTCACTAACCTATGCATCATAATATTAAGGTTTTACAATATACAGTAAAAGACTAATAAAGTGTGGTTGTCAAAGCACATACTTCACTCCCGCATTATAGCTTAACAATGATATTATGGATTGTGCTTTAATGGTGGTTTTTCAGGAGACATACTCTTCAGCACATTATATCCATCAAACCATGCTGTATCAGGCTTTTACTATAATAAATTACTGGTACTGTGATCCCTTCTTAATCTTCATCCATGATTATCATTAGTTTAGTTTACAAAAAGCTCCTCATCAGGCACAAAGCATCAGGAGAGACAAGGTAAATAGTGTCTATCCAAATAATTTATGACCAAATAACTTTTATTTTATTCATATATAATTTAAAATAAATGTGTAAAATGTTTTCTTTGTAAAAAAATGAAGGGAGATGCAGACATATTTTTGCTTCAACTGGTGCCAGATCCTCAAGTGTAGGTCTATTATTGTTCAAGAGAGACATATCTCAAATTGTTTACCTAGTCATGTGATACTGAATTGGAAATGGAACTAAGGGAGAAAGTATGCACAACTTCAATCATTTAACTGATGCACATTATAGATTGTGTTTTATTTGTTGCAGCCACGGGATACAATAAGATTATGGGAATTATTAAAATTTTGAATTTCTGAAGTAATCTGTTTTATTTTAACATAAGTTTTACCAAATTTATATATTTCAGATTGCGTTAAATAGATTGTTGCTGACAAAATATTTTTTGCTACTTTCAATGTCCCTATTTTGGCATATGTTGGTCAAATTTCATATTTTTTGCAAATTAGTTTGCATATGGGACCAGGATGTTTAATTTTTTACAATAACCTGAATGTAATTTTATATAGCAGGAAAAGAAATTCTGAAACTTTTCAATTTTCAAAAAGCTATATGACTGCCAATTGGATTTGCACATATTTTAAATCATTAACAATATTGAGTGTATCTGCTAGTATATTATAAAGCAACATTAAAATGGCTCTACTTACCTGTACAAAAACTTTTTGCAATAATATTCTTCGTTCTTTAGGAGAAAACTCACATTCGGGATCTATGTCATCAGGATTTTCAATGGGAGGTAAATCAAAGAACAAATACAGGCACTTCACTAAAGTAGAAGGTAAGGATGACGCCGTCATTATGTCAACCAATGGGGCATCACCCGCAGCCAAAAGGTTCACAGCTGTCAGTAACATCCATCCATTACTGTGCTCTTCAGTACTTGAAATTTCTAAAAACTTTGCTATGGCACAGCTAGCAGCCTCTGTAAATAAGACAAAAAAAAAAAACTGTTATAACAGGCATTGTAAAAAAAATTATCAAGTTCAACAGATTTCCAAATTTATTCTACAATACAAATTTATTTTAAATTTATTCTATTTGGCCATCAAGAAATGTGTAATCTATTAACTATAGTAGAGTAGTGTTTATCCATGTTAAACATGACCATGTGATCTGGCTACATAAAAATATGTATGAATTGGAATATAAATAAATCCCACATGCTGCCCAAATAAAATTGAAAATGGCAGTTGATCATTTTTAAAACATGTTATGGGTTTTTATAGTAAGAGAAAGCGAAGAGCTTCTTGTCAAATGAGCTTGGCTTACTTGCACAGAAGAAAACTAATATGAATCAAACCAATGTTTTTCTTTTTTTTTCTTTAACACAGTGCATTTTACATTGTGATTAATCTTTTTATTGGTTGAGTACAAAGTTATGATCTGTATATACACCAGAAAATGCATTAGAAATCTATAGCATTAATATCTACAAATTAATATCAACATACACATAACTTTTACTTCAAGGAAAATTTATCTACACAATTAAAATTCAAAAGTCTACAGCTGTATCTTACAGCTAGCGCCCATTCGTGTTAAACTACTTTTAGAAATTCCCAGTTGGTCTAGAACCTTGCAATTTTTTTAAATATACCTAACAAATACAACTTGGCGATAGTATTTTCAAAAATTCAATATATTTTTCAATATTTGCAAAAACCTTTAAAACGCATAGCTGCACCCCGCAGCTAACAACCATTCTTGATAAAAAAACCTACACTTGGCCAGAACCTTGTGAGTTTTTTAAAAATGTAACTAACAAATGTAATTTGGAGATAATGTTTTTGAAAATATGAAACATTTAATACATTTTTAATATTAATTAATAAAATACCTCTAAAATTTGGGTAAAAACAAGAAATATGTGAAAATGTGTATCCATATTGTTCATATCAAATCTGTCACCAAACAGACTTTTCGAGGTACAGTCTTCAAAATTTGTCACTTGTGAAGCTTCAATTCTCAGCTCTGAAAAGCTTTAACTGTTTTCATTATCACTTTATTTAATTTTTTACAATTAAATTAAGAATTCAATAACTTTCACTTTAATGTCACATAGCATGAGTCCGTAAAAAAAATCCTCACTTGTTAGTATTACCAATTCAGTTTGAATCATTCTTATTGACAAGTATAAGTATACAGCTTTTTCTGGGCAAGGTGTAAACACTTTCTTTGAATGAATCCTGTCTGTTTAGACATGTGTGCTGATTATCGCTGTGGGAGTGTGATTTTCTATTACAGGAATTTACATTTGACAGTGGTGGTTTGGATGGCAGTTTCAGTCAGACATTACAGGGGTATTTTATGTGTTATGTATTAGAGAAAATAAAGCTAAAAAAATGCCATAAAATGGAGAAAATATTAGCATTTTTTAAAATGTAAAGATAATTAGCTTTTTTAAATGCTAAAAATGCTAAAAAAAAAAGTCAACACCAAACCAACCAAAATAAAAGTTCCCACGAGATTTTACAAAATTCTTCAAGGGTTCCTTTAAACAAAAAATGGATGGGAATCACTGCATTAGAATATCATTAGACAAAGCATCAAGCAAAGCCTCATATTTTTTCCAGTCATATTTTGTATTGTTCTGTCAACAGACAATTTGTTAACTCACAATTAAAATCATATGCTATTTTTTTTTAATTTTGCAACACAGCAACACCTACAAAATAAATTGTTAAAACACCTTCTTAAAAATCATCATTCAAAAAGTAAATAAAGAAATAAATAAAGAAAACAAACTAATAATTAAGATTAGCTTTACAGGTGACTTTTATAATGCTACAAAAATGAACATTATCTTTAATGTTATGAGAGATATTGTAATTTGGTCTTATCTTATCATCTGATTTTTTTTTTATTTACAAAGACAACAATATCTAAGATATACTACACTTTTAAGAAATATGTAGCATAATGTAAAAACTGTGGCAGGATGTGTTAAATGTAAGAGCATTTTTTGTTCAATAATTTTTATATAGTTTTTAAAGCTTTCTGAAATACTGGAGCTTCAATTCCATATCTAAATTAAACCAAGAAATAAAATTTATAAAGCAGACAATACTTACCAGTACTTTGATTTGATGCTCGCCGGCGTATTTCTGATACCATAAGTCTAGATACTAGTTGACAGAATGTTAAAATGTCGGTAAATTTCTCCATCATATCAGAGGAAGGACAATTACCAAAAACCTGTAGCAAAAACACAGATTTATTTAGTACAAAATAAATTAAATTTATGCAATATAAGCACAAAAATGCTTTTATTCAATATATAACATAGAATGTCACATATGTAGAGTTGTATTTATCTGAATGCACTCTATGCATGTATACATGTATAAAATACATTGGGGTACATACCACTCAAAATCAGTATATATCACTTTAAATTATTGTAGAATTCTTTCGATTTATACTTTCAGGGGAAATTCCCATTCCTTTTTTGCCTCAATTTGAATTCTGTAGTTGAAGTTCAATGAAACAGCCCCCCCCCCCCCCCTCTTAAACAAATAAAAATTCAGAAAAAAAAAAATTGTTGAATAAAATACATTTATTGATAAAAATATACTTTATTTCTTTTAGCTGAAAATTTTGTGTAAGCCTCCTCTGCCCTACATAATCTTATTTACATTTAAGTGGGCAGATTGATGGAATTCTACTTGTTCTTTTAGCAGAAAATTCCCAATAAGTCCCCCCCCCCCAACACACGCACACACTACTACATTTTCCACAATTTTCTGTTACATTTCAGATGGATTGATGGAATTATAAATACTAATAAAACCAAAATACTAATCTGAAATTTTTTACAAGGCATGAAAGACTACACATTAATAGAATCTTAAGAATAATATTTTTATTAAATGTTCTCACAATCAGTGAGTCAAAAAATATTAACTAATGATCTAGTCTAATAGCTTCAATTTTAAAGTAATTCCAATGAAAAGAGGCAATTTCAATAACTTGGAATCACTAATAAACTGGAACACAATATAAAATCCTGCATAAATAAGGTGTAAATGCTCCACATGTATACACACAGATGCATGTTTTGGAAACCATTAGATTTCCTACTTCAATGCAAACAAGCCTGGATCTGAATACCCAAATGAGAGTTAAGTCATGCTGGAAAAGATGGCTAAAAACCATGGCTTGAAATTATGCTCCTACTACAGTACCCAGCACTGGTGGGTGGGTGGGGGGGGGGGGTGGGGGGGGTTCTGTTCAGAGCTCATCAGAATTGACAGCAGGAAAACTTGTTTATATGCCACAATTTTGAAGAAAAAAAAATGCTAGTTATTAACTACAAGTCATTTGTATCACACAGTTAGCATTAAATTCACAGAGCATTAAGATTAAAGTGTATGAAACCACAAGGTAAGGTAGGAAGTCATAGAGCTCACTAATAAGCGTTATACTTCTACTGTAGCAACTAGCATTAAGGGGACATGCTTTTGCTGTTATTTTTTCTTTTTTGTTAGCTCATCAACACTAAATAGTTTTATTACAGTGGTAGCAGGAAAATCTACCACTGCAATACACATAAATAAATCTTTATTTATGTATATAATTTTGAAAAATCTCTGTAGCTACTAAGTAAATATTATTTATACCATGTAGTTGGTATTAAATTCTCAAAACATTAAGCTCAAACTGCAAGGCAAGATTGTCAAGTCATAAAACATGTCAATAGGTGTTTGCAATAACTAGAAATCATGCTCCTACTGCAGTAACCACCATTTGTGGGCTGGATTTTTTATTTGAGCTCATGAGCACCAATTTTCACAGAAATGGCAGCAGGAAAACTTGTTTATGTATGACAATTCTGCAGTAAAATGAAAATCATCATTGTCCAACTCTACCTTATTCTAAAATGCAGAAAACCTTAATCAACTACAAGAATACATAAATTTGCATTTTCAGCCATCAATTACAGTATTGCCTTGAAATTATGCAGTACAAAAGTAAAAATCAATACTTCCATGCTATCATACACAGTGCCATGTTTTAATCAGCCAAAGTAGGCAAATGCTTGAAGCCCACAGAGCTTTGTGGTTTATCTTCTGTGCTCAATGTACCTTTGTTTATTATAAAAATTTCTAAGAGGAGTCCTAAAATTTAGTTTTATCTAGGGGCTCTAGAAAGGGTAAATGTAGCCCCAATTATATAGCATTGCTAAAAATACATATTTAAGTTCTTAGCTATAAGAATTAAATCAACTGCAGTCATTTATTCTGCAAGAATATGTGCTCTTGGTGATTACTGTATTTCATTCAGGCAGATTGAAAATTTACTGATAATCAATCATTGTTGCACCCAGCCTTGATGGGGAAGCATAAAATCATTAAGTGACAAAAATACAAGAATATAAAAATAACTAAATACCTTGTATAGAAATATATAATAATATAACTACTTTGTGAATAGCATGGCACTATGAATATTCTTAAAATAATAATGCAAACACTACAAAGAACAACTACAGAAAAAATTCAAGATAACAAAATCTAACCTTGCAAAATAAAGGCAACATATTATACAAACGTTGTTCTTGTTCATTCTGATTCAAGGGATGGGCAGGGTGGGCTAATTCACTAAAGAGTTTATGCAAATGCATTAGACCTAATGCAGTATGTTGTGTAGACTGGGGAGGATCTTCACCCATAGCAGCTCCCCGAGAATGACCGACGAGCAATTTTCGCATAATATTCATCTTCGGGCATCAGCCTGCAATGCAAAATAGCATATATTATAAATCACACACACACACACACATATATATATATAATTACAGTAATATCTGGATACAACATATTTAGTTTAAAATAGAATTCTGCCTAATACGAAAAATCACTAGTTTTGAAAATCAATATAGAAATTATATAAACATTCTACCCAAACTTAAATTCTGTTTTATGCAACCCAGAAAATTTTCAGGTAAAACTCCTTAAGATGACATGGTTTATCTGCATTTTTACATAATTTTAAAGCAATATTCCCCTCAACACACCCTAAAAGTATTTTAAAAATATATAGAATTATCCCAATTATTAACATTATATGGAAGATATCCTCTTATGCCAGAGATTTGCTTTAAATGTGGTGCTGCCCTATTTGATCTGCTCAAATAATTGCCCCTCCCTCTTCATATAACTATTCAAACATTCATGGTCCTAAACTTAAAACAGCTCTCACAGAAAGAAATGAATATTATTGTCCCCTTCATTCCAAAGCCGATAACTGGCCTAGCATGTTATTTACTTATTTATTTATTGTTTTCTAAATTCAGCATTCAATTTAAGGAGGAAATTTTCAAAAATTCAATAGATTTTTAAATATATTTGAAAACCTCTAAAAATGTGATGAAAATCAACCCCATCCTAAAACGTATAAATACGTTTTAGGATGGGGTTCGGAAGAAGATCTTCTTCCTAAGTTTTGATCAATGATGTCAATTTTTTTTTAAATAGGAACAAATGGTATTTTAAAGAGAACTAAAGAGCCTGAATTTAGAAAAAGTCAATGATTTTTTTTTTTTTTTTTTTTTTACAGCTTTTTAAAAGGCAGACAAATTAAAAAAATTTAGGAAAAGGGAGACAATGAGATCCATTTTGAAAGTTTAACACCTCAATTTTAGCACTGTGATCATTAGTTTTTTTAAACTGAAGCTGTGTTTCAGTTTTGTTGCTCAAGTGTCAAAAATTTTAAAAATTTGATAGTTTCTTTGTTACAAAATTTTTAATTCCAGACCAATGAAACAAATATTTTAAAAAGAGATAGATACCCATCTAGAAAATATTATCTTCTGATACAATTCTTGTGACAGGATCTCCATTTCTTTTTCAATCTACAGCTAAATAGATTTCAAAGGGCTCTAATACTGAAACTATCATTGAGACGTTTGTTATTATTAGATTTTAAATGCTGTATTGTTATAAATATATAGCTGAAAGTTACATATTTACACATTGCGGAAAGATTATCTGCGTGTTGATCATTTCCCCATCAAATTTAATTTAAATAAAACCCAACTTGTGCAGCAACCCCCAGGCTTAAACTGCATTTAAGTTGCCAGAGTTTTTATTGCTTCATATCTCAGCTATTTATTGTCTGTTTGTAATGCTACTTGGACCTATGTGATTGCCGATTTGTTACAAGAAGTTGCATTTTCTACTCTGCAATGAACTCACTCAACCGGTGTCATACCGAACATAAAATCTTCTGATTGCTTGTTCTTAGGAAATTTTGTTGATGGTTTTATAAGAATTTTGACTTTTTTTTATGTGCATGAACATTTATTATTACATTTCAGTGAATGTATGAATTGAATCCTGACTCCACTGGACCCTTTTAGCTTTTCGACCCACATTTGTTGCTTTGTGATTTATGCGCATGCACAGTGGGCAAAAAAAAATGCATATTTCTTATCTTTTATTTGCTTATACACTAATTACTAAAAACTGATTACTATAGAAACTGGTTATTATATTTAGTGACTGCTAGCTGCAGACACCGCAGCTAGTTTTATCAAAAAGTGAAATGTGCACTATACATATAAAATACTATAGATAAGTGCAAGGACTAATAGTTAAACTTCTTGTATTAATTTATTGATGCATTAAGAGTAGGGTATTCATTATATGTATACAAACAGTTATAAACCACTAAGTGGTGCAGGGCATGACTTAGATTTGATGGTGCTGAGTGCCAAATGTTCATATGGTACTCCTGTCACAATGACAATACATATAGCCAGGGCTTTATTTAAATGTCACCCAGTGTACCATCTACCATGATAGGCCACAACTGCAGCTATGAAAGTCTTGACCAATACCTTATTTTAAGGTTGCTGTCTCTATATGTGAAAGTATGATGGAAATAAAAAAAAAAAGAAAATGATTGGAAAAAAATTGTGTTTTAATAGAATATAAAATAAATATCAACAATGTTTCAGTTTATTTGGTGATCCCAAAAATGTTGGTGACTGGGGGTCTGGGCCCATGCATAAATCAAGCCCTGCTGGGGTGCCTATTCAATTAATCACATATAAATATTTTTGAATTTTAAAATATACTCAAAAGAACAATCTGTGCACAGAGCATAATAGTTCAGTCAAAAGTTTGGATGTTTTTGTATTATAGAAAAATAACTATTTGCTGCAAAACTATATCTTAAACCTGGAAAACTTAAACTGGGGTAAACTACATTTAAACAATATTTAAAAATAAGTGGGATCATATAAATTAAATTTTTAGTGAAATACTAAAGTAAACTGAAAGATCATAATTTTCTA